>JBBIGA010000132.1:10942690-10971943 GCA_037576975.1 Alestes dentex | reverse complement strand
TATATATGTTTGTTTAAACCAGAATTAAGTCATGACAATGACATTGTCATCTACAAAATATTTTGTATAGTTTTTAGCAGTTAAAACCATTTTTATAGATGACAGTGTGATGAAGCAGTTCTTTTTAGTAGCTGTAAGTTATGAGCTTCCATTACTTGTTTCCTCCAGTGTAAAACCGAACAAGCACAAACATGTCGTTGCTGATTGACCACAGTAGGGGTGAGTGGGATGGTGTAATTCGATTTTTTTTTGCCAAACTGTTGCTTTAAAACAACGGCTTGTTCCACATTCATTCACCTATTCACCCATTTCCTAATCCTCTCATTCCTGCCCTCTGATGTTCTGGCATTAAGGAGTTGCTCTTGCGCGTGGAGGGCACTTAGCAGAAGTTTGCAAAAGTGCAGGTGTTTCACTTAGCCAGTATTGTGAAAGGCAAAATAATGGTATAACTACTACACTGACCGTTACACTAATCGTCTGGAAAAAAAGTGTTTTTAACTGCAACAGATGTAGGTGTAATACGTTTCACTGAGGTCTAGCGTTTAGCTAACAGCATCAAAGAAATGAAACTGGCCCCCATTATGCAGGAGCCGTGTTGAAAATAAACCAGCGCTCTGTGACTGGGTGACTTCTTTTTGGAAGGCGATGGGGTGTGTGTGGGGAGGGGTAGGAGGGTGGTAGGGGGGAGTCTGCTCTTGGTGGATCAGATTTAAAAAAAGCAAGCACCTCATTCTCATTCAGCTCCATTACAGATCATGTTTATTCATGCGTGGCCACGCTGCTCCGGAACGCGTGGCATATTTTTGGAAGCAGCAGCTCATTGTCATGCCTAATCAACGCACGGCGCACTTTGAGCTGAGCCTAGGCGATGGCCCGTGTGGGTGTGAGAGTGAGTGTGTTCTGGAACGTGGAGACACCGGGAGGCCGCTGTGTTATGCCCCTCTGTTCTCTCTCTCTTTCTCTTGCTCTCTCTCTCTCTCTTGCTCTTTCTCTCTCTCTTGCTCTCTCTCTCTCTTTCTCTCTTGCTCTCTTTCTCTCTTTCTCTCTTACTCTGTCTCTCTTTTTCTCTTGCTTTCTCTCTCTTTCTCTCTTACTCTCTCTGTCTCTTTTTTTCTCTTGCTTGCTCTCTCTTTCTCTCTTACTCTCTCTTTCTTTCTCTCTCTCTCTGTCTCTCTTTCTCTCTCTTTCTCTCTTGCTCTCTCTCTCTCTCTCTCTCTCTCTCTCTCTCTTGTGTGCGCACTCTGACTTCCTATTGTTGCTTCTTTCTTTCTTTTTTCCAATTGTTCATTGTTTTTACACAGAGTGGTCAAGGCCCTTTCAAGTGGCATGTATTTAATAGACATCCTCAGAAACTAGAGATGCATAATCATGTATTTTTTTACAGCTGTTTCAGATTCCTTTACAACCAAATTGACTGATTTTTCTTGCCCTTTTTAATAGCATTTTTTAATTTCTGTAATTATAATTACTGAAACACCCTCAAATATTCTTATTCTACACACAATTTAAATGAATAGGATTTTTTTAAAAAAACCATCTGTTGGTTAACGCTTGAAACATGTTAGCAGCAGTATGTTCTATTAGTCAGAGAAACAACATTATATGAATAACATTTTTAATGTTCTAAACAAGCACTTTAAAATTGTAAGCAAAAAAAATGTATTTCCCATTTTAATAACATGAAATCAAACAAAATGTGGCATCAAAAGTAAGAGTGAACTGGCTATTTAGCACAATGAGTCATGCGTAATTGTGCAGTGACTTTTTGGTGTAGATGAAGCAGCAGCATTCAAATGCATCACAAGTGCACCAACCTGGTTCACGAAAGTGCGACACAGATCTGTCAGAGTGAAATGGATAAATTGCCGGGGTGCGCCGATGTGGGAATTGTGAGTCGATATTTTCCTCGTACATATTTGCCAATACTGATGCATAAAACATTAATAAAGTCTAGAAATTGTTACTGGATCAACTGGATTAGCGTTGTAGAGAAATATATTATTTATTTATCTAGGGTTACAAATACAGTAAAATGCAAGTCACTGTAAAATTGTTCTCTTCTAGAGCTCAATAAACACTAATTATCAGTTATTACAATAAGTCAAATCTAAATGTCTGTTGTTTTTTTATTAGTAAAGCTGATTTCGTCAGTAAATATCTGGTGATATTGATATGATTCTATATTTCAATGTGCACTCATTAATCTGTGTGATTTTTTTTTTTTTTTGTTTTGAGCAAAAATTGACCTAAAAAGTTAACATCTATCAGAAACTGTCATCTGTTGTTCTCTGTGTTTTCACCAAGTGGTCAAGGTGCTTTCCAAGAGGCACTTTAGGGATCACACTCAGAAACTGAATTGCTGAAGTTAAGCTGGCCTGAGATCCATTGGGTGTTTTTGGATCATAGTTGCTATAACAAGTTGAATAGAAGGCCATGAGCTGTTCCAGCATCAGTGTAAAAAAAAAACAGCAGTTTAAGCCAGATGCATGCAACTGATCTCATAGCTTATTTACCCACAATTGTATGAAACTCTTCAGGTGCGCAGTGCTGTGTTAAGAGTCTTGACATTTTGGTGGTTTGAGAGTGAATCCGTTCAGTTTCTTTGAGCGTATTAACAAAATCTGCTTCAGTAAATTTGTCATAGATAAAGGCAAAGAAAAGAAAATGTCAAAAGCGACATGAACTGAAGGCAAGCTAAGTGGAATATTACCATGTCATCATCATCTAAGAACTGTGCGGAACTCTTGACACCAGGAAGAGGCTTCTCTTTCTGTTGGTCTCACTGTCTCTGTTTCCCTTCTTTTTTCTCACAGACTGTATTTTTTTCAAACCACTTTTAAGGAGCACTTTAATGAACACACTCAGTAACAGCGGCTAAGTAGCGAGGGCTCGGCTGCCTGGTTGTTACAGGCTCAACGGTGTAATTAGCAGCTGGACAGATACGTGTTTGCTCTGTTTTTGCCCATGTTTGACCACTGGAGTTTAAGCTGCTGAAGCTTAGCTGTTTGGTGTCCAAGCCAGGAGGTTGTAGGTTTAAAACCCACCCAGAGATGCTGCGTTATTAAGACACCTTTGGTAGAGTAATTTACTCTGTGTACTTAGCAAAGATAATCCGTTGATTATGTGTTCATTGCGAATGACATTGCATTGGTCTCCGTGTCTTCTGTGTATTTTTCTGGAGTAGGAGCTGCTGATGAACTGCTAATCCCTGGACGTTAGTTGGAATATGAGGATGAAAAGCAGCTGGAGCCCTCGCAATTCTGTACATGGACCCCCTTTCAGTCTGGTTCTTTTCCTTTGTTGAGCCAAGAAAAGCTTTGGGAGCCAACTGGGACAGAACCAGTGCGTCAGAGCGGGCTAATTGGGAAGAATCCTGGTCTTCTGTCCCCCCTCCTTCTCCCTCTTTTTGCTCTTTTTACTCGACCAGTGAAAGTCCCCAGACAAACTACACCCAGTTATTAAAACAGCCACACTGCACCATCTCTTTGCAGTCAGATTACAAAAAAAAAAAAAGATCTTCTGTATGTGTTCTGTTAGCTATCGCCAAACCTTTTCTTAGGCCAGCGTTATGCCATTAGATACAGTAGACCGATCTACGCTTTTCTGTGTTCATTTTTTCTATTATTCCCATATTTTCTGGAACAAGAGTCACAAGACAAGATGAAGTTGGCCTCCGGAGACTACAGGGAGAGTCAGCGCTTTTCTTACTTCAATGCAAGGATGACAGCACATTAATTTGCTCTTTCTTGTATCAAACCTAATATCCCATTTCTCCAATGTTTTATCAGCCATGGCGTTATTTTCAGAAATGCAATAGCAATTAAGAGCAAACTCTTTGCCTCAAAGATTGTAAAAATTGAGGAGAAAGATAGCATTAATTGAGATGCAGAGAATAATCAAAGGATTTATTCACAGTGGAGAGAAAAAAATGATGGAGCCAAGCATTCTACTCAAAGCCGGAGCGGTGTATAGCTAGACTGTGCGATGTTCCCAGTCAAGGTTAGGGTTATCAGCTGTAACCTTCTGTAATAGGCTGACTTGAACCTTGTGAGGCTTCTGGGCTTTTCGATTGCCGTTCTCATCTCTCAGTATCAAAGCAGTTGTTGAGTGTTAGGTGTGTAGTGGCACAGTTTTGCTGAGGCACGCTGAGTGTTGTGTCACTTCTGTTTTGTCACAGCTAACTATTCTTACTCACTTAAACTACATTAAAATCACTACCCAAAACGGTCATACCAGCCCAGTACCTGTATCATGTTCATGGTAAGGGTGGACGATGAGACTGAAAATGTAGGAATGTTTTCTGTAATCCAGGCATTAACAGTATTATATCACAATACACCATCCAGGCAACATGGTGTGATATACCAAATAACAACAATAATAACAATAGTACTAATGGTAATAGAGGAAGAAGAAGAAAACTTGTTAAGACTTTCACTGTCAGTTATAGCAGTAACCAAGGAACTGACTGACTAATAAGACTAATTGACTAATAAGAGTTATTAAAATGCATCATAAATATTTTTATTGTGTAAATGATTAAACCGTGTGTAATTGTTTTGTATATATTTATTAATTTCTTAATCTGTATAATAATTAATGGTGGGCAGCGATAAAATGTTTTTAAAATCGTGACTGATCGCGAAGCCTTCTGCAATGAATCGTGATTAATCGCATTGTTATACGCAAAATTAAATACTTAATTCAAAAGTAGTGTATTGCACACTTTTAATTTTAAAGTACTATTGTATGAACAAAAGTGCAATAACATTGGGTTTGCATTTTGATTGAACACTTTTTTAACAGTGGCTTCCCTTTAACACAGTTACACAGCTGCAGTTCAAATATTTCTGTAAATCTCAACTTAAACATTAATGTAATCAAATCAAATATAAAACCAGTTATTTGCCCCTGACAGGGCATTCACGTTTTATCTAGTTATCATGTTTCATCTGTTCATAGTCCATAGCAGCTGCAAAGGGGGACCAACTCTATATGAAAGTCTATGTAGCTGAATGCAGTCTCATTAAAGTCCCTGTTGGTGTAATGGTTGGACGTCCCATTACTTTTGTCCATTTAATATGGACAAAAGTAATGGAACGTCTGACCGTCGTGAAAGCCAGCCGAGACGCAGAGATGCATGCTCCGCACACACACGAGCACAAAAACACAAAAAGCAACTTTCAGAATAAAAGGATTTAAAAAAACGCTGTGTAAACGTGCGCTAAAATAATTGATGGCTTTAAGTAAATCATGCAACGCAAAATAACGCGTTAACGTGCCCAGCCCCAATAATAATTATTTAAGTTGCATATTATTTGTGTTGTTTTAGGTCATATTTAATTTCTGGGGGCGGGGCTTATCGCTGTGTCCTCAATATGGTAAACTTTATATTATTGGACAGCATCACTTTGTTGTTCAGTTTTATCTCCCCTAATTCGTGGCTGCAGAGCATCTGTAAAGGAAACAGACATGTGGTTTAAAAGCACAGTATGTAAGACGAGGTGTCTGAGAAACAATTGGAGAATGTCAGTAGGCCTGTGGTATGAGGCCAAGGCCTGTCATGAAAAGCTGTGTTGAAAGGAGAGATGAAGGGGGAGATAGCGGAAGAGGAGAGGACAGGCTGTTCACCAGCATTCTAAAGTGCATTTTGTATGCATAGCTTAGCTCTTTATCCATTTGTATTCATACACTCATTTGCATGATTGAGTCCATGTGTATTTGAACATTCTCATATCCCCTGTCTTGTTTATGTCTCTGAATGCATCTGTTAGTGAACACTGCTTAGATTTACTTGTTTGTCTTATGTGTCCAAGTGTAAGAAATGGGTTGGTCCCCTGCTTTGCCCTCATCCACCCAAGTGTGTGGCGTTTCCAGCATTAGTTAAGTTCCAGAGCTCTCAAGGCATGCACGCATTTTTCTTTGAATTAAGCTACGCTCGTGTGTGTGTGTTCCCATCTGAAGGCCTGTGTTTACCTGCTGCAGCTGCCTTATAAAAGGTTTTGTTTCATAGCTGGCGCAATTAATTTCTGTTTTGTCACCAGATATTCAATTAACACAAACCCGGTCTGTTAGATCCCCAGTGCTTGCGCAGTTAATGCCTTCGATTCAGTATCGCCCAGATAGGAGGCTGATTGGAGATTTGAAACAAACATTGAACCAGTTATCCCAAGTTGTGCCCTGCATTTTGATGATGCCACCAGTGGAAAAGCCTCTAATTAAGACCGCTCCTACGGTGACAGGAGTATAGTTTGTAAAGTTAAAAACTTCCTAACACCATCAGACGGATTCCTTCGCTTAGATGACAGTGGCATTCAGGTTTCTTTAATGTGCAAAAAAAAAAAAAACCCAAACAAACAAAGAACAAAAAAAAAAAAAACAAGCACAGCAAAACTTAGCATTTAAACTCAGTGGCTGTAAACAAGATATTCATTGCCCAAATGCCAGATAGCTATCTGGCAAGTGATCTATTGAAAGATGCAGATGTGGGTGCTGATGGTAATGGAGAAGGGAGTCAATAAAGGAGCTGTATTATTACTGAGAACAATAGAGCAATCACTGCTTTGATTGGTATTGATCTTGGACCGAGAGGGCGAACCGAAATTGAAACTGACCAGCATGACCTGAGGCACATTTGAATCAGAAAAGGGGGTAAAACACATTGGAAATGATGTCACGGTTCTGCCCGTAAGGACACAGGCCTTTAACTGCGCACCCACTTTAAAATAACACATCATTCTCAGTTAGCTCGAAATGTGAATGAATGTCACTGCAATTCCCAGTGGGGGGAGAAAAAAAAAGATATCTATCATTTTCCCTTTCATTCTTTTAACTACATCTATGCCTCTTTATGGTCAAGCTGCCACCGTAACTTTGACGACTTGTATTATTATCTGACAACTATGGCTCTCGTTGAAGCGTGGCCCATCATGATGGCTTTTGAATATGGCCTAGTCCCCAATAAAGCCGCCAATGTCATACCGTATTCAGCAGTCTTGATCAAAATGCATATTGCGTCGGGCAGTCCTTGGTAAGGTAAAAAGAGAAAGAGTATCCCATCACCAAAGCACAAAGGTAGCAGGACACTATCGATTTGAGATGTGTTTTTGTCAGCCCTCTTTATCCCTCTCTAAAACAAGCTTTGTTCTGCTCCCTGGAGTGACGCCTGTTCAAGCCGCCATGACAGATACAGTAAAACAGCCGCGCGCAGCCAAACCTTTTAAAGACCAGCCGATAAGCCCCAGATTAGCACCCAGATCCAGATGCTTTTCTAACCCCTAGAGGCCTGAAGGATGGCCAGACCGGAGGTCACCATATCTGTCCCCCCTGACTCTTCCCTAGAATCGAAGGTGTGGGGCCAGAATCATCATCACCTTCCATCTTCTTGAATCCTCAGACAGCTCTTAGACTGTTTTTAGTCGGGGACTCAATCCAAGCTGCGTGACCTTGAAAGAATTCACTGCTAAATCAATTTGCCTGACATAGTCCAAGTCTTTCAGTCGTTACTAATTCAATAGAAATTTTATTGTTCACAGCTTCCAAAAATGGTGTTTTCTTCGCAGCTGAGAATACACACCTGTCTGTTTATGAGGTGCACTTACTTTGTTCCTATACTCACTGAGCACTTTGTTCTTTAAACCTACCTTGGTTCACTTTTACTGACAGTAGTTTATCTATTGCTGCACAATTTATCACCCCTCCTTTACCCTGTCTATCAATTTACGCAGACTACCATAGGAACACTGCTGTATTCCTCTTATTTTAGTGGTAGTTCTCAGCATAGTAGTGTCACTGACAATATTATTACCAGAGATGTCAAAGTTAACATATCAGTAAAGTCTTAAATTGTTACATTCATAAAGTAATGATAAGGCCACTAATTTTTAACGCCATCAAGTATCAAATCTCAGCAATTCTATTTTTGATTCTATTAATACCAGTAATTTTAGTAACATTAGCACTGGAGGAGTTGCAGACCACCCTGGACAGTGATTCTGGAAAAAAAAAATTTTGTCTGTTGACTTCTGGTGTTTGTTAGCAACATAATCCTTGTAGTTTAACTAAAGATGCAAAATTTGGATATAAATGGAAAACTGTGAATTTGATTTTTATTGAACTGTTCCTTTAATCATTATTATATCATTACATCATTTGACAGGCCTAGTTTTTATGCAACCCAGTAGGAATAGGCTTACAATCAAAAATATCCAGTCACGGCTGTCCTCTGGTCGGATGCTGATCATTGATGAGGTACTGGATGATCACTAATTTCGCATGAGATTGTTCAGTTTGTCAATTGTAAAACAGTCATCCCCTGATAGGCCTTTGCATAAAACACACCAAAAATAAAAACACATAAATGTAAACCTTGGTTCAAGGCTGGTTACACTTTGAGTACTTTCTTGCTTATAAAATGATTCTATTCTTAATCTTTAAGTGTAAACTTAAGGAGCCCAGTAAGTATTTTGGAGATTATTTAATAATGGGGGGGTACAGAGCCCAAATGCTTGACCTTCTCGAGGGTCACACCCCAGAATGACCTGACCCCTGCTTGCCCTCGTCATCTGTCGTTCCCGGTGGATTGCTGAGTTGCGTACAACTTATCAATCGCAGGCAGTAATTGGCAGGATGCTGAACCGTAATTCATCTTCAAACCTTCTTTTTCTTCCTAGTTCACACTACCACCAGCACAACCACCGCATTGTTTCCTTGTTCCTGAATTATGGTAATAAGTGTGATAGGTGTTCAGTGGAATGAAAAATTACAGGATCTATAGTAGTGTGTGTGCATGCGCGCGTGTGTTCTTGTCTGCCTGTCTCCATTTGCCTCACCCATAGATAACACGTTGTGGGTGTGACTCACCAATGTCTGTATATTCACCTTTTGTCCTTTGGAAATTACCATATAGACAACTACACCACTGATTTTTATGCAATGTGCATGTCTCAGGGGAGGATGCGTAGGAGATGTCTAGCATGGAGGTTTCAATGTAGGCCCAAGTCCCGGGCCCCTGTAGAGTCCCACAACAACTGGAGGACGCTCCGGTCTTATGGCCTCGCTCATATCAAAGCTGCCTCAGTTGCTCCCACTGAGCAGGAAAAAAGAAAAAAAAAACACTCTGCATTCGCCTCGCTTTAATGAGCATCTCAGAGCTGATGTGGCTAATATGCAAGTGAAGGTAAGATACTTGAAGGAAAAGTTTATCAGCAGTGTGATGAATTAACATGCAGGCCCATCCCTCCCCATGGCCGCCTGGAACTGCTGTGCAATGAGCCTTTATTTCTGTCACATTAATTTTATTTGGGAAAAAACAGTGAAAAAAAAATTCTAAATTTCCCCAGACGCCCCTTAATATCTGTACTGGGAGCATTAAGTGCTGCTTTTCGCAGTGTTTTCTCGCTGTCTTTATTATAGAAAGTTTTATAATTAACTGACAGCTATCTCACTCAAGGGTTTCACTCCTTCTCAGTTTAATGTGAGCATGACAGTTTTACAGGTACAAAAAAAAAAAAAAAAAAATCGTCGGGAATCTGCAGTGCGATTATGCGGTTTCTTTGAAACCCGACGCGAAATGAAAGTTTCATTTGAGATGCGAGCAACTATAAGATTTGATTTTCTGGAACATTTCTCACGAGACAGATTGCAGCCATTGCTAAAACATCTCCATAATGTGACAGAAGGGAGGAAAATCGATTGTTTGAAATAGCTAATCAGAAAGTGACGTAACCGTCCTTCCCGTAACATTTACTCTTTAAGTGCGACCTGCTGGATGACATTTTGTAAAGTCAACTTCATGCCGTCCTTACACTACATTGCTCTTATCTGTCACACGGAAAGGCCCTAGATTTAGTTGACCTCTATTTGAGGAGGTCAGAGGAAAAAGGTGTTGATGCCTTTTCCAAGGCGGGACGGTTTAATGCATTTCCACCAAAGCTCACATTCGCCAAAATGGGATCAAAAAGTCCTACAACTACACCGACCTCTGCTTAGGTTGGAGTCTGCTATATGATGAGGGAAAGGGGGGAAAGAAATCAAATCTGTAAATGTCACCGTCTCCTTATTCTTTTTAGTCTTGCTTCTCTAAATTTGTCTTTTGAACCGTTTTCTCACTGCACTCTCAGCCAGCGTGTTGCGCTTGACTCGAAGAGAACCATAAAAGCAACCGAAGTCAGCAGATAACAGTTTATACCCCTGACACAAGGTTGAAACAAAGCGCTTGCGACAGGTGAAGCACCGCGCAACAGAAAACGCCTTCTACAAATAAACAGATGCTAACAGAAAATGTCCGTCAACGCTGACAATTTAATGGAAAAACAGTGTCTTTCATTAAAAAGTGACATGGCTCTGATGAGTTATGGAAGTCTCCATGTCCATTCTGTTTCATTTTAATACAGTTTGCTCTGGCAGAAAGCTGGTCTTAGGCCACCCTGGTGCGTGCAAACAGTGCACGCGTGCAGAGTCATTATGGACAGCAGATTTGCGCTAATCCCCGGTAAGGAGTGAGCTGTGTTGGGTTTGCCCGGACAGGACAGACACTTTGCTCAGCAGATTAGATGTACAAGATCACTTTTTTTTTTTTTTGCCGAGCCTGTTGTGGTGTTTTGGCATTTTGATCTCATCTGAGTTGCACAGAAAGAATAAAAGTAAAAAATAAAGAACAAATGATAAGAAATGAGGACTTTGCTCACACTTTTCCAGCATAATTCTTGATAAAGGCTCTTTCAGCGGCAATTATAATTGACGTGCCTTTTTGGATTCGGCTGAATGTGTTGAGTGTGCTTTATTCTTTTTGCGTCATTGAAAAAGGGCACATGGCACATGTCCAAAAGACACTCCCTCTGAGTACTGAATTCATCTATTTTAAGGTGATACAGGCTGACACAGGCGTTCAGTTGCGCACACTCAGCTTGTCCTCATACTCAGTGGTTAAAAAAACCCTCACAATTAGGATGGAATGTAATAATAATACAAATGAAAATGTACAAGGTAAATTTACAAATTGACGAGAGAACGAGCCTAATAAAAACACGTATAACTACTACCGAACTAGACAGACACAGCGTCATAACACAAAGAGAAAATACGTGATTTGAGGCAACTCTGAAACAAAAAAAAATAGCTGTAATCCCATAATTTGGGTGCAGCAACACTGAAGTAATGGAACCGCATTCTCTGAGGTGATGGAATTCCAGCCACTACCTTTGGAGAGGAGGTGGTTATCCAGGGCTAATCATCCAACACCTGACTTCACTAATAATGCTCTTGTGGATGGATAAAGGTGCCAATAAGGGTTGTTAGAAGGGATGCAGTGGAAGAACCACATTTGATTCCCTAAAGAACCTTTAAATGTGTTTTCGCAAGTAAAATCAGTGAATGTGATTAATCTTTTTTAGAGTTTTTTAAAGAGTGCCCAAATAATGTAAAAATTCTGTATGAGTTAAGGGCGTATGTATGTGAATGTTTCATCCAACCATACATCAAAGTCAAGAACTATTAGTGAATCTTCATTTAAGAGAGTAGCAAGCAAACATTAAATACACTCATTTGTTAATTTTTACAAATTATGATCAACCCTAACTGATCACACTGATAAGCGTATATCCAGATGACTGGTTTATTAAATAAACGTGTTAATTAACTTGCTAGGAAATCAGTTACTGAACACTGCACTGCTAAACACATATAGGTACCAGCAGACATGATAATACATTGAAACTTTGCATTACCGTGGAAGCCAAACCTATTAACCGTTCTTGAAACTGAAATTTCTTCTTAATGAAGTATTCTCCTTTACCTTTATCATCATTAGCACAGGATCTACCATCTTCAGCGTACTCATTCCGGTTGCTCAGTTGCTTGTTCACTTTGTTCAGCTTTATCCTTGAGTTCTACAAACTAAGTTCAGTGCTGAGTTCTTAAGATTCTAGCTATAAGTTGTAAAAAAGCCCTGCAAGCTAGACCAGTGTGAGATGAGATACTTCTATAAAGCAGAAAGCTAAACATGAGTCTCTGATCTACTTTGGGACTTTGAAGGGCAGGTCTGATGCTAATTTTTCTTCTGTTTTTCAAAGGCAAGGAAGTAATGAAACCCCCCCGATCAAGCGTCGGACATCGGTTAGGCACGGCCTGGATGCAGACGCTGCATTGGCGTTAGCGCTCAACGCTGATTGGTATTCATGTAGAGACCACATGCCCTTGCCTCCAGAGCAGTTGTTAAATAAGAAATTTGTTTTTCATCTATGCCAGCAACATTTAAAGCATTCGAAATTCCATATTTGCAGTATTATTTTTAATACATGCATGATTGAGTATGGACAGGCCTATATGTCAGATTAGAAATGTGACTGGGTTGGCTGGGTACAGGGACATATTCTCTCACTTATTGGGCTCACTTTACCCTTGCAGTTATTGTCAGTCATAAATTACACGACATCGTCTTTTCTATTAATTATTTCTCACGTGTAGCTCATTGAAACGAGCAGAGAAAATTTGATGAGAAAATACTGTTATGCATCCAGGCGGATGGTGTGATAGTAATAAGGTATATTACAATATTTAAAAATGATAATGGTATTTTGGAAATGATCACAGTCTTAAAATTCTGTCTATGTAGTAAACAACCAAATAAACATAGGTTTGGCTGGGGGTGGTTTAGTGGTGTGGAAAATCACAGTATAAAATAGGTATTTAAAAAAAAACAAACAAAAAACTCAGATGGCTAAGAGCTACACTCCACCACAGGACGTGTTTGATTTTGTCTGTCACTTTTACACCAGTCACAATTTTGTGCTTTCAGATATGAATCTTCATCCTCTAAAAGAGTGTTGTTTTAGCCTCAGGGAGTTGGAGCCAAGCCTGTACTGCAGTTTATTGTCTTTTTGGCCTGCTAAATGAATTAGCTTAGCTTGAACGCTAAAGTTCCAGACCCCACAGAACAGGTTCGATTTTGGATTTCTGTGATGCCAATAACAGTCACAAGAGTCCTCAAGCTCTTAAAGACAAAAGCCTACATCGTCAACACTTGTTTCAGTGGAGCACCTGTTAGTCAGAATTGAACCTGTACTGTGTGGAACTGCTTGGATCTGTCCTTTGCTCGCTAAGCTAATGCTGTGCACACAACACCAAACAGGTTTAATGCCACTTTTTTTTTTTTTTTTTTAAATGTTAGTCCAGACCTGAACCTTTAATCTGTTGATACAGAATATAAACGAAATGGATATATGATGAATTAAGTGATGAACTATGTAAGTAAATCATATAATGTAAAATAAATAATATAGTGAATTGATAGCAATAACTTTCCAAGTCAAAGTTTCTCTTACATTCTCAGCTACAGATATTCATGCATAGCTCTTTGGTTTTGTTGTGTGTGTGTGTGTGTGTGTGTGTGTGAGTGTGTGTGCCCAGTGGGGGATACTGTCACTCTGTTTTGTCCCCAGTTCTGCATGTTTCATCGGCCACAGCATGGGGTGTCGCCAGCAAGAGAAAGACACGATGGCCGGCTCTTGGCAGACGGCGGTGGCACTGTGATTAAAATTCGTCCCTAAAGCCACAGTCTTGAGTGCCAGCATAATTTAAAAGGCCCTTGCTTTAATGCAGAACAATGGGAGTAAATGACAGGCCTTGGAATCGGTCTATCGCACTGCCAAACCTGCTGAAAGGAGCGAGGGGGAGGAGGGGTGTAGGGGCAATGGGGAAATGGAAGGAAGTGTGCCAGATATATAGACTGGCCTTAATTACCCTGTAAATAAGTTGCTTGCTGTCTTGTCCTTTTATCATCCCCATTGCATTAGTGTTTGTGCGACTGAAAGCTTTTGCAGTGATGAGGCACAGAGACATTTCTCAAGAAGCCCTCCCTGAAAATACAGATTAACCAATGTATGAGTTCAGAGCCAATCTCGGATCGAACCGTTCACACAGGAATGTGAAGTGCGTCCCGTTATATCTCCTCTAAATTGTAATGTGACATTTACAAGAAAGAGAGGGAAATGTTAGGCGCTGGCGCATTGCTTTTCGGTAAATTATTTCAGGGCCCCAACCTTTATAATGTACTTTATAACGTAATTCATTAATGCAGAGACCAAAAGCTATTTCACTGAATCGACTACACTCCGTTAAGCTGTGATTTCTCAGTGCTGTTGTCATGATTATTTTTGATATGTAAAGCGCATGCTCTAACAAAAAAAAAAAAAGAATCAATTTTTTATTTTGTTTGTGGCACAAACTGCCGTCTGTAGTAAACTGTACTGAACTTTTTTCCCCTCTGGATCTGTGGTGCTTTTTGACTCACTGTCTCTAGAGCCTTTGCTAAAATAAGATATTTCAGTAAGTTCAGTAATTTTTTTATCCTTTAATAATGAAGCAGTGTGGTTTCATTTCAAAAGGTTTGCTTTATAAATAGCTGTGGTTTATGGGTTTTACCACAGCTAGCATAATGCTATCTCCTGTTAGGGCCTATGCACATATACCTGTGCTTGTTAGCCCCAGGGTTTCATGCTCCTTATGGCAGTGGTAGACCTGCAAAATGAGAAAATGAAAGTTATTGAAGACTTTCATACTTTGGGAACTTTCTGGAATATTACTGAAATGCATATACTTTTTTTTCCTGAAATCTTTGGGACCAAACATATTGGTCGGAGAGGAGTTGTAAGCATTAGAGACTGGTCGTCAGTCCAAGTCATCTACGACTCTGGACGGTTTCTGTAGGATCTGAATTATTTACATGGCCAGCGGTTCATGCACAGGTAAAGCACAAACCGATCCCAGTGTAGAACTCTCAACAGTAAAGTCATCTAACCTTCACCATGTGTCTCTCTCCCCCTGGCTATCTGTTTGTTCTTCTACCTAAAGTTTGAGGGCTTGCCAAGCGGAGTCCCCACGGGCCCACTATCTTCATCTGTAGCCCCACTTTCTATCTGCGTCCAGTGTCTTCATGCTTTTACTAGAGGACACACTCTCTAGTCCCTTTTTGACTGTCTGTGTCTCGCGCTCTCTCTCCCTCTCTTCCACTCTACGGCTCTCTCTCTCCCTCTCTTGCTCACGCACTTTTTTTATTCATAAGCAGGCTCAGCACGCAATGTGGAACTACCTTCTCCCTCAGGGCTAAACATCGAGTTCCTTAAGAAGCCTGAGCCCTTGATTCAAACGGTTATCAATAACCTTGAAATGCTTTTGCTCTGTCGCCCAATTTGCTTGTTATGTATTTGAGCGTGCACTCTTGCATGATAAGAGAGTGAGGGGGGAAAAAAATATATTATAGTCTACAATGAAATAAAATCACAGCAGTCCCGTGTGAGAGGTTTCTACACATGTTATGTCTCAAATATGTTCTTTTATACATACACACACACACACACACACACACACACACATTTATGTATACACACATATATGTGTGTGTGTGTGTGTGTGTGTGTGTGTGTGTTTGTATGTATGCATATGTTTGCATACGTTTTCGAGTATTTTTGTTGTATTTACAGATTGTTAGAGTTGTTTTAAGAAATTTCCAAAAATCTTTGTGAAGCTTAACTGTTCAATGTGAGGTATTCTGCTGTAATTACTACGGTAATTTTAGTTGACTAATTTGACAAATGGGCTTTGATTTGTAAGAACAAACAGCGTTATATCTCCTAGACTTCTACTGATGTAATCCCGAGAAATCACTGCGGCTCTCATTTTGAGCATACTTTGAATGTGCTGTCTCGCTTTTGTCTCCAGATGAACATGGACATTTGAAAATCTACCTGCCCAAGAAGCTGCTCGAATGTCTGCCCAAATGCTCCTCCCTGCCCAAGGAGAGACACCGGTGGAACACCAATGAGGTACGGAGTCTTCTCAAATCGTCTGGTAGTTTGAACAACTTTCATGGCACTTTGACACTTTTAACTTTGGGGGAAGTCCGTCTCCGGTTCACGTGTGGAGAGATGTGCTTCTTTCACTGTGACCACACCAAATAACTTTTACAGGTTTTAGCCACGTAAGAGCAAAGCACATCAGCTTATGGTCAGTGCTGACTTGTCCTGCTGGGCACACCGTACTCACTGTAATCCTGCTGCTGCTCACCGTGACTGCTTGATTTCCCCCAAGCAGATCAAAGAATGCACTCAGGATTTCCTCTGAAAGCAATTTAATTGGTCTATTTTTACCAGTTATATAACAAATATAACAATCTTAATTTCATTAATCAGCATACACACTGATGACTGAATTGTTCAATTAAATGAGTTACTTATTCACTTTGAGATTCAGTTTCATTACAGTCCTAAACACAAAGCAAACTTTGTATTTACTTGGAATGCACAATACTATTAGAATCATACCAGAATAGGCAGAAATTTGCCTAAAGATATTGACAACGGACAGATGTTAAGGTTTAACCAGCATTGCACACCTATATCGGATGACGTATTTTTGGATTCTAGCAGAAGAAAATGTGTAGGTGATCTTGGACCAAAATGATACTTACTGTACTGCACTTGAAACCCTAGAGGAATAAAATGTTGCATTTCTCTGAAATGCAAATCCATGTAGATTTAGTTGCAATTTCTATTTCTGTCTAAGAAGCGTATTCAGCATCAGCAGATATCTATATAAAAATTTCCCAGATCAGTACACCGATTTCCCAGATCAGTACACCGCTCCTGTTTACAAAAACTGACGAGAGAAAGATTTAAACCTTAGTAATATGCATTTTATAACTGTTTGAACTATATTGTTCAATGTAGCCTCACACATGTGAAACTGAACGAAGTAAAACATGAATTACTTACATGCTACCTTTTATACATACTGAAATTGCAGGGAAGGAAATTACAGGAAAGCAAACAAGTGAAAACTGTATGATTTCACAATGTTATCAAGAACAAGTGTCTGTTTAAAGGGAAATACAGATCAGATGTACCCTCTAAATCAATTGATTTCACTTGGTAATGCCCTTTTTAAACAATAATTACAATACATTACTAATTCACGTATTACATACAAATTAACGAATTAAATACAAATATTTGCTACAAAATATTTTTCTACCCAGCTAATCTGTTGCTCTTTGTCTTTACGGGCTGCCTGTTTCTGCATGCTGATTTGAGCTGTAAATTTCTCTGTTTTCATCCAGCATTAGTGCTTGTGTACAGAAAGTATCTACATTGTTTGGAAGTCTCCCATTCTTGGCCCTGAAGGTGTTCTGACATTCTGAGACAAACACACTCGTCCGAGATTAGGCAAGACCTGATTGGCCTAATTCCAGCGCACACTAAATTTCAGTTGCTTGTAGTTTGTTCTCTGGGTGTTTTCTTTTTTAAACCAGGGGATGTTTCAGAAATGTAAGCCTTGAGAATTTTACTTTGATATTTATCCTTCAAATAATTCGACTGACTTTGTTGTATTGATCTATTAATTAGTTATGGAAAGTAAGTAATTCACTGTAGAAATTGATATGTTAAGGGTGCATATTGAAAAAACTCTCTAGTAGTAAAGCCAGTCTTACACTCAAATTAAAGCGCTGAAATTCTTTGAAGCAATGCCATAGAAGTACTACTTTTGGTTCCTTGAAGAATCATTCAATGGACTGTTTTTGTAAATGAGATGGGCCTGGAGGAGGTGAGGAAACTTGTAAGACGTTCCACATAATGTAAAGGTATCATTCAATACTGATGTGAAAGTAACACATTCTAAAACCATTTTCTTTATAAACGTGCCACAAAGGGTTTTTTTGAGCTGTCAAAAAACTACTTTTACGTCCTCTTGAATAATATTTGAAAAAGAGATTTGTGAGCGTGAGGAACCTTCACATAACATAAAGCTCCGTTATTAGTTTAAGGGTTCTTCCTTGAACCCTTTCATCAGACTGAGGTTTTTAAACTTTAGAGGTTTTACGCGCATGTTTCATTTACTAAAGTGGTTCTGTAGATCAGGGGTTCTCAGTCTTTTTAGCCATGGACTTTATCCGGTCTGAAAAAAATTCCAAGGATCCCCACACTCTCTTCAAATGTTAGACACAGTAGGGAAATATATAACTATTATCTAGTTGGAATAAGCAATTTATTATTTATCTTGAAGTTCGGAATATGATATTTTTATCATTATTGTATTCAACTGTCATAATATGCATGTTGTAAAAATAATCAGTACGTAAAGAACACTGGCCAATTGCAAATTTTATTACTTGGACAGCATAATCCGTCATGTTTAATTGGATTTAGTGCAGCATAGATTGTAAAAAGCTGAACAGGAATTATTGGCTCTGTAGTTTTTAAAAGTATGGTCATATTTTTTTTACTTTTTTTTTTTGTCAGTATCAACTTACCGCACCTCAGAATAACAAAATATTGCATTACTTATTGTACATATTTCCCACCACTCTTATACAAATATCTAACCAATATTTCCCACCACTATTTAATATAAGTGTTAGAAAATGATGAGTGTAGGATTTTGGCTCATGTGAAAACCCATAGAGTATTTGCAAAGAAAAACTGAGGTGAGACTGGTAGGTCTTTATTTTGGATGTCACTGTGTCACTACGTCACGTCATTTAGAAAAATATATATTAGTTAAATCAGGAGCCTGTGGCTACATTACAGACCCCACGCTGAGAACCATGGCTCTAAAGAAGTATCCAAAGAAACTTAGCCTGAACTGGAAGTTAGTCTCTTGTAGAGATTTGAGAGTATTCTTTTTTTAATACTTTTTTTTTTTTTTAATATTAAGCCAACAAGTTTTGATAGTATGCTACCGCCCCCACCCCATCAAACACCATGGTGCTGCAAACTTGCCAGTGCAGCAACCCTACATGTAACATAACAGCAGTTCTTAAACTTTTTTTTAGCCTAAGGCCCCCTTAGTGGTTAGAAAGTGTCATTGCACCGCCTCCTCATTGACCACTTACCCTCCTACACCCACTGGAACCCTGTCCATTTAGCTAACTTTTCCTGCAGCTACCACTACTCTCACATGGTAAGGTTCTATGAAACAGCGGTTGACTCTTTCAGTGGCTGCTAGATGACTGTGAATTGTGATTGACTGACATGTTGGTAAAAGTTTCAATAGTGTTTATTACCTAACATTTCTAAATAGACACTGTTTTAGAAATGCCCAAAGCAGATTGAACCGATTGCTAAGCACCCAACTGTGGCTGCTAAATCGAGAACCATAGATTTTTTGGCTCCCTAACGAGTAGTAATTCAAAAGAGTGCTAATGGTAGTTAATCCAAGAACTGTAGAATCTGAAGTACTTTTTTAAATAAAAAAAATTCCCTGAAATATCAAGTGGGTTTATGTAGCAAAGAAAATATGGTTTTCCGGATCTGATCCCTTTAAAAAGTGACACTGCTGGGACTTTTTGTCAGTATCTTGTCAGTAACTTATCAGGCCTCAGAAAGACAAAATACTGTATTACTACTGTATATATTTCCCACCGCTATTATATAAGTATCTAAGCCTAGATATCCCACCACATTTAAACCAAGAGGCATTTAGGTACTCTGTGTTTAAGAGTGTTCATCCATGGGTTATTAAAGATGCCGAAGCATAACTTTCTACTTCCTCGACATCTCAATAAAACTTTGAATGAAACTTCTTGAAGATAAAGTGCACTTGGTACTGAAGACAGTGCTTTGGCCTCCCAATTTCGTACGCACTTCAATGCCACAGCTTATGAGAGACAAAACTCACTGATGTTTTGTTGTTTTGTACGTCAAATTTATTTACAGCTTGTAGTTGAAAGGGCATTTTGATCTGTGAGTGCAGGAATGCTCCCTTTGTGTGCTGGTAGTCTTTGTGAAGGCGAGGGATGATGGTGCGAAGAGGCACATGCGTCTCTACCCTTTTCAGTCGAGAGCGTGCCTCCTTAGTGTTGGGAGGCCAACAGCCTAGTTGTCCCAGTGTGCTTTCTATCAAAGCCTCCGCCCTCCACCCTCTCTATCTCTCAACTTCCAAGGACTCCTAGTTTCTTTTTTAAAGAGTTTGTGCGTTTAACATTTCGCGACCTTGCGCGCTTCTGAAGTCACCCTTAGCCATTGTAGTACGGCAGCACTGTAAAATTGTATTGAGATGTGAGAAGAAGTCAACAAGATGCCATTTGTGAGAGTTTACCAGGAATGCGTATGTAGAAGTTTACTCATTATTGAAGTTTAATTCAACAGCTTGATGGGAGGCAGAAGTTGTGGTATATGAAGATGCTTTCCCTCTCTTTGCAGCTGCAAAGAGTGAAGTGGAAACGAGGTAAAGTGCTGAAAATGGAGTGTGAAGGAGCAGAAGATGAAACTATTAATTTAACTATATTTAGCTTAGTCAGGGAGGACACTGCTTCAGCATTTTTGAATGCTTTCCATTTACGCTGGAAAGCGTTGCATCCCCGTCGCGCACAAGTCTTGACTGATGATATACAGCGGCCCTATATGTTGCCCCGAAAAGCAATAGCTAAAAGGAGATTCAAGGTGAGCTTTAGGTGTGATAATTTCTTTGCGTAGACCGAAGCTCGCTTCTCTCCTTGGGCTCAAACCAGCTGGTTTCAGAGTCCGCTACGCTCCGCTGAGATGACCTCCATTCTCAGCCTTCGCTTCTGCTGTGATTACCATCTCCTCGCTATTCCTCATTTCTCCTCCCAGGGACGCCACATGGGGAAGGCAAATAATCCTTCATACCCCCGCAAGATCAAACAGAAGCTGCAGAAGGAGATGCTGGTAGTAGTTGAGGGACCATAGAGAGGCGTATTGGTTTTTACAGTGAGCTTTGGTAATTCACATTGCTTTAGCCAGATCAACCGTGAACAGCAGTTCACTCCCTCCAGCCTGCACTCTAAAATCCTTACAGGAGGTGGGAGCAAAAAAAAATCACAGCTGTTACTATAGGCCATACCTCAGCATCTACAACTACTAAACGTTCACTAAATATGCAGTGATAAAGGAAAAAGAAACAGAGCGAGAGAGAGAGAGAGAGAGAGAGA
The DNA here is from genome assembly GCA_037576975.1 of Alestes dentex. Classification (NCBI taxonomy): domain Eukaryota; kingdom Metazoa; phylum Chordata; class Actinopteri; order Characiformes; family Alestidae; genus Alestes; species Alestes dentex. Next base: position 10,950,999 of record JBBIGA010000132.1, on the reverse strand, counting down.
GAGAGAAAGAGAGAGAGACAAAAAGAGAGACTAACAGCAACGCTCCTTTATGGAGTACAGACCTACACTCTCTACTTATATTTGCCATATGTTGAAGACAGGGTGCTGGAACTCACAAATAACCATTTAGTGAGAATTAATCGATTAACCACTGACTAGTCTGACTAGACTTGTTGTTTTGCCTGACAATTTTAAAGCAATTTCACAATAATTTTAATGATTTACATTTATATTTACAACTGAATAGTTAACAATGACAAACATTACCTTACAACACAAATATGATATGGACTGAAAATTTCGATTTCTTTTACGAGTGTTATAGGTGCTTGTGATAGGGTGATAACATCTAAGGATTAAGCACAGATTTGTTCACCATTTTAGAAGAATGATTGATTAAGTGAACGTGGTCATAGCAGATCCAGATAAAGACTGTTATAACTGTCACACTGTAAAGACGGGTTATACTGTGGAGACAGTTTATACTGTGGGGATGCATCTAAACCTATCTGTGTCAAGATGGAGTTTATAGGTAAGCATAACTCAGAGAGGCTTGCAGTGGCCGTTACATACACACCTTAGCTTCAAAATCGTAACTTTGTATTTGCAGATCTGCAGAGATGTGTAATAAGCGAATGCTGATTGATCTGGTTGCATTTGGGTAAAATGAGACCCAAACCATACTTGACCAGAACCAGCAAAATGAAACTGAGTAGTTGAAGGGTGCTCTGTGAGGTGTAGTGATACAAACCTCTTTGTGACCCCGTATTTATTCAAAATACTACAAAATGCATTAATGTTGGGTGCAAATGTATTGACAGACCCCTGTGTGAAGGTTTGTGCTCAGCAGCTTTAATTCAGCTATAAGGATTTGTAATAAAAGATGCTAGAAAGGATAGAATGGAGATGTAGTCCTGTTGCAACATGTTCATTGAGCTCCTCTATGTCTGGCTGAACTGAAGCCTCTCCTAGAGGCTGCATGGGGAGAATTTTTTCCCCAGTGTCACACACAGCTCTTAATGAGTACAAGTGCCTAAACAGTGCTCACTCCCCTCTTCCCCTAGCTACTGGCTCACCCCAAATGCCATGCTCCCAACAAGCAAGGGCTGGATATAATGAGGCCTCTACTGCAGGGCCTGTCCAGCCAATGGGTCACACAAACAAGGAACAGCTCATATCTGGTGTTTCTGTTTCCTTGCATGCATTTGATATAGCAGGACACAAAACCATTAATTCAGGAGATTAGGAGACCTAGAGGGAGAGGATGGAGAAAAGGAAGGTTCGAGTTTAAACCATAGAGATGTCTGCTCAACATGATATTTTCAGACACCTCAGGGATTTGGAGAGTGACTCAGTGCGACTCCGTGTTAGGGGTAAGTGAGAAGGCAATAAAATACTGCTAACGAGAAACTACGCCAAAATGAAGTTTTAGGTAGGTATCATTAGTACCTAAATAACACTGACATGCTGCATGTGTCAGTAAAAAGAGGTTTAGAAGAGGTTCCCAATTAGCTGTCTGAAGGCTGATACACCTTATTTTAACAAAGCATGTGCATTTGCAAGACGGATCCCAAAATATGCCATAATGTGGCGTGACATCGCCACTGTCTGCTTCTGCCATCCTCTCAAGACTAGCAGTAAGAATGATCTCCTCAACTGGTGCCATTTCCACAGTTGTACTTGAACAGAAGTTGATGTATATTCTTATAGTCCCAAAAGGGATTCTTTGGTATGACGCCACAAAAGAATCACTCTTGTTCTCTAAAAAAGCTAAACAGCATGCAGAACTCTTTCAAAGTCCACATGGTGTAAAGGCTTTATACCAATTAACTGAACGTCCAAGCCGTCAACTTTTTAGAAACTTTTTTGAGAATGACGGAGAGTATTCTGTGCTGCACAGGAATGTTTAGACCTTGTCCAAATGCAGTACAGAATCAGGTCTGAAAACAACACAATGTGCATATGCATATCTAAAATGAATTATATTAAACACCCGGGTTGATTGAAAAAAAAAAAAAAGATAGAAAACCTAATAAAACATGGTTAAAACTGCTGAAAATACTGATTAGACCTGTAATACCGTCTAGCCATGGTCCTAACACTCTGAAGAGCATACATGGTGGACACCTATTAGTTCAAAACTAAACACAACTGCATGAGCCAGGAGAAACGAGTGGAATGAACTAAAAAACATCCTTTCGTGCCTGTTGAAACTTATCAAACCCTGATTGTGAGACATACTATGTGTCATTGAGATGTCTTCAGATTTCATGATATTATATTTGTGCCATATTGCTCTCTCCCACTCCATATAGTGACTCTATCCCCAGCACTGTGCCATGGGAAATGACCCTTATTGAGGGTAATGACACGGATGTCTATTAAGTTGAAAAATACATGTTCTGGAATGACCACCCTAAAAATGAAATCTGCAGTACGTTGGCAAGGGAGGGGGAAAAAAATATCATGGTGATAATGGTGTCTGCGATAAAGATGAGAAGGGGGTGAACGCCGGGGGACGGCACAAAGTCAATTCCTGCCTTTATCTCTTTTTCCTTCACCATGAATTTCTCTGTTGGTTGCTTTACCACCTCCCCACTGTTAATTTTAAATACCTAGAGAATTGTATTTTGATACCACTTGCCCTATAGGAAGTCGTGCAGACTTGCTGGAAAACACATTATCACGGCTGGGAGAGTGTACAGTACAGTGTGTGTCTCTCTCTGAAGTCACTGGAGTTCCAGCACTGATTTGGTCATCTGAAGGCAGCTGATATGTGAGGCTGACCTTGAATTCTGAATAGCAATGCTGCAATTGAATGAGGCACGCTCTGAGAATGAGGTCGCTAGCGAGCGTGATCGCTGCAGATGCTCCAAAGTTCACACTTGGCTAAACCAGGGCAAATCTCACGTCCACATGTACTGTTGCATTCCGAGGCGTGTCTCTCTAAATGATTTTACCTAAAAGCAATTTGGAGGGATTCTCATGGCTAAATATGCTGCTAATACAGCGTGGTTATTACTTATTGACAAAACGTCCTTCAGCCCAGTTGCTATTTTCTGCCACGCCTTCCTATCACCATCGCCTCCAATGCCTGGGAGAGAGAGTGAGAGGGAGAGGGAGAGAGCGAGACGTGATCAGGATGTTGGAGCGAGCTTTCGCTATGAGATAGCTGCCCTTTCCTTGTTCCTTAAAATTCAACTTTCCTCGCTGGAGGTCATATTGTCGTTTGACTGGATGCTGGCTTTAGTTTAGCGAGGGTTGTCAAATATCCATTTCCCACCTCCGGTGAAATGCTTCTGTGGGAAGGAGGAGACCATCAGGTGAGCAAGGAAAATCATAATCCGCTCATCGGTGTACATAGAATGCCCTGGTTCATGTGGGGCAGCTTCTCAAACATTAAGGATGCAAACGGAGCATACATGATTATCTAAGCTATAGGTTGAATTGAATTACCTTGCCTCAATGACAAACTCCCCGTTTAGAGACCTGAAAGCATTAAAAATGTAAGGCTTCTAGGCTTGCTTGGTATCAGCTGGGCGAGGTTAGTTTGTGAGGAGCTGGGGGTGGGCCACATGGTGGGCACCATGCACAATACTCACTTGCATGATGGCACCATGGAATAAGAGAACATCTAGCTGTACAACATTATATCCATATAAGTATGGATATTCTTTCATTCATTTTGAGTGTTCATACTCATAATCTTCTGTCAGAAAGTAAAACCTTAGACAGCTACACCAAGACCGTCACTTGCGAACTACTTCTGAATGACTTTTTAATTAAATATGCGTTCTTTATGTAGTGACTATACTCGCAGCATTCTCAGAAAAGCTTATCATGATAATTTATCATGATTATGACAGCAAATGTTTTAATTCAGTTACTGCCACGTTATTTAACTTTGTAAGCTATTAACAGAGGTTGGTGGTGCATTTGTGCACACCCCATTAGAGTGACCATACATAATGGTGGAAATGACAGAAGTCACATTTATATTCTGCAAATGAATCTAAACCGAATAGGAGTTCATTAGCAAGGCTGTACTCAAACTCAAAAGGAACGCCGCTGTGTATTTTGTGATCTTTTATTGAATAGAAATATTCACATCCATAGTCACGAATTTTGTAGATTTATTAGCTTATCGTATACAGTGTTGTAATGGGTTGACTGTTTTTTTTTTTTTTGTTTTGTTTTGTTTTGTTTTTTTTGACTAAACAGAATTATGTTGCATTGCGTTTCATTGTTGTTAGGGGCAAAAACCTGCCTAAATGAGTGGCTCCAAAAAACGAGGATGACTGAAAATGTCCTCTTTAATAGAGTTGCTGTGCCCATGGTATTGCACAGTAAGTTGCTTGCAGATGGCAAACTGTGAGCTTCAAAATTGTTCGTGTTGTAAAAAGTGCTGTTGTCTGCTAGTCCTTGTCCTCCGCTTCTGCGGTCACCCTCTGAGGCATAGACACTTTTCTTTAAATCTCTCAATCCAATATTCTCTCTTCCTCTCTCTGTCTTCTCTCTCTCTCTCTCTTTCTCTCTCTCTCCCCCACACACTCGCTCGCTCACTCTGTATTCACCTCGTTCTCACTTCTAAAGTCAAAAATAATCTAGACATCAGCACTTCTGCTCTGGTATTACCCCTGTGGCCGTTGCTAGTAAAAGTAGCTGGCCGGCCTTAATCTGGCCTGGCACTGGCCCTCTCCTCTGCGTCCTTTTTTCTCTGGCCTGTTTCTGCCCCTCTTCACATAATCAAAGGAAACAGATGCTGTGAGCCAGCTGACCCCACAGGGAATGCTGAGAAATTTAGCTGGTGTTTGTCTAAGCAGACCTCTGGCGTGCTCTGGGATTACCACTACTGGTGTCAGTTTCTTATCCAGTGAAAATGAAACATAGTGAATTCTGCTGAGCATGGATTGAGGCACTTTCTGCTTTGTAAAAGATTTATGAAAGTGAATGAACGAACTGTATCTAAGATTCAAACTTAAACTGAACACTTAAGTACATGCCCAGTGCAGCCTTAACACTGAAGTGGGGTTTATATTTTTATGTGGAATTAATGACATATTTTCCTCGCCAATGTGGTGACTGTGGTTTTTGATCAGCTCCAGCTCCCTCCTGCCACCCCCCTAAGAGGACTGGCACATCTATCTCTTTGGTCTTGAATGGTGAATGTACTAATGCCAGATCACCGGTTCATAAGCTTTGCTTTATTAGGGTAAATTGTTCCACTTAAAACTTGTAAAGGCATTTTGCTGAGTAAACATGTCTGAGATGGAAATTTCTGACCTCATGACAATTGAAATCATCTACAGGTCTTTAGGAGACAATTCTATCTGTTGTTAAATCGTGAATTTCACTTTGATTCAGTTGTGCTGTTTTTAATGCTGTACAGGTGACCAGAGAAACAATTTACACCACAGTGGAATAAACCTATTTAAAACAATAATTTGAAATCGTTTAATGTAACCATGCTTGGCTGAAGATTAATATTGTCGATTGCAGTTTGGGCTGGCCTGAATAGTTTTCTGCAGTACTACAAATTTTCTAACTACATTTCTGATAGCATAGATTCGAATACCAGCATTATGAGTGAGTACTCATAATGGATTCTAACATGCCTGACCTCAACTAATGCAGTTGATTTGAACATACAGATCAGAGCACTGCCGTGTTTTTACACCCCTATTAGTACAAATTTGAACAGCAGACCAAGCTAAAAGTACATGGTATAGTCCATAGTCCTCGGCCTGTCCTGACCTAACCTTTGGACCTGTGTTTGATTACGCTTGTGCTTGATTGCAGAAATGGAGCTTGTTTGGAGGATCCCCTGCGGGGAGGACTAAACCCCGTCCTGGTATCTGTGGGATTATAGCTTCCTTGTAGGGATTAAAACCACGCTGATTAGGTTGATTTCATTCTTCAAGCCAGCAAAGGAGCCGGCCTTCTTGATGTTTAAAGATTTATTTTAATACATTTCCTCCTCTTGTGGAAACAAATTAAGCAGACCTTTTCAGCTGTCAATATAGAAAAGAGCTTGTTTTTTTGCACTCACTCTCCTGCTAATTCTCCCCTGCTCTCTTGTTGGTGTCCGGGAGTCTGAGCAGGTTTTTTTTTTTCTTCACACGATCAAGCTGAAGAACAAAGCTCGCTGATTAGTCGAAATGAAGAGAAAAACAACATTTATTTCCTCTTTGCGTTTGGTATGGGGAATAAATCACGCAAGTCTCGGTAATTAAGGGCGACTTTGCCAAGGCAAATGTTTGTGGAATTGGTGCGGAGCCTCTTAGGGGCCAATGGGGAGGGGGGAGAAAGGTCAAGCAGCTTTGTTTTGCAGAATGGGAGAGGGTCGGAACTGCACGGGCTGATTTGGGAATGTGCCTGGATCATGATTAGAATATTAATATGTGGAGATGCTGATGTCAGGCCCCCCCGCAGGTGCATCTGGATATTCATCAGCGGACGCTCAGGGATGTCACAAGCACACACCGATGTGCTAGACGATAAGTTGAAGCTTTCAGGCTTATCTTAATTTGTGTACATGTGTTTGTGCATGAAAACATTTAGCTTTTTGGTCAGAGACCATGATAACATTTGGGCTTGAAGTCTTTCTGAACATTTGTTTCTGTACTATTTTTCCTATATACTATACAGTATTCTAGTTTTCTGTTTTGCATATTCAGGAGCTAATGTATATGCAGTGCGTCGTGCTGTTTTGAGTGGGATGTGGCAGTGAAACCAGATTATAGGTCAAAAGCTTGATTCTGCATATTTATCAAATTCAAAAAAATAAATTCATACTATAAATATAAATACAGATCTAAAGCTCTCAAACATTGCATAATAGCTATTTACATTTGAGTAAGAGTGGAGAGTAACTGTGGAGGTCTCAAAAAATGCAGTCCAACTGACTGAAAATTTACATATCTGTTATCCCTTAATCAATAACAGTGCTTGACCTGCATGATTAAGATGTTACTGATGCGAGTGGTACAGGGGAATTCCACTGATTTTTCAAAATCCCTGCATAATTAAAACATGCGGATATAAATACATTCATTCAGAGTGCATTGTACAGAATTTAGCACTGTGCAGACTGGTGGGTGTATTCTTCCATTACTTGTCACCTACATTAGGCTTATAGCTCAACATGTCTTATTTGCCATTTGTTTGTCTTCCAGAATGACTAGAACCTACACACCTCCTTAGGCTTAAAATGTAATTTGATTCTAAAATGGTCATTATATTATCATTTTATTTGGGTGCTATTTTGTTTTACACCATACATTTATCTCTCTATCATTAAAAATCATAACAAAACAAAACTCGTATCTCAATACTATATTGCACTATAACAGTTTTATGTAATGACTTGCAGTGCTTTTAGAAGCGTTTAACACTTCAAACATCTGGTTCCTGTTGCTTGTCAGGTCCATGGTCAGCGGCTACTAGAGGCCGCCTTTTCTGTTTAGAGACTTTTATTTTGACATGGGAGTACACCGGCCGAGAGAATGTCCACAGCTGGCCGGTGTTAAATGACTGTGGGTTTTGGTTTGTTCTGGGTTTAGGGGAGTTTAGTATTTAAGGGCCTTTGTTTTGTGTATGGGTGTTGGTCCACTGTCTTTTTGGGTGCAAGTGTTCTGTTGGGCGTCTTTTGTTTGTATGTAGGCCCTGGTGCCTTTTTGTTTGTGTTTGGTGAAAATAAAGTATGGAATCCGGCAGATGCGCCTCCGTCCCTTGGCTCCCTGACTTGACATGCTGCAAATTGTAAACTTTTTCTGGGGCATTTTACATTTTTGAAAGATTTTGTTACATCTTATCCATTTAATTATGTAGAAAAATGTATATCTCTTAGAAACATCTAACATTTTTTAGAGTTTTATTTAGAAATGTGCTGCTGACCTTCAAAACCAAGATTTGTTGAAAGAAATATTGGTTAGCCAGTCTGTTCAATTTTTGACAGTATAAAATATGTACCACTATCAACAGATTATTATATAGAATTTTAGGCTTCTCAGTACTCTGTCCGGCCCAAAAAAGACTGGGCAATGAATAAATGGGCAATAAGCTTCATTTGCTCTCACCAGAAACCTGAGACTTTCTTCTTTACCAAAATGTATAAAACTCAAAGATAGCTCAAAGTGGCGAGGAAGGTCATGGATTGTGACATTTCTGTATCTTTTCTTGTTAGTTATTATCTGAAACAGTCAGGATGTCTGACCTGATTTGTTTGACAAGAGTAGTAGATATAACCATCCCAGTGATACAGTACCTTATCACCTTCTCTGGGTTCCTCAGCCCAAGTGTATGTGTAA
>JBBIGA010000132.1:10906831-10935484 GCA_037576975.1 Alestes dentex | reverse complement strand
AGCAGTGAAAGAAGGTGACCTGGTTTGATGAATCATGTTTTCTTTTACATCTTTTTGGCACCACAATGCACTCTGGGGAAAAGGCATGTCAATGTGAGAACAGGAGACAATGTGATGCTCTAGGCGCTAGATACCACATCACACCTTCAGAGGTCTGTTAATCCATGCTTCAATGGATCAGAGCAGCTTTGGCAGCTTGAGGGGGACCTACATAATGTTAGGCAAGTGGTTTTATCATTATGGCTGATTGGTGTTGGAACCTTTAGGAGCCTACTTTTAAGAGTGTAGACATGGAATAGAAGAAGCAGATGGTTGGTCCAAACTTTTTGGTCCTGGCTTCTGACAAACAAAGCCTTGCACTAGGCTATTTTTGGCTATTTTTTGCGGGGGTGGGAAAGGCTTAAGCCTTCAGAGCTGTACATGTTACAGTCATAAAGCATTCTGGCACAAATGGAAGCATTTAGCATGCTTTTTATATGGCTAAAAACATCTGCCACTCAGACTTAATTGACGTCTAATGTGATGAAATTAAATCAGCACCTTTGACCTCTAATCAAGTCCTGTTAAATGAATGAGCCGGCAGGATAACCTCTAGCCCTTTGCACTGGCTTTGCTCATATCAGAAACATAATGTCCTAGTGCCATGTAGTGATAAACCTTTGACCAGATTAGACAAGAAAGCTCTTGCATTAACTTCATGTTAAGATATATTGGAAAGCATACTCTAATAGGGCTGTCACTATTGATTATATTAGTTATCGAATAATCTGAAGATTATTTTGATATATAACCAGGCTATCAGGATTGTTGAATAAGGTCAAACAATAAAAATGTACTTTTTGGAACTTAAACTGAACCAAAATGCAAAATGGGAAGGAGGCAAGCTGAGGAAGGCACAGTGTTTTGCTGGGAAACCTGGCATTCATGTGGATGCTGTTTTGACATGTACCAACTACCTAGACATTTTTGCAAACCAAGTACACCACTTCATGGCAACAGTGTTCCCTAACACAAGTGGCCTCTTTCAGCAGAATAGTGTGCCCTGCCACACTACAAAACAATTTCAGGATTGGTTTGGTTTGGTTTGGTTGGTTAAGGATTATGCCAGAGTGCTGGACAAACTAGTCTGATCCATGGACGCCCCACATTGCAATTTTCACTACCTAAAATATCTGCTGCTAGTGTCTTGGCGCCAGATACCACGGCACACCTTCAGAGATCCCATGTCTTGGAAAAAAAAGTTAGAGGTGTGGCTATGCAATGTTAGACAGGTGCTTTTAATGTCATGGCGGATCGGTGTATGTGTGTGTAAGTGCCACTGCTTGTATGTGTGTGTGTGAAGTTTTCAGTCATCCAGGTCATTGAATTGTCTAGTGATACTGAGTCAAAGCGACTGGGCTTGTGGTATAATCTTGAAGATTACACTGTGAGTCCTGTCGTCTTGACATACAATTACTAGCCTACTATGCATAAGCACCGTAATGCCACTCTGAGCCTCTGTTCTTCTTTCCATCTTCCCTTTCTGCTGTCCTTTAGCAGAACCTTGAGGCTTCATTAAAATTCTGCTGAGCACCCCCCATTGCACTCACGCACACAGTCTCTCACACACCCTTACATACGCTGCACCCTTTGTAATGTATACATTTGAGAGGAAATTCACAGCTTTTGTGCCTCCTCCACCGGCGGGCATTTCTCAAAGTCATGTTTACATAATTAGTGTGTGTTCCGGTCGCCTCAGCGATTTCAAACAATGAAAAGGTTAGTATTATTCTCTGGTGCAGGTCTAGGGATGGCCATTGCTGGCGTGTTGCTGCTGGTTGTGTGCGTGTGAGGGGGGGTTGTATTTGTGTGTGGGAGGGTATGTGTGTTTATGTGTGTGTGTGTGTGTGTGTGTGTGTTTGTTTTTAGTGGGCCATTGGGTAGAGAATGCAGTTCCCCCTTTATGGAAAGAAACTTTGTATTCACTCTGAAGTGCCGCTTGGTCTGAGGAACCAGTAGGACTCAAATCTCCTTTTCCACCTGTGGTACTGGAGCGGTTTCTACAATGCCTTGCCTGGGGCTTCCTATGTGCACTGGATCCATTGATCCGTGACGGCTAAATATACAATTTCTATGAGCCGTGGGGATCGTGGGGCAGGGGCCGAGGCTTCGAGAGGTGTGCTCCAATCCATGCGTCAAAGCCCGATGTCAGTCTGCGGCAAGTAGACAAGAAAGTAAATCCATTAACTCAGCAGAACTTGCAGAGAGAAATGGCATGCTCCTCGATCTGTTATGCTGTGGGTGGTGAAGAGAGATACAATAGAGTAGGCCGAAACCCATACTGAAAGAAAAATATTGTTACTTCTGTGAAATAATGACTCAAGCAGACGTAAAACAACTGCCAAATGAGTAGAAAAGTATGAAAAAAACCCTTTTGTATAACTGCAGTGGAACCTTTTAGAACATCCAGCATCTACATTTATATGCAAAACTTTTGAGTGCCCTGTTGATTTCCTTCAGGAAAATGAGTCAGCTTGCTCCACAGAGAACATGAGGCGGTGGCGGCGGCCTAGTGGGTAGGATCCTTGCCTCTGCACCAAGAGGTCATGGGTTCAAATCCTACCTTCAGCAAACCACCACTGGAACCCTTAACCTCAAGTTGCTCCAGGGAGACCGTCCCCTGTAGTTAGGGAATGGATGTCGCTTTGGATAAAAGTGTCTACTAAAATGCCGTTTATGTAAATATTACTGCATATTTCATTGCACAAGTACAGTTTATTTGCTGAAGTTTATTGCTTTATCTGTTGAAAAAATCCAATGCAAAAGTTATGGCACATTTCATTTTTTATTTTTCTAATATATTAACTTCATACAAGTTATCCACTAAATTGTTTGTTTGTCCTCTGTAGCAAATGCGTAACTTCACCTGAAAACCATCATTCGACTGAGGGTGTTCAAAATTTGCCTATGACTATCAGCATAAGATCTGAAGTTTGGTTACGTACTGCTCTCGTCTTTTTGGATCCTTTTTGTCCAAAATAAAACGCTGAAGTAGCTGCTAACAATGAAATTAAATAAAAAAAGAGAATTAAGAACTCACTGTGAGTGGCCAAAGTGGAAGTGAGAAAATCTTAAAAATGACCTTTGCTTTAACATTTTTCACAAATTTGCTTGACCATAGGTCGAAGCGTAATGATTTGAAAATGTAATTACTCACCTGCAGTGGTGAAACAAATTTACCGAAGACCTCCTGATGTCACTAAATGTATTCTGTGTCATGTAGAGGAAGGTCGGAGGGCCTTCTTTCTCCATAGCATCAGAGGAGGAGAGAAAGTGTTTTGGCGTCTTTCAGAAAGAGAGCCCGCCACGGCTTCCACTGTTAATTACCTCAAATTGACGTTTTACTTATCAAGTTGCTGCAGTGTGCTACTCATTACTGTAAACTTCTCTTGCCAGTAAGAGTGCCTCTGATTTTTTTTAGCGGGAAAAAAGTATTTGAAGGCGCAGACATGGCACCTAGGCAGAGGCCGGGGCTGTAACATTTCAGAAAAGGAGATATGTGGAAGTGGGTGACACTTCTCGCACGGCGCCGCAGCTGAAGGCTGTGCGGGTGACAGATAATGGCAGGCTGTTTACATAAAGCTTAGTCACAGGCCTGCCTCCCTCCAGCCAGACGCTGCCGCGGCCTGGCATGCACGCACACCGTGGCGTGACATCAAGCAACACAGAAACATGAAACAACAGCCTTCAGAAAATATAGCACAGGCTACAATGTCATTTATTTTGAACTTTTTTTCTATGGAACTGCATTCTTTTGTTGCAGTGAGTCTTTTATCATCTGCCACTAAGTGATCTGAATTTAAAGTGACAGCCATAATTACTTAAATAAAAAAATTGATAATTGTTATGTTATCAACTTTTTTCATCCAGCAACAATACTGCACTTGGAACTTTGACTGTTTGTTTGTTTCAGTGTAAAGAAGTCACAAAAGCATGACTAAAATGAAAAAAAAACAAAAACCCTAATATAATCGTAATCAAATCATCATCAGATCATTCTAATGTATCTCCTACTTATTTAATGTGTCATGCATTGAACGCTTAACATAAGCACTTTGAATGTTCCTGCTTGTTTCATTGAGGCATGAGGGAGAAATAATAAAATGGACGTGGAATTGTCTGCCGGGAAGAGAAACTGTTTAACTGTTTAATAAGAGCCATGAAAAACCTGCCTCCTATGACAACTTCTAGTTGTTTAGGAAAGAAGTCGGACCCTGTTAATGCTGTCAAACGGTTCGGCCACATCTTCGCGGGAGAAGAGTCTTGGGTGATCTCCCTTTCTCCCACCGCTGAGTCTCCTTTTAGAACAAAGGTGGCCTCGCGCATAAATCTGTGAGAGGTGGAGTGATAAACCATTAATCCATCTGTTTGTGGATTTGCTTTCCATTCATCATTGTACACCCACAAATCCTCATAATCACATTAGGTGAGACAAAACGATTATTTGCATGCTCACGGACTGGAAGGAGCACCGACACAGAGCAGCTACTTGTAGAGTTATGAGAGTTAAACATGAGAATTCTAAAGCTTAAACGCTCCCATTTTCACATAATCCCTAGCAGAACTGGTAAACACGCAAAGGCGTTTTCATGCGTTCCGTCTGACTGGATGCATGCTGAACAGTGCAGTGAACTCTCTTCGACGTTCCCCACAAGCCTCGCACAGCTGTTACCCTGATGATGGTGGATATGTCCAGGCCCGCAGGAAATTAATGGTTTGCATCTTCCTTTCGCGCTCGACCAAATCCCAGGACTCGGACCCACAGGTCTTCTTAATGCACCGCCTCTCATTCACACCATTCGTCAGTGTGTCTCCAGCGCTAAATAATTCAGCTTTCTCCCCCTCCCTCCCGCTCCAGCAGCAAAAAAAAAAAAAAAAACAACTTTCTTTCTTTTTTTATCATTATTATCATTTTAAAGAGCGATCCCCTGAGCCCACGCCTTCACCCATTTGTGTTTGGTTTGTGGCCGCAGCTGATCGATATCAGTTGTACGAGCTGCCAATGAGGAATCCAAACTCCCCTGCCTAATTACAGAGATGGGCTATGGGAGAGCCCTCGCCTGTGTGTTTACTTGCGCGTTTTATTTTTAATCCTCGCTACACTGTCTGGAGTCTCCAGTGGCAATAACCCTGCCAATGGACAACAGAAGCTTAATGCTCATGGTCCCGTCCAGATAAAAAAAAAAGAAAGAAAAAATGATGTTCGCATTTATTAGAAAAAACTATAACTTTTTTTTTTTTTCCATATTTGGGGCACAAACGCAAATATGGCACCAGAGGGCTTCTTTTCTCAGTTCTCTCCATGTATAATTTATCGTCCTTTATTTTTTAATCATCCCTCTTTCTTTCTAGTTGGAGAAATATTTCATGTGTTTTGAGAGCGTCAAGTAATAATTGCTAATTAGTCCTTCAGGCTTTTGAACAGAACAAGAGAATCCCTCACTCAGTGATTGGGATGCTCCTGACGTGTCTTGCATACAGAGAGACAAAGAGCAAGGCTCTCCCTAAGACAAATACATAATCATCCCATCAGCAGGTGTCAGGCAAACAAAATAGAGAGCACTGCGATGCTAATCTCCACTTTTCGGCGAAACGAAGACGTGACATCTGTCGCGCTTTATCCGGTGATTTTCGGTGCATTGTGTCTTTCTCCCCATTCCCCTACTTTACTGGAGCTTGTGCCTGGTCCGGAACACACCTCCTGTGGCTTGGATTTGGGAACGCACCATGCCCAAGTCTCACACAGAGGATTAACAGAGAAAGAATTAATGTGGAACTGACAGAGGGAGGCATGCAGGATGTGCGGTGCTTGGGATGAACCTTGATCCGAATTCCCCCCTTGGCCGGAGTGCACATCCACCAGATGAAAGCCAAACATGTCTCTGATATGTTGATCAAAGGCGTCCAGCCCAGGGCACCAAAGCAGCACCTGGAATTCCAATGGAGAAAGCTCCAATATTATGATTCATAGAGGGAGGTTTGAGTTACACCTATGGAAACACTTGCCTGAGGTGTTTATCTGTTGTTCAGTTATCTGAGAACACTACAAACTGCTCACCTCCCTTTGGTGTTGAGGTTTTTTTTTTCCCTTTTTTTTTTTTTTTACAGCTAGTAAACAAACTAATGAGGATGCATTAGAAAAGTTATGCTTGTGGCATTCGCTTCCATAGTACCTTCTAATGGTGGAACAGCCTCTGAGAACTGGCTCCCTTCAAAGCCATCAAAGCTTCCCCCTCATCCACTTGTAAAGAGAGTGCGATGTTCGCACCGGACACTTTGTGATGTTCACCCGGTGACCAGACCATCCCCGCTTAACCTTGCCTGCCAAACAGTGTCATCATCATCGCTTATTAGTGTAACAGATAACTCTCAGAGAGCTATTAACATACATCCATCCTAGAAGTCACATATCGACCATATAGGTTAAGTGCACTAGTGCAGGGATGGACATTAATGTCATTCTGCATCACAAAATGGAATCGCTGAATGGAGGCCCGGGCATGTGATAGCACTCTTTTGTCCATGCTGGAGAACCTCAGAAGTACAGGAGCCCTCGAAGGCCGTAATAAAGGCCGTTTCTTCTGTCACCTCGGCTGAGATCAGAAAATAAATCTCCCTCCAGCTGCTCATGCTTCTGTTCGTGAATGCGTCTAGCCACTTGCGCTCAGAGGCTGATCTCACTGTAAACTTGTGGCACTGAATAATCAGCTGCATTCATTGTGTATTTGTATAACATGGAATTCGATTCAAGTGCTTTCTTCTGAGAAGCACACTTAGAAAAAAAAACAAGGTTCTATACAGGACTAGAAAGGTTCTTTGGGTAATAGTGAAACTTTTTTGTGACTATATAGAAAGAAGGTTATTTAAAGAACCAAATACAGCTGATACTTCATCACTGAGAAGAACCATTTAACCGTGCAAACCATTGTGACATACATGTTCTTTACATTTTGTTGCCTACAATGTAAATATGAAATCCTCGCATTTCAAAATGACTTTTGTTCCTTCTAAGGGGACCCATCATGAAGAAATATACATATATCAGTCGCATAGTAATTGACATTTTGTTCTCTTCTTCTTCCATTATTTGTGGCTTTAAAACCATGTAGGACATTATTTGGTGACTCCTATGATATCTTTTGAAGAATCGCAGCTCTAAATAAGCAAAATGATCTCGAACAGTGAACAGTACCAGCGGTGATGTTACTCTTTTCTTCCCATAGTACAATAACAAAAACATGCAAGAGCCTTGGAAGGCTCAGGTTAGAAAATAAATCTCCCTCTAGCTTCTCAGGCCTCTATTAGAATGTGTCCACACACCGGCCACTTGCTCTCAATGGCCGATCTGAGCAGTGCTTGTACCAAACGCCCAATCCGAGTGTATGATTCAGAGCAACTTCCCCAGTCCATTAAGGGAGCGTAAAACATGCAGTGTCTCTGGCTACGAGGAGGCCACATGATAGAACATTCAGAGAGCCTTCGAGGAGCTCTCAGAGAGCGATGCGCTGAGGCTGCTTCTTATGCAGACTAATTTGATGTGCTGGAGCAGGCACTGACCATGGGCACTCGAGCAGTCTTTGAGCCTCACCACAAGCATGCTTAATTCAGAAGAACGCTGCCAGGCACTCGAGTGGAGAAATAGTTTAGATAAACAGCTGTGCTTTGTCTGAGTTTTCATGGTGTTTTTTGCAGATAATGAATGGTTCTTTGGTCTCATCATTAGACAAATCCGGAGTTGCTATAGATGTGTAGCTATACTATCCAGATGTCATTATCTAGAGATGGCATCAGTCTGATTCCAGGCACTGGTATCAAGCTGATATCAGCAGAAAATGCTGGATTGCTTGGATATCAGAGAAAGCCTAAGGTGGTGTGTACTCACATTGTGTGCTGCCCCCTCGTAAGCTGTGTGTTTCCTCCTGTGCTGTATTAAATCGTTCGAGTGCTGTGTGAAAGAGTTCAAGTATAATAGTCTTCGTTTAGATGCTCGTCTGTATTGATTTTATCTAAAAATAGCTCATATCAAGTCTTGGCTGTTGTCAAAGAAAAAGAATTGCAGTATCAGATGATACCTGAGGTTTTACCACCTGCATCGGAAAGAAAACGTGGTAAAGCGCCATCTCTATAATGATCTAATAATTATGCATCATTCATCAGATGGTTTCTTGTGTAATCAAATCAGTTTGCTTCCATTTTTGTTGTTTTGCACTTTCAACGTCTTCTCCATTTGTTTCAGTGCCTTAAATCACTGGCAACGATGGATGCTACAATGTGACTATTTTGTGTACAAACACAAGTGTTGGATTAACTGATTTATCTGCTTGTTTCAACGTGCTGCAAGTCAGAAATAATGAATATCAAATGACACAATGTTCAAAAATAAATGAAACTTCTAAGACGCACACATCCTGAGGAGAAAAATAGTGTGCCGTCTGTGCACCCCTGAGAACAGTTTGGAAGAAGAAAATTAGAAGCCTGTTATTAGAGGTCATTGACCTCTTTGATATGGTGCTAAAAGAAGTGATTGCCAAGTCATATTAACTATGTCACTCTTCTGGGGCCTCATGTGCCCTTTTGCTTTTTATTAACCCCTAGATGTTTGAGTTTATGAGCAGACTATACTAGCAAGGTGACAAAAATAACTTGTAGCGCATTTGAGGAGATATGAGTCAAGTCAATTCAATACACAGCATGCCAGGGCTAGAAGAGCATATAAATAGGTTATGACCATATAACACAACGTAATATTCTAGGGAAGTCATTTCTATCATTTACAAACATCTTTATGACTGGCATTGACATTTTTTTTACTAGGTCTATAATTGATTTACTGAGTTCTGTACACTAACTGAGCCCTGACCCAAACAAAACTTCTTCCTTTTGGTGTCGTCATGATTTCTCATCCCTGAGAAGACGCCTGTATCAAAATTTCCCTTTCAGAATGACTGTATTTTTATCAGTAGGCAGTATATGTGTGCAAACCTTAGAAGTTTGGTCTTTGGAGTCTTTCTTCAGTGCATTCCTTCAGACGGGAAAAGGCCTTGATGTGAAAACAAATAGCCGCCTGTCTCACCCCTGGCCAGAGGTGATGGGGGGGCACGGACGAAGCTGCAATCTCCACAGCTCTGAGTCAAATCTGCTGTCGGACCATGAGCCATGAGCCAGAAATCATATTCTCACCCCTCGCAAGAGAGAGCAAAGCCACTGGGAGCAGCAGGGGGACAGAAACTAGAAATATTAGATATCCCTGGGTGACAGACAAACATGAATAACCTTCAACCCAGCTCTGGATCAGTGAATTCACGTTGGGGAAATAAGATGGAAGGAGAACCGAGAAGGAACACGGTAATAAAAACATATAATAGCAGAACGCAGTGACGTGTGGAAGGTGGAAGACTGATAAGGATGACTGAAGCTTTTTTTTTTTTTTACTGTTTTGACCGCGGAACTCGGTTTTGGTTTTATACTGTCAGAGCTTAGTTTTATACCGTCAGGAATAATAGTGAATCCATGTAATCCACGGATCTGCATGTGAAAATGTGTGTTTGTGCAAAGACCATATCAATCAGCCATTGATTAAGATTACCATTCCCTGTAAACTTCTGACAGCGCATGATCAGGTTTATTCATTTTGTGACATTAGTTTTCAGGTATTTGTATCTTTGTATGAGAAAACATATCCCTGTGGCTTAAAAACGCATGCAAAGGATCATCTGCTGCCACTTAAGTTATCTTCCATATAATAGTAATTCTGTAAATAAGCAAGGTGTTTTTTGCACGAGTTAAACTCAAGTACTTTTACATTGTCTAAAGGTTTGACTCTCATCACTTTTATTAACTACAATTTGTCAGCTACAGTTTTGATTTGTGTAATTACATTTAATGAGACAGGACGCATCTACAATGGAAAAGTGAAGAGTTCTCGTCAAGTCAAAATGTAACAAGATTAGGAATTTACCAGCGAACAACCTGAGAAAACCATCTTATTGTGTAACACATTTAAATATGAAAACGTTTCTCACAGCAGATTAAAAACACTAACTGAAACTGAAACACTGATGTGCTTATAAACTAGTGGAGGTCATATTCATGGGGTCATGTAGCTCACTTTTCTCCGCCTCATGGATTAGTTTCTTCTCATTTGTTCTTTGCTAGTTTAGCTGTATTTTGATGGTAGGTGTCTGGCTTATCTGCAGTATTTAAGGTGGAACATCAGTGTGGACGGTTTGTCTACAGCATCCTGCCACTCAGGGCTGGTGTAGTCAGCTTGGTTGATAACAGTGGGAGCGTTTTGGGTTTTTTTTCATTGTCGCTCTCTTACTGTTAGGACAAGATGTTGTTATAGTTCTTATCAGCAGGACTGTTGCTTATAATGAACTTAGTGTGTGCTTCACACACATCTTGAAGAGAAAAACAGTCCACCGTAATCTAGTGATACCACCATCTCATTCCGAGACGTACCTGTGACTTAAACAACATTCAGGACATCATCTGGTGACTCTCATGCTATCATCTCCGTAATTGTAATTTTCGAAATAAGCAAGGTAATTTTGAATAAAGCCTGATAAAAGCATGATCACGCATTTCCACTTCCATCCCTGAATTTGCAGGTTGGATGAATGGACGAAAGCATGGCAACTGTACAAAACAACTGTTGCCACGGCTTTCAAGTAGACAGCTATATTATTTACAATAATGACAAATCACGAGCAAGCCTTGCTTTCCACCAAAGAGGAGTGTACCTCATAAAACAAAGGTGCTTCTGCCGAGGGTTTGTTTCGCTTTGAAGGATGGTACAGAGCTGCATTAGCATTGCTCACGGAGAAGAATCTGCAAGTAATAACTCAGAAAATAGAGTAATTAGCACAAGCAGCTGTAACACAATGACCCCTATTCATCAAAGCCATTTACTCCTGGGTGCAGTTTGAAGCCATCTCCTTTTGTCTGGAGGGAATACTCAGCAGGTACTTTTTTGTAGAGAAGCAGGAGACAAAAAAGGTGTGTTCATCACATCTTTTTAACGATACTGTGGTGAAATTGAGAACTGAAGCCAGATGCTACATTGGGGCTAGCTTGGAAGGTTTAGGAAAGGAGGGGTAATGCATTCACCTAAAGAAAAAGATGGTGGGGGGGAAGGGGTATAAAGTGTGGATCTTTGCTAATTGGGATACTTTCATACACAAGGAGTTCTGAGGTCGCCTGGGATTGTGCTGACTAAAAGATCCGATAAGGCAGGGTTCAAAGGCAGTTTACATGTGCAGGCAGGGGAACAGGGGAGGCAGATGGTGCTGGGGAGACCACAGAAGAGTGCCAAGGCCAGATTTGTGGAACAGAAAGGGAACATCTCAGACGCAACACTAATCCTATTTGAAAGACCCTGATCACAGAAACTCTCCCCCGGATTTTTATGCAGTTCACCTAATATAGACCTTCTCGTTAAAGCTGATATTCTGCACTTTCCTAAGTTGCCAAAGAAAGCAAAAGCATATTATCTTATAATTATGTTGCCATCATTAAATTCATTACTTCTCATATGTACTTCTCATTTGAATATTATTATTTGAATTTGTTCAAATGTTGTGGTTTCTTCTTTTTATGAAATATCAAAACTAACCGACTGATAGAAATGTAAAAGGAGTGAATTATGTAATAAACGATGTAACTAATCATAATTTAAGCTTTTGTGACTTAAGTACTGTAAAATACTGTAAGTATAGTAAATTAAATACTGTATGTTGACTTAAGCATTGTAAATTGGACATATAGCAAAATGACAGTAACAAAATCATAGAAGGGCAATTTCTAAGGGCTAACCTCACTGTGTCACTGTCCAGTTACTTATGGACTATAGAGGGTATGGCAGTCCTAGAGCACTGAGGCACATTGGCTTGTAGAGAACTCATTTTGCTTCAGAGAGTCCTTGTTTCTCAAGTCATTCCGCGTAATATGTTAACATGGCAATCTGTTTATCCTGTTGAGTGATAGGATGCCATCACACTGGATGAACAGGCTGCTGTTTCCTCTTTGTCTTTGCCATCCCCTTCAACCTGCAGTCAAAATCGAATTCACAGAGCAGAATTTTTTTTTCCCAACAGAGAGATAAGGTGCTTATCTGACTCAATCACCATTTGCTGTTGATTGGAAAATCAATGACCTCATGTTTTTTTGTGCACCTTCACTGTTTCGAGTGTGCCAGTTTAAACAGTGTGCTCCCTGAGACCTGGTCCTGTTAGTTCAGTTGAATGTTTTTTTGTTCAACAGCCGTTGAGATCTTGTTGAGGCTGATATCTTTTGTTTGGATTTGTTCGATAGGTAGGGATTTAAACGTGTTTAGCAATACTTTATGCAGTTTATGCAGTTGAGGACATATTTACTTGCCCCCTGAGAAAAACACATTTTTTTTCATTAGGGTTGCTCTGTGTATCCTCTTTTTGCATAAAAAAATATTTGGCCTTTTTGTAGTTTTTTCTTAAATCCATTCTGTGCTTTTAAGCCTAAGCCCTTATTATTTGGTCATCAGTGCCATTTCATTTAGGTTTTTACTGAAGATGACTTGCTTTCTTAGCTAATAATTAAGAGAAACAGTGGGGGGAACAGCAAGAAGCCAACAGTTCATAACAGTGCATATTAAACAAAAAAGCCACAAATATGCCTTCTCCTTACCTTCCAAATACATATGTCGATCCTGTCAGGACATGGGTAAGCAGTATTTTAATTAAGTGTCTCATCCGAAGTGATAATAATGAGTTTGGCAGGGATCTGTGGGGGAGCTTGTGGAGAAGAGAATGAATTGCTGTCCTTTCCCTTTTGCAGGCTGATGCATACACACACTATTGATTGCAATTCAAACGGAGATGACAACCGTTAATCAGTGCCAAGGTGTAGAGATTAGTATCTTTAAATGGAATGGTGGTGGTGGGGTGGGGGGTTGACCCAGGCTAACTTTAATAACTTAACTTCAGCACTTTGTCATGTCTGCCTGCAGGCACGGCGAGAGAAGCGTCCACTTAAAGGAGCACAAACATCGAGAAGGGAAGCCCTGTTCTCGCTAGTACAGGAGCATGTCACTTTATAATATGAGTTTATCATTCACTGCTTGGTTTTATTGTCCCAGCTGTTCACACAGGAAATTCCATCTTAGCTTCAGATTTACTGTTTGGCAACTGGCTAAGAGGGTTGGGATACGACTGTCCTGACAATGCCTAAGCTATCTGTGGCTGGAAGTCCTAAAGAATTGTCCCTGCGGCCAATTCTTAAGCCGTTGGCTTGGTTCCTCTCTCCTTTTGATCTATGTCAGCACTGCTCAATCATATGGACCTACCAGCTCACATATAAGGGCAGTAGTAGCCTAGTGTGTGAAGAGCGTCAGCCAAATGGCCCCTTTGCCCTGACCTATCCATGCCCCACCACAAATGTTCTCTTTCTTAAGTGTTGAAATAAGGTGCAAGCTTTACAGAATGCCAAAAATCCCTTTCAACCTCATCAGAAAACCTAGAGCACAAGCTTTTTTATTAATAGTTTTGAGTATGGTATTCCTTTCAAAGGTATAATTAAGGATGCAGTATAATTGTGGATGCAAGTAAAAAGTCATAGAGTTTTGATAGAATATGATAGAATAGATCATATGATAGTTTTTTGTTACATTAACATGAACATGGGGAACATTAGATTAGCCAAAACAGCATAATCCGGCATTCTAAACTGGAAACTCACTGTTATGTACTAAATCTAAACTCTTAAACCCAAATTAGTAGTCGGATTAGGATTAGGATCAGTGTTCTATAAAGCTTGCTACGAAGTAGTGCAGAATACGCAGACCTCTACACACATTTAACTGACCTGTAACATTGCATATAGACCAGCCTAATGTGGTCAGGATTCCTTACTGTGGTTATTTTGCTAGGTACTGTGACTGGAATATACCTTACAATATCAAAAAAACCCCACAAAACACCCAGTTTGCTCACCAATTTTATTCCAGTGTCATTTCGAGGAGATGGAGGGCCATCCTACCCGCACCTAAAAAGTGTGGCCAGAGTGCTTTCTTGGCCATGAGTAGGTGTGGCATCACCGGGGACGCCGTACCTACGATGTAATATGTGATTACAATCACCCTGCGGCCCTGTGCAATACGAGCGCTGCAAACACAAATATTGTGATAGCAATTAACGATATTTAAACAAAACACTGTGCAGCTTAGGCGGTGTAATAGTTTGAGAAGACACTTTGGCTGACTTGCCAAAAGTAGGTATAGTATTTACATATGTACTTCCAGATCGATTGTTGCTATACAAGAGGTGAAATTCAGACAGCAGGTGGGATCTGGTGACAATATTGGGAAGATAATAGCAACAGTTACTTAAGAACCTTCTTTTTGCTCACATATGGTCTTGTGAAGAAGATGAAGTCATTTTTTCTCAGTTATATTTGACACGGAAATGCTTTTGAATACATATTAAAAAAAATATATATCCTTTTCGGGTTTGTTTCTCATGTTTTTGTGACTCACTAAGCCCTTACTGTAGCCTTCCCTGTATAAACTACCCTTCGACACAAACTTGTATATAATAAAGACACACTTTCCATCATTATGTCTCGGAGTTATGACACGAGCTTATGTTGTGTATTCCGCCTATCACGTTTTGCTGAATGTAACATACTTGTTCTGACATACAGTTCACTTCACTCTGCAACAATGATGGCCAAGGACTTTTGCTTCTCTTTGAATGGCTATTTTGTTCCCTTATACATTTTCCCATCTCTTTTGACACATCTCTTTTCAAGGAAACCTGTGTTCACAAAAAGTTCCTGAAAACAGTGTTTTAGCTTCGTTGTCAGAGGTAATTACCGGCTCTAAACAACTGCAAACAATTCACCCTTGGCTTTGCCCTTTAATTCCTCCGTAGGTATAAGTGTAATTTGCGGTGAATTGCATGTGGTGTTCACAGAGGGCTGCCTAGTTGAGCTGTGCCGTCCGTGGTCACTCTGGAGTAGGTGGAGGCTTATCTCTGCGGAGCCCATCAATCAACTAGCAATGACTTTTTTTTTTTTGCGTGCACATTTTGTACCCATAATGACCGGCCCTTTCCCGCCTCCCCTCTGCCTGCAGGACACAATTACTGCCTCAACACAGAGGACGACCTCTGTCATGTAAATGGATCAGCCACTTCACATTAGACTTTTTTAAAAAAGCGAGAAAAAGTTTCCTCTCACCCTCAGAGGGAAATGGTAATGTACCTTTTTTTTTTTGCTGGATAAGCTTCACGCAAATAAAGGACTGAACTCGGACTCACTTCAAAGTGATGGTTCTGAAATGACCTTTTCGTGATACATGTGCATAGGACAGCGTGTACACAAAAACACAAAAGATCAAAAGTGACCTTTCTGTAATGCATATTCATGGTCAGCGCATGCATGAAGCTTTACATGGGCAGCTACAGATGATCAGCTTTAATTGAAGTGTTTACTGGAGCATGTCACCTTCAGTGTTGATTCGGCCTTGAAGCATCCATCAGGTCAAAAGTGCCTGTGCATGTGGAATAATAGCACCAGTGGAAGGCTTTTGAACAAGTGAAGTGTATTGAACCTCCCATCTAACTGATGTGAATATGGAGTTTGTAAGGTTTTTTTCCCCTTTATTGACAAAATTGATGTGTTTGAGGTATTTTCAGTGAAGTAGAAAAAATAGTTTTGCTCCTCAATCCTGTACTGGAAAATTGCGACAGTAGGTGACTCCCTATTCGGGAAAAGAAGAAGTCTATCTGTTCGCACACAACAGCACAAACAAGCCTGTTGAAAAAACAGCTTAGAGCAAGAAGATATTCTTGCAAAAAAAAAACCTCTTTGCGGAACCAGAGTCAACGTTTTAGTTTCTTTAGTGTTAAAAACATAAAGCTTTATAGAACAGTATAGAACAGTTATTGAATAGAACGGAAAATATATCTTATTTTTCATAGAAGATTTTTGGCCATATCAGCCGGTCCTAGATGTTGTGCTCTGCCTGGCTTGTGGGGCCACTGTGGATGTTTTTCAGTCCGTTTATGCTGGTAGCCCGCACCATCTGGCCTCTAGAGTGGGTTGGGGGCCCATTTCGCTCCAGCAGGCCAGCCACACCTCCACTCTTCGCAGCCTCTCCGCCTCACCACCTGGGCTCCGCTGGAGCTCTGCTTCTGCTTCTGAGAGCGAAGCCACAAATATCATTCTGTTTTGCACTCTCTCAGACATCACACTTCTTCTTGTTCCACCAAAATTGTGCATTCATGGTGGGCGCTTATGTATGTAAAACAAATTGTCAAAGCCACTACAGCTGCTACAGCGGTTAGGGCCTCAGAACATACACCAGCTGTCTTGTTGCTGTGTGACAATAGTGTTGAATACATTTTTTTTTCTTCCTGTTTGATTTGATTGACAGGCCTGTAGACAAGGGGCTTTGACAAGATTTTTAAGGCACAAGGAGATGAGGTAGAGTATGTTTACACATATCATAACATCATGTGACTGGATGGAGTGCACTTTTTCCCTCTTCAGAAAAGCGTTAGTTCTCGAATTTAAGTGTGCCGTTTCAATTCCGGAAACACCTTGCTGCTTGATTTGATGAGAATTGAGTTCATAATGTTACCTTTGTTCCAGGAAGGAAACATGAAGATCTAATCAAGAAACATCAGAGTATGTGTGTAAGGTTGTTTCCAGGGATGATTTTTTTTTCTAAGGGAATGTGAAATAGTCATTATTCTTGAGATGAAACATCTATTACCACAGAAAAGGTCTGGCGTGTGATGTTTCTCCACGTTTAACAAGGGCTTTCAAGGTTGGCAAGACATCATTAGTGTGGGGGGGCATGCTTACCTGATAGACTGTCAAAGGACAAGTGAACTCACGAGTCTCATTTTCTCTTCTCTACCTGATGCCCAATTATCTTTCAAGGGGTTCAAAAAAATAAAATTCGTTTTTTTTAGGCGCCGAAAGCATTGTGGAAGCATTTGCTTTCTTCCCTCTGCTGTCAAGCTTGATTCTGAAGTTCTAGCATTATTATTTCTATTTCTGCCCTCCAAACAGAGGCAGACTATTTATCTTGTGGTTTGTAATTTGACACAAAACAATGTTAAATCCAGGGAAATTGTGAACATGAAATATTAAAATCTGCCTGGCTGGGTTTGTGGGGATCTTGGCTCAGCACCGGTTGTCTGTGGGTGATCTGTGGTTGTGTGTGGGGCAGGTTTTGCTTTGCCCAAAGAATTTGTACTGTCATTATAATGTAACATGTGCTATAAAGTTGTCCTGTAACACTTCCCCAGAAGGTGGTACCACCACTTATGCATCTCTTGACAGAGATGAGTAGAGTAGCCTAAACTCATATTCATGTAGAAGTATTACTGCTTCAGTGAAACAATGTCTCAAGCAGCATAAAAGTAGCTCCACAAGAAAACTTCAAGTTACAAAGAACTCTTGCAGTGCTTAAGTTTTTCTGATGTTTCCTATAGAACTGCAGCACAATGTCCTTGAACTGTCTAGCAGCATAGGAAGTCAGTTATTCTTTTCGTTTTGGGTTTTATACTTTTCTTTTTGGTTGTAACCAGAGTTCTAAGGGAAATGTTGTGAATTGAGAAAAAGCGACGCTGTCGAGGTACTGAGCGAGCAGAATGAAATAACCCAAACCCCTCCCGCCCCAATAATAAAAAAAAGGAAGTAATTGTGAATGGCTTAAGTAAAACATGGCAAGGTGCCATGAGTAGAAGTAAATGACTTTATTCAATGTTCAGTGTTAATTGTACTTTGGTACAGTGAACATATTATCATGAATAATACTTTGCACTTCAGTTCATGTAACTTAAGTTCATGTGAACTTAAGTATATGAGTATGTGTCACTAGTGTACTGCCCAGCTCTGCACATGGGCGACAGTCCACAACCCCAACAGTTACGACTCAATTCACCCTCCTCTTTTCCACTAAAATATTTGGCAATAGGGCGAGCCAAATCGTGAGTGCTGCCTCAGTGAGCTGTGCACATGGCTGTGGAAAAGGCCTCTGCTAAAGCCTTAGTAAATCTGGCCCTAATCTTGCCGTGTGCGAGTTTACAGATATTGATGCAGGCCATCAGTGTGTCAGCACTTAGGCCTGTTTCTGTGGAATCCCTGATTATTGAGACTGCAGAAGAAGAGCTCTTTTTGTGCCTGCTTCTTTTCTGCTCCAACGCCTAGGAGCCATAAAAGTCCCTATCAGAGCAAGCATGTGGGGCTTGGGCTCGCTCGGCCCTCTACAACTCGCTCTCTCCATTCAGCCGTGACACACCTCTCTCTCTCTTTCTCTCTCTCTCTCTCTCTCTCCCTGTCTCTCCGGTTATTTTTGGGTACCGCCCTGAGCTGTACCTTGCTTCAAAGGCGAGCGGAGGTGCTTTGTATTTATTTATTTATTCTTTCTTTTCTCTATTTATTATTCATCCCTTCCCCCTTCAACTCACACAGACAGCCAAGTTGAGTTGATGTCATGAAACTGTTAGTAGGAGCTGATTAGAAACAGGGTGGAGCCTCGGCCTTTGTGGAACTGGATTTGTTATGGACTATGGACACAGTTCATTCGACAATATTTCAATATTTCAAGTTATTTCAGTCATATACAACATTTCAGCCCTAGAGTGTTTCTCACGTCTTTAAAACCTTGAATTGAAGAATCTTTGGATTTGAGTTTAAATAGGTTTGAATCTCAGGAGAGTGCCAAAGTACAAATTAAGCTGCACCTTTCAGATACATCCATTTATTTCTGTTGCCTTTGAAGACACATTGTTGTTGCCCTTAGAGAACTAAGATCAAAAGGCCAGTTCCATACAACAATTCATCACAAAAGGTCAGCTCAGTCCTGTGTCTGCGAGTGACAACAGACGGGACAGGAAAGTCTTAAGAGAGAACCACAGCGCTGTTTGATTTTACGCTCAGGAGAAAAGAAAATTGTTAGAGGTACTGTATGACAAGTAAAACTAGTGCAAAAACTATGGCTTGTCCAAAGATTGAGTCTACCCAGTTTTCCCCAAAACACACCTGCATTTGATGAGTCAGGACATGTTCGGTGTTGGACATTTGCTTCTTTAATGGACTGTACTTTAATGCAATGTAGCCAAACGAAAACAAAAACCTATAACAACCAGAAAAGGGCTTGGCTTAGACATCAGATTCCTTCAAACTGCAATGAAAAGCAAACCTATCTTTTTTTTTAAGTTTTGTAAATCAGATTTTTTTTTAAGCTACAGTCCCGCACCAAGCTGAGCATGCATCAAAACAGGCCGTTTTCTCCTGTAAGGAGTCAGTGGGGAGGCGGTCGGCTGTAAGGCTGTGAGGAGAGACTTTGCATTTGACTGAATTCACTCGCACTGAGCATTGTGGGAAGTGCCATTGTCCTTGGGCATTACACAATAATGCCTCCCCACCCTCAGCTCTTGCCCTTCTCCTTCTCCCTTCCTTGTGCTCACATACAGAGGAAGGGGGATGAGAAAGGGGGAGAACGACGTTCATCATTGGTGCCTTTTTTGCGACTGCAGGGCTAAAACAATATAAATAACGTGGGCCCTGAAGGATTGGTGTGCTCCGCTCTGACAGCGAGATGGAGTATTGATTCTTGGCATGGTGCTAAAATTGCCTGCCTCCCAGCCTCCAGACACACATGTTGGCAGGTCTCAGAGAGTGTGAGGCATGCCCTAAACAAGAGAACGTTATCAGTGATAGCCACACAGACACTGCTGTAACATACGTGTGCATATCGTGGCATACCAAGTCATCTCATACAAGAAAAATAGACCGGTATTTTATGTAAATATTTTCTTTTTTTTTTTTTTGTTAGAATATCACACCGTAAATATCCCAATATCCATCGTTTATTGTGCAATTAAAATACAACTAAGGTTGCACCTCCGGTTTGCCTACAGAATGGTAACTTGGAGTTGAACAAGCTTGCACTAGAGGGATTTAGCATATTTTTGTATGTCTTCCTGGCAACAAAACCATGGATCCAATACAAAAACAGGACTGAAAATCATCAGGACAGCCCATAATTGTCCGACACTAGTGAAGAAAACAGGCGTGATTCCAGCTTAAGATGAGTTTGCATATTCTTATGTTCTATTAGTCACCCCTCACCCTTCCCTGTAACATCCACTCTTGAACTCGGGCCTGATTCATAAACAAATCTGCTGTTTGGCTATCCAGCTCTCATTTGGAAAAGACATCCAACTCTGTCAGGATAATTTTTGCATGATTAAAAACAACCTTGCATTACCTTGCTGGTCCATTAATAATGCACTGAAGAGTGATGGGAGTTGGTCCATGACAGCAGCAGCAAATCATGCCACTTCAATGTTGAATTCATAATCAGACTGTCTCTTTCCCTTTCATCAGCAGGCCAGGTGTATTCCTGCGCCCTTCCTGTGACAAGGTGTGAGGCTTAGCTTTACCCAGCCTTCTCTCCAAATCTGCAGCCATTTGGAAAGGCTTTCAAGTTTCTGGAGAGGTCGAAAGGCCTTGCTGATGCGTGTTTTTTTAATGTAGGTAAGGCAGCTCTGAGAATCAAAAAAAAAAAAAAAAAAAAATCTAGGAGATAAAAGGAATTCAGTGGGTTCATGGTAATAGACTTTCAGTTCTGCCAAGAGAGAATATGCCCCTGAGGTAATGGTTAAACTGCATTCTGACTCATTATATATCTCAGTCTGATATAGTCATTGCGAAGTTCTCACCAGGATCATGAATTCCGACGTGTTCCCAGATACTAAGAATAAATCAAACCCCATTCTCCACTTAACATTAATCAGTCTCTGCATGAAGTCACACTATGCGCTTGATGTGTAGTCATGTCACAATTGGTAAAAATCCATGCCGTAATAAGAAGTCGTTGTATCTGTGATCCTTAAGCAGTGTTTCAGTGATAGAAAAACAAATCGCTGGGGGGATATTTCAGGCAGGTAGCATGTGATTGAGAGGAAAGGCTAAACTAGTGGGAAAGGAGTTTAAACTCTGTCTTTTAATCAGGATCATTTGAAACCTGCTGTTGACAGTATCAGCACGCTGGTCTTTGATGATAAGCGCTGTCATGCTCAAGAAACAACAGAGGAAAAAAAAAAAAAACATCAAATGGCTTTTAGGCAGAGCCTTTGTCTTCTCAAGAACACCAGAGCCCAGTTGCATGACCTCAAGTGGCACTCTTTAAGTGACAGGCCACTCCACTCCCTCAAGCGACAAGTGTGAAACCACATCACTTTAAATCCACACTCGTATTGCTTTAGGATTTAGAACTCTTTCATATCCTCCCCAAGTGACAGTTTTGGCTCTGAAAAGGGCAGGACAAGTGACAGAGACTCAGAAGCTGCCTTTTGTGGCACTGGCATTGTCAGAGGATTGCCTCCTCTATAGCGTCAGCACCTTTTGGAGCACTGGTACACCTGAGAGACGAAAGTGGTGCAAACGAGCAGGGCCTGAGCTAATTTATTGTGTATACTGGACTGGTCAAGGGAGCATATTAATCCTAGTATGCCTCTAAGCACTGTCTAAATGAGAGGGTTCCTGGGGGAAAGCTTCCAGTTTTATTTTGTTTTTTGTTTTTCTCCTTTCAAAGCCTCAATATTGAATATCTGGCAATATTGTAATGCCAGTGGGCTGTACCAAAGTAAACTGGTTAAAAACAAACAAACAAACTATTAACATGGTCATCGGCATCTTAAGTGGGCTTGAAGAGAGCACAGTATTGATATAGACAAATTCATCTGCATTGTCATCTGATGCCCCACCACAAAACCCAAAAGAAGCCTAAAACGTATCCTAAAACGAGGCTGCCAGGGATAGGTCAGTTTATCGACTGTTTCAGACTGATATGTGAATTTTAGGATTACACAGAAGCCCAGCTTGTGACATTCTCTTCTGGGTCTCAAAGACTGTTTTTAATGAATGGGATTCTCTTGTCAGACAGAATCCTTTATTATTTCCTCATACGAATTCATGATTGAACATGACTGGCGTTTGTAAAGATTACTCAAGCTTTAGAGCAAAGGGCATCTTTGATGTGCATAGATTACAGTAGCTCTGACGGCTGGGAGATTTCACAAGAGCAAAAATGAGCATGCATGAAACAGCCCCTTTTTTTTTGGAGAGGGGAAGAATAAATATTTCATTTTTGGCGGAGTTGTTCGTCTGTGTGGCGGGTTAGCGGACTACACATGCTCTTTTATTTGGTGTATAGAGCTGAATAGTGCTGCAAAGAATCTCATCACAAGCAATCGGATGGTCTGATAGCAAGCCTGCGTTAGGAGCATTGGCTCACAGTACAGCTGTGTTCTTTCTCCAAATATTTGAAATGGAGCACATTGCGATTATGCCTTTCAGCCACACAGTGTAAGCTCGGACTTTGTGAGATTTACAGCATCGTTGATGTGCAACCTTAAAAAGCGTTATTATGAATAAAAGCCACTCCATGCTTTTGCTCATGTCTACTGGTCCCTTCTGTTGTCTAGTACACAATCATGAAAGTCATTAAAATATTTCAATTGTGGTTTATGGTGTATTAGAAATTTATTTGTTTAAGCAGTCTGGCATGGCACCTGCTGATGCTACAGCAAGCTGTGCATCAAAAAGATTTATTAAATCCATCTCCCTATGAAAAGAGAATGAACAATACACATACTATTTGCTAGCACCGCGAAGCAGGCAAGATGAATGATGTTCCAAGACTCCTCTCTCAGGTTAGGGGCAGATAGGAGCTTATACTGTTCTGGGCATTGTAATCAAAACTACCTGACTGCTGTGTTCAATGGAGTACCCAAGCCAACCTTGTCCATTGGGATGTAGGCGTTGGACAGAAGACATCAGTCATATCTCAGGTCATTTAAACCCAAAGGCTTAGCTATGCCGATAGGTTATTTAAAGGTCCTCACAGAGGACTTTGTGACTGAAAGCATAGAGTTGGAGGCTGCAGCAGAACTCTAATGCGCCAACCTTAGTGTACCGGGTAGATGGATCCCTCTGATCTATTGTTCAAGGTGGCTGGTATTCCCTCGATGACAGCTTCCATTTGAAACCTATCTGCACCGGTGCTGTAGCATCAAACAATGGGGCAATTTGTTTTACCTTATCTCGCAAATGAGCGACGCGCCCACGAGTGACAGCATCTTTATGCTG
Source organism: Alestes dentex (assembly GCA_037576975.1). Lineage (NCBI taxonomy): Eukaryota > Metazoa > Chordata > Actinopteri > Characiformes > Alestidae > Alestes > Alestes dentex. The sequence continues at coordinate 10,912,297 of JBBIGA010000132.1, read as the reverse complement.
CGCTGTAGCGTCTCAGCAAAGCGGAACTTTAATATACAAAGCTAATTGATGGCAATTGTAAGTAGGTGCATACCGCAGCGATATTGGAGAGGCTCTAAAAATTGTCACAGGAGAGTGCTTGGGTAGAGATGATGATACGGTGCGAAATAATGGCCGGCTCCGGGCTTGCGTGTTCAAGAAGTTGTTGGAAATTGAAAACTGCTGAGGCATTTCAACATGAAGTCCTGGTATTATATTGATTTTTCTACTGTTTGGTGGATACCGGGTAATTTTACAGTATTTTAAAGCGCTTTTAGATCATTTCTGCATTTGTTTAAAAGATGATTGTAACCCTTATACCTTTCTAGATGGCACATCAACTTCATTGCCTGATAAACTAACCAGGAATGCATCAAATTGTAGATAAACTAAATAAAGAGTGTACCCCACCTGATATCTGACTTGCTGGCTACACCCTACACCAAATCTAGGAATATACACTGCGTAATTATATTGTTTTCACTTCCCTGACATGAGATCAGATGTGTTAAAGCAGGTAAAACACAGAAATATGAGATCAGATGTCTTAAAGCAGGTAAAACACAGAAATATGTGAGGGAGGAGTACTCCAGAGTGATTGCCCCAAGTATACACAAGCTGTCTCTGATGATGTTATGAAGGAGCCGCAGTAGTCCAACACAGAGTAATACAATCAACAAACACCTACCACACATAATAAAAACAAAAATCCAAAAATATGTGATGTACATTTGACTCATGTATCACTTACAAAATGAATTAATTGTGGGACTAACAAGTATTTTATACCATTTTAGAGAAACGCTGGTAACCGAAGCAACTCACATCTTGGAAAGGTGGATGTCTAGGTCCCCAAAGAAATGAAATCCCAGAGAAAGACATTATCGGTATTCAATGCTCTTATGCTCCATATGCCAATGGCATAGTGAAGGCATGTTGTTACAATGTCAAAATAAAATAAAGTCTCACCCCCTCATGCCCCCAGCCCCCTTTATCAGCGTGAGTGAGGATGGGACACATCAGTTGGCATACTGATGAGCAGTGGATCAAACACTCTCATTTTTAGCGTTCCTTCTGACATGTGTTTGTCATGCAGGCCTTGCGTGCAGGAGCCCAAAGTGGCAGGAGCGTATAAACCGTAGCAGTCTGGCTCGTGGCCCTTCTTTTATTGCGTTCAGAAGCGCCCTACAGCGGAGGAGGGGTTAGGTCTGAGGGTTAGCCCTGATGGGGCTTGTTAACTTGGCCTAGAGGGCAGCTCTCGTGGACAACTGTGCATGTGCTCCCATCCGCATCAGCGTAAGAAAGATAATGGGCCCATCTTTGGAGGGCTGAGAATGAAGGGATCGTAGAGTGGAGGAGCTGTGATAGAAGCAGCTGTCTTTCTGTCATTTGTGTAATCCTTTAGAAAGAGCACACAGTGACTTCAATGCCCTTGCAGCAACAAGCCTGCCAAGCTTGGGCCTTAAAGGAAAGCGTTAATGCTACTTTTTTTTTTTTTTTTTAATTTCAGACAAATGAACCCCAGCATATTCATGCAGTGATAAACAGTGCTGTGCTAAAGTTTCAGGCCATCTGACAAACAAATGAATAATACTTTTGTGATTTTGTGTCGGTTAGTATGTTAGCTTACAAATCGTTCTTCAAGAAAGTATTGACAAGTACTGTCTAGAACGCCCAGTTTGTCATTAAATTAACTGTATTCTTTTGAATACAAAAATTTGTGAAGCGTCTATTCATTGGATGGATTCTAAAGTTAAAGTGATTTACTGGCAAGGATGCCCTTACTTCTAAGGTAAATAGCTTTATTTGACTTTTGCAATACTGATATTCTGTAATATTGTATAAAGCGAGCCTCTAGCAAAACACAAATGTTTTCCGATGTGCTTTGAGCACCTTGACCAAATCTGAGATGGTCCACAATTTCTGTGGTTGCTCAAGGCATTCACACAAAGCAATAATGTAAATCATTTCAGGAGGAGTGCAAACATGTTCCCTCAAGCATCCACCAATATGTTGTAAGGTGTATTGCAAGCTGTCTACCGTTTAAATCACATAATGACACCATGGTGTTTTGTTCATATTGTGCAGGTTTAGCTATAGACATAATAGACATAAAAGCAGCACATCATTAAGTCACATTAAGCAAATTCAGTAATGAGAAAATGTAAAGATTACGAAGGTTATGAAATAGGCCACAGATGTCAGCCTCAATAAAAGCTGGAAAAACAACGTGGCACGGACTCTGGAGGAAACAAGTATTTGGAACGGATGAGTAAATATGGTTACAAGAAAACACAAACAAACAAACAAAAAAAAAAAGCCCATAAAGCTGCTAGAACTCACAAGAGTATTTGTGACCGGAACAGTCAGTGAATAGCCATATGCAAATTCCCAAATAGACATCTTATGCCATTTACACAGTGAGATGATAAACAAATAAACATTTTATCAAATGTTAGTTAAAGGGAAGTGAATTAGTCAATTCTCCAGAGGGAATGGAGTCTAATTAGTCAAATGTTACATTAAAATGAGCTGGTTTGAAATATAGGCGTTTTGGACGACATCAGGCCTGTTGTTTATTTGTCCTTTCAGTGTCGCACATCTACATCAGTTTTTCCAGACTACCCCAAAACGGCGCATTGGTCTCGATAACCCCGACATGCTCATTAAAAGCCGCTTATCTGATTAATAAGGCAATTTATAATCCGCTTTTTATTTTTTTTATTTTTTATTTTTTTTCAAACTTTACGGTAAACTCCTCAGGTTTAATTAAGGATTGCTACTGCAGCAGGGAATACACTACTTAATGTAATTATTGTCCTTGCCTTGAATGCTTTCAGTTCATGGTTATTTTCTTGTTTTTAAATGCGTTTTTAATTGTAGCCGTTCAATTAGCTTCCTGTATAGATCATTATCAAGCCATTCATTTCCAACTGTGGAAGAAAGCAACGCACAGCTCGAGCTCTGACGCAGCGTCCACCTCTTAAGCCCGGTCAGCTTTTGATTCTGGGGCTGTGTGGAGCGGAATGCAAATAAACGCCTGCTGCTAACTAAAATATGCATGACTACTCCTCATCCCCTAGATTTAGCTGCTCTGATATGCCAGCCAATTGCTGAAAAACAATAAAACAGCTCCAAACGTGCGAGCTAGCATTTTTTTTTTTTTCCTTTCAAAAGGATGTTTTGTCACAGCGAAAAGCCATCAACCAAATGAGACCGTGTTTACAGGGTTTACAGGGATGAGAAACAGCTACAGTAATGTCTCCTGTTCAGTAGACTATAAGTGTACCTCGCCGATAGACGGAGCAGCGTTAATGGATAGAAAAGATTTATGTTCGCGCCATAATTACAACTGTTTTGGCCTGTAATTGTGAAGGCTTCATAGGCCCTGACAGAAGTGCTAACAAAAGCAGCCTATTGTTCCTGCTTCTTCAACAGAAATCCTCCTTTGCCGTGGTGATAAAGGAATCTCATTTTCCAACACCCATTATTCCTGAATATATTTTGAGCTGCAATAATCCACTTGGTTGTAAATAATCAGAAATGAATAAATAACACTGATGGCGTTGATATTATTGTGCAAGTTGACCCAGCTATCCGAAAATAAAAAGAGACAGAGTGTTGGGTCAACTTCTTCATGTCTCACTAAGGAAATTACTGCACAGATGTAAAGCGCCAAGGCAGAACTAGGCAAAATATTTAGGCGTTCTTTTTTTCAGAATTCAAGTAATCAAATAACCTTTGTACTTTATTACTGTACTCAGATTTTCACTAGACTGTTACTAGTCATATTTTTGACCGATAGTCACAAAATAGCAATAAAAAGTATATGATGACATTTCTTTAAATGTCAAATAATAAAAATGAGCTGAACATTAATGAATAGTGCAAAGCAATGAAATACCAGTATGTATCATGTGCAAAAAGCATTCAGCAAATCTCAGTGATCAAATAGTCGTATACTGTAAATTTGCGAATTTGCTATAAGATAACTATAGTTAATTGCAGTTTATTAATGAATAACTTGAACTGTTTTTCCTTGTCATAACCTTTTGTTCCTAACATACATGATTACATGTTTGTGCCTAGTTTATAGCATATACATAAAATATGTATTGTCATCATACAAATTGTAAACCTGTGATTGCAGATGCATTGAGAATGAGTTTAAAAAAAAAAAATAAAAAAAAAAGACTGAATCATCCTATGGTTCCACAAGCTTTTTTTTTTTTTTTTTTTTTTTACCTCATGACACTTCTGTTTATTTCTTTACAATAACCATGTGCTTTTAGACCATATTTTTATCCCCCCAAAACAAGGGTGGTGGAGTGGGAGAGAAGAGCATCAGTCCATTACGACTTGGGAGCATCTTTGAAGACAAATGGCTTCTCGACATTAGCCGGACACTCTAAATGAGATACAAAGTCTCCCCGGTGCTTATGGACTCCTTATGTAAGTGTCCCCCTCCCTGCAAGCTCTGCTTGAACAGTGTACATGTTCAAATCGCTCACCCACTTACCTCCCGACCAATCTCAGAGATTGTATTACGGTGACTTGTACAAACACGGGCTGTGGATCAGAGGAGACATGTACATTCATCAGCGTGGGCCCTCGAGTGACGTCACACGAGGAGCTCATTTTTAGCCCATGCTGTTTTCTCTCCCAAGTACAGGAGCACACGCGGGCCGCAATTACTTGTCCTCAGGGAAGCACGCTCTGAATAGCTCATCAATACTTGTTACTCTGCAACGACACCAAGGCTAGATTTATTTATTCCCTCCCGTACTCTCATGAGATGCGCACTTTCAACGAAACCATTGTGGGGAAGCGCAGGATAATTAAAAGTGCTTGCAAGGTTTATCTTCACAGTATGGAAAGAGTGTGGGCCCTTCATTTCCCCTGATGACCTTGTGTTTATGAAGGCAACAGTGAATGTTAAAAGTGTTAAGGGAGAGGAGATTAAAGGGTGAAGTTAGGTACGCGCAATGTATTTGCATGATATATATTGGTGGCAGAGTATTGGTGACAGTATTATAAAGTGTAGTAGTAAAATAGTATTTGTTAAGTGAATGGAAAGATCTGAATCGCAGATTATCTCCACAGATAACATGGGAGTGGTATGCAAATGTTTCATGGTTTCTGCTGAAAACAACAGAGTTACAGTTTTCTAGAGACAGAGCCATGCACAGACCTTAGAAGTAGATGTGCTTAGGAGTATTGTGGGGAGGGTTTAGGTTGTTGATTAGAAAGATGGAGTCAACAAAAAGGTAAAAAGATCGATGCACAAAGACTTCCTATAGAACTCATGGCATAAGTATAAGTACTAATGTCATAAGTAATAATTTGAAAACACAATATTTTAGTATTTATGAACAGCTTGTGTCAGTATTTGATGACATGAGAAACTGTATTGAAAATGTATTGACAAAACGGCCCTTAAAGCATCTG
>JBBIGA010000132.1:10889230-10906731 GCA_037576975.1 Alestes dentex | reverse complement strand
TACAAAACTATTATTATTATTATTATTATTATGTATGAATTTTGTTACCACATTTGAAGAGTCTCTAGCTGCTGAGACAAGGTGCTGCAGCTCCCAAGTGGCATAACCGTCTAAGCTTTGACCATCTAATTGAGAAGTCAGGAGTTTGAGTCCCAGCAATGACTTAACTATTCATGGCTTGGAGCCCTAGAGAGCGTAATTGTCCTCACTCAATCTGGTCGAGTAGACAGGCCCCTCCTCTCCCCTCATCAGTGTATGTGATGTGAGCTACCATGGGTTTCTGCTGACGTAATAGAATCGGCGGTTAGTGTTCTCATCCAAGCGTGCTGAGCTGTTTAAAAGATACAACATTGCTTCACGTGACTTGACTGAATTGGTACCCGTGATCACCTACTTATTGTTATCGGCTCAGAATTTAAGTATCTTTGCGTCCTTACTTGAGATGTACAATCCTGCCACACTAGTTCAAGTCTAAGAACACTTTCATGGCAAAATAGCAGAGAGCAGACATCCCAGTGCATCCTGGGCTGTCCTCTCAGCACCTGACCTGGGTGACCTATCACAGCATGCAAATCACCTTAGAGAGCTGTACTGAGAAGTGTGTGTCAGGCGAGAGGGTTACACAGGAGATGCCCTAGCTCCTCTGAACATGTGTCTGCTTCAGAGCTAAATTTCACAAAGGGCTCCAGGGTCACCGTTCGGAAAGCCACGGATGGCCAACTTTCAGAAGTGTGCTCATCATAGCTGTCACAAACTGGGAGACCCCCTGAACTCTACCCCAGGGGTGTGATATATATCCCCTGAGAAAGTCACAGATGAGTCCCTGGTAGGCATAGTAAAAATTATTCATCTTGTCTGAAAATTATTTGTGTTTAGGGGTGTATGTATCCGTCCAGAGGTGGTCATTTTACTGCAGTTTTGGACTGTAAGATGTTTATAGCTAATATATTCAATATTCGGTAATATTCAGTATGAATGTGCATCTGCTTTTTTCACTCAAAAATAAAAAAATTTCCAGCTATTTTCATATAGAAGCTGTTTTGCCTTTTAGGTTCTATTATGAGTTCCACTTAATAAAAATACAAGATATAGATGCAGTGCTGCTGAAGTAAAATAAAAGTATAGTTTGTGTGTTCATAGCATAGGTTTTTGTGACTATTTATGAAATATTCGTGTATGTTAAAAATGTGTTTTATAGGTTAACGCCTACAATGGCCAGGATTTGCTAGCAGTTTCAGGCTTCCAGTCCATCCTCCTTTACTCTCCAATTCAAATCTCTGGTTATGTTAATCATATCTTAATAATATCTTGTGATATGTAATAATAACTTATAATACGATGAAGAACACATTTTTTAATTTGAGAACACGTTTTGACGTGTTAGAAAATTGATTTCATGTTGCAGAATTATTGTAAATACTTATTTTATCAATATGCATATACCTATACATTTGATTTATGAAGTATGAATTATAGAATCACATACATCTTTGGTAATCACTGATTTTCCTTTAATTTTACAGCTTTCAACTAAGCATTTGAAACCTGTAGATCTGCGTTTCTCAACCCTGGGTTCTGGAGGCCCTCCTGCACTGCACATACAGCCATGGAAAAAACTTAAGAGACCACTTTTTGTTTTTTTGTTTTTCCTGTTCACTGTTTGTATAATTTGCAGCTATGTGTGTGTGTGTATGTGTGTGTGTGTGTGTGTAAAATGCACAGGTTGCTATTGTTTTATGAACTATTACTGTGTGAGCTGTGTAACACACATCCACACCCTGTGCTCTTAACATCACTATTTTAATTGTTGCAGTTGTAAAATAATGTAAGAGTGTTGTGTAGTTTTGTTTTATTTTATTTTCTATGAACATTTTTTGTTTGGAATGTTAAAAAAGTGTGGTCAATCGTGTATAAAACAATAGTGACGTGCACATTTTACACAGACACACTCCCACACATTACAAAAGCAACAACAAGAATGTGGTCTCTTATTTTTTTCCATGGCTGTATTTCATGCTCCCAACCCACCTGATCCAACTAATCATCTAAATCAGAGGTCCCCAACCACCGGTACTGGTCCGTGAGTCTTTTGTACCGGGCCGCACAGAAAGACAGAATAAAAAATATTTTATTGATTTTCAGAGTCTGAGAGATCTTTGCTTTAGAAAAAAACGCTCGTCTCGGTCACATAGAAGGGGAAACAAGTGCAGGGCTCTCACTAATTCATGGGGGTGGTGAATTGTATTTTTAAACCGGCCTGTGAAAATATTGTTTTACATGAAACTGGTCCGTGGTGCAAAAAAGGTTGGGGACCACTGGTCTAAATAATGACACTTTTTTGGGAAAAACTGGGTGTGTTAGAGCATGGAAGTGCAGAGAAGGAGGCGTTCCAGAACCAAGGTCGAGAACCCCTGCTGTAGAACATTAGCCTCATATTCAAAATATTTTATGCATCATTCTGCACCAAAATGGTTTTAATATTATTGAGCACATTGATTCCAAACTTTTGAACACTGATTCCAGACCTTAACTTAAGGTCAGCCAAATTGCACTGCATTTTTATGGACTTGATGAATAATAAACCTTGGCTTTACTCTTAAGAAGTTAACCTTTTTTCCCCCGGTTATTCTGTTCGATCTGATAATACAGAACGTATCATAGCAATTATTTTTTTCTGTTCAGTCCAATGGCCTCAAAATTGTAAGACAGCCAGGTTACTTACTTAGAGTAACAACAAATCTTTTATAAAGTGCATGTGCAGAGGCAATGAAATTGCTGGATTTAAAATGGCTTAAAACCCATTCCAGTCAGGAGAGTTTTACAGGTGTGATTAAAGCTTGAAGGCAGTTGGCTCAACAGATTGAATTTAGACTGAATTTGCAGTACCTGTATCTAACCAATCAGCCAATGAAGTTCGAGTTAATTTTATGGGTATTAATCTGTATTGGGCGCGCCAGCTTCTCCTAGGCCATGTAAAGATCAGACGCAGAATCCACAAGAGCTTGTCAGAAATGAAGGCCAGCAAAGTGAGCTGAGAGCACATTTCTGCGCTGCCTTTACAGGGTGCTGGCAAGGGTGTGCAAAACGCTGAGCGAACTGAAATGAGGTAATCAGTTTGTGTTGCGCTTAATCTGATCTTCCTGCTCCCGCGCTATCGATTGGAGTTTTGAATCCTGATTTTCGCCGACTGGAAGGATAATATAAAGGTCATTTCATGAACCAGAAGCAACTCAAGGAATACATAAATTAGCTTTATCAATACACGGCAGACTTGAAACTTCTGGTGTTAATCCAGTATTTAAAACTTCACACCTCCACTTACAGGCCTGAAAGTGAAAAGAAAAAGAACAAAATCAAAAGTCTGTTTATCTTTCTCCAGCGCTTTGCTGTACCTTTTAATGAATTTGGCTTATTAAAGAACATGAAAGCTTTCAGCTCGCTAAAACAAACTCTTGTTTCCATAAATCGTTTTTTTTTTTTTTTTTTTTTCCCCAGTTATAAGTTATAAGACCTCCTTCACAAATGAAGTGTCTTTGTGTGTATCGTCCTGACTTCAGGTTCTAATTAAAATTCAGTGAAGAGTGCAGCATCGTGCGCTTTGACTGACAATTTTTTCCCTTGTCGTTTTGGAAAAATTACGGCTGGACGTGAAGGTGTGCTGGTCCGTGCATTCACTTGTGTGTGCTTGATATACAGAGAAAGCCAGATTGATGAAAAAAGGTGATGGGGGAAGAAAAAGAAAAAGAAAAAAAAAACACTGGAGACAGATAAGAGAGGGGTTGCTGGGACGGCCCTGAACAGAAGGAGTGAGGGCTGGGCCAATATAAAACCTCATTACTGTAGTGTCATGGAAAATGTGTGCACTTTACGCTCCATCTAGCAGCAGTTTTGCTGGATAAGCACTGTTCTTGTTTGGCACTTTTTTAAGGCCCGTTTCATTAGTGGGAGGGCCCTTAACAGGAGCACAGACACCTGCCGCCACCACCTCTGCTTAAGAATGCTGGAGCGGTTTTTTAAGTGTGTAAGCTCTTATCGCAAGTTGTAGGCATGTTTACAAACCGCAGTCTTTTTGTGTATTGTGTTATTCCCTGGTGTAACAGATTCTTATTTAGTTCATTAAAGGGCCCTGACTTTACATTTACATGTTTCTTCCTATGGCTGGTTTGCTCTACTAAAAATAACTGACTTCAAATTGGTCAAGAGACAGGTTGGAGTTGGAACTGTGTCATTTGCTCTGGCTGCTAAATTGAACTCCTGAGCCTCATGTGTTGTAAGACCACTTCCTGACTGACTGGTCCACAGTTACTTCACTTGCTTCACAATTACCAAACGGAGGTCCAAATCTACATCATTTAGCGGACGCTCTCATCCAGAGCGACATACATCAGTGCTTAAGTAGTTTAGTTTAGTTTCCACATGCAGATTTTGATGCATGTGGAAACTAAGTTTAGTTTTGCCACATGTTCAGCAATGGTTTGGTCCCTTTTTTTGTTGGTTCAGCTGCCTTGTAGTAGAATAAAGGCATCAAGAGTCTATGCTAATGATTTCAGTTTAATTCAAGATTATGTAGTGCTGGTGTAACTGAGTCATACTTACCATGTTGGCAGTTGTTTTATAATTGTTTGGTTGACCTGCTCTGGCCTTAAACTTACTAATCTACCATGGAATCGCTAGTCATTGTGACTTTTAATAATGTAGTTTATAAGTAAATTCTGCTTTTGCTGTGGTATCAAATTGCTAAAACAGTACAAACTTATGTTAAGAGTGAGGAATAAAGGCCTGGACTGGGCATTTAATGGTTTAATCGCTTTCCCATCCACTTCCTTGTTATTTCACAGCGAAGGCTAAACTGCTGTAGAATGATGTAAACGTACTCACAATTATAATATCACGACCATTATGAATTCCAAACAGCCTGTTTTTGCAAGTTAGTTCCCATATATCAAATGAAACTTATGCAGTGATTACACAGTATATTTTCTGTTAAAAAAAAAACCCCCAAAAAAAAACGAAACAAGAAAGAAAATCCAGTTGTCAATGACATGGCCTGTTTAAAGAGTTGCTCTATTTTTTTATTGTCTGTTGAGCTCATTACCTTTTTCACCTTGTTTTTTATTAGCTCCCAAAATCCCGTTTAATGAAGACCTAGAGTGCTTATTCCATAGTTTTGGGTATTATTTTACTTTAATGGAGAGAAATTTCCTGCAAAAGGAGACTCTAATGCCTCTCATCTTTTTGAAAAATGGGGCCTTTATTGAAAGCTACCGAAGCTCATATATGCGTTCCACGTGCCTCTGTGGCAAAGTGAAGGAATGGTCACTACAGCTCAGGATGTGACATTATCATTTCATGTCTTGGAAGAGGCTGAGGAAAAATAATACTCAGAAATTGGCAGTGACCATTCCTGAATATCAAATACTATTCTGCTGCACAGCAGCAGCACTAAAACACAAATAAAACAACCAAGCAAGACGGGGGGGAAAAAACATGCGGTTGCATAAAATTTGCACCAAATAAAAACTGCAGACACAGGCAATGCAATAAAAAAAAAGGTCAGCGGAATAAACACTGGCAATAATAATTACAAAGGCGAATGAAGACTAGCTAGCGCCCAGATAATTAGGCAAACAAAGTCTCTCCTGAGTCGCTGTTTTTCACCAGAAACAGGGTAGATATTTATGTGCTCTGGTTGTGTTTTGTCTGGATGTCCACAGGGGCAGATGCTATTCTGTGCCCAAATACAAAATGAGAAATTCACACCTGCCTGAGGTCCTGAAAAGCCCCCAGCTGAGTTTGGCAACTAGCGCTGGGAAATGATCAGCACCTTGACCAGTCACCCTAAGGAGCACTGATTTTATTTGAATCTGCACTTCCAGTTCTTTCCTGCGTTTGTGCAGTGTCATTCATAGCAACTTTTACTTTGCAATCCATATTCGTATTCATATGGTGACATCTCACGATAGATGATTGCACGCAATACAGACACTAAGCACATGATACAAACGACAATGAAAGAAAACAACAAAAAGTAAAATATTTTTTATAGCGTATTTTGCAAATATGCAAATTGCCTTTTTAAGGATCTAAACAAGGAATTAGGCAGAAACCTTGAACGTTCTGAATGCTGATGCAAAGCAAGCACATTGACAGCCCACATCACCATAATCAGATTTTGCTTGGTTTGGCCATTTTTGGTGCCAGATAACTAAATGAGGCTGCATCCTCATAATACGTACCCTCGAATAATGAATATTCTTGAATTAAAGATGGCCTGGCTGTTGAGCTTTGGAATTGTGTACGTACTTTTTTGCAGATAAAGTCCTTTACCTCGCTGTAAATTGTATTACTAGCTCCGGGATGTTGTTCCCTAATTGGATCTTTGTAATTAGGCTAGAAGAGCTAAACAGCCAGATTGCTGTTTGTTTATACCTTTCCCCCCATATTAGTGACGTGCTGGGAATCCTCAAACAGGCTGAGGGTTCACTAGCATCTCGTCGTGGCTTTAATTAGTCACCCATTCTTAACATATGCCTGGCTTAGTAGCCCAATCCAATTACTGTATTTATGATTAACTCAAGTCATCCCGGTTGCTGATTCATGTTCGTCCGTGGGCACGCAGTGGGCATTTGAAAATCCGGGGTAGGGGAAGCCTATAGCTTTGAGAACATGAAAGCAGTGCCCTTGGTGTCCTTGGGGCTGCTCCAGCTGCCAAGTGTCTGTCAAGTTTCTCAAACTCCTGAGAGTGAGAAAATTAGTGAAGGGGAATAAAGACTTTCAGCCTGAAATTCGAAGCAGCAAGGTGAAAGTCTTTAATCTGAAAATAAGTTTAAGAATGTTAGAGCGCTGAGCACGTAGGGGGGGCAAAGGGTAAACGAGGAAAATACTCTTGTAGATGGCCTGTAGCAAATTTGCTTGTCTTCTATGTAACCAGTAGCTGTGTGTAGTCACTTGTGGCTAGTCGGCATACGTATTTTGCTTTTTTATTCTTCAAAAATGTAAAAAGCTTCTTGCATTACCTCAGTCTCGTTAAAGCTTGGCTTTTCTGGCTGCTCACCAGGTTTTTATCCTTGAATGTTAAATTGTACTTCATAACTCTCACAGTCTTGACTATTAAGGTAATCAAGGTTCTTCATTACAGTCTTCACTGTTCGTCTTTATAGCGTCAGATGCAGTATGTCTCCAGTCCACTGCATCCTGACCCAGCTGCTTATGGGGTTAATTCTGCAAGGTCACTTGAGTGAAAGGTTCATGAATGAGGGAGATGTGCACTGGACCCGATAGGTCTTGCTCGAGTGTGTTTAGAGACATTTCCGTTTCCCCGCGGCCTCCAGTGTGTCACGGCATGAGGCATTCAGCCGGTGCGCCTGAAAGAACAGGACTCCCCTCTGAGCCTTGGGATTGCTGTCTGGAGGGAAACATGGCTTCTAGAAGTTTCCGGCCATCAACCCCAATGCAACAGCGCACAGACTTCATCAAATGGGCGTACATAATTTCCAAGCGATCTCTGCATGTTCTACTAATCGGTCCAACATACTTGAGGGAAGGACAGGTCCGAGTAACCTTGAATGGCATTTAGCATTGGCGTGACCATGCCAGGACTGGGTAGGAGCCATGGGGAATTCTTTCTTAATTATTTTGCAGGTAATTGACAACACAGCATCCAATGTTGGCAATTAAGAATGGCCTGCATCCAGTTCTGTCCCGGAAGGAACTCCAAAATGAAAATGGAAAGGGTGACATTGTTTATTATGGTTTGATAATACTGACAATGTCAGTTTCTCTTGACAGTAGGACAAGACAGGAGGTCGAAGGAAAAACGCTGTTGTTTTTTGGCCTGACACCAGTGCCTCGGACTGTCAGTTCCTTTAAGGTTACGGAGAATATGGGTTTTAGGCAAGCTTTTATTTTTACTTTGTTTGGTTTTTTATTTGTTTGTCCGTGTGTTTGTTTTTTTTTTTCCATTGGACACTTCACTCTCATGTTTCTCTGCATGCATGCTGACTTACAGGCCAGGCTGCGAGAGACCCAGCAGGGGAGAGTGGTTGTGACACTGACAAAGCTATCTGAGGCCAGAACCATCCGTCATCGCCAGCAGTTTACCATGAGCTATCGCACAGTCCACAAGGCTTCAGTGAACCTTATCAGCAAGGAAACCTCTCAATAACTTATTCATGATTCGCAAGGCAATCGCTTAGGTTTGCTGTTTCACTTGGCAAAGTAGTCGACATTGACAAAACATTCCAGGAGTGGTCAACTCCAGCTGTATTCTCCATGCTTTGGATGGCACTGAATATCCATCTCTAGGAAAATCTCGGCGCACCCCGATGAAGAGGTGTTCACGGGAAGTGATGGGTTTAAAAGTCTTGGCAGGGAAACACTTCAAGAGCAATAGACGCTGTCACCAGATGATTTCCCCAGTGGTTCGTCGCCATCTTTAGACATTAAACGAAATGACACCTATCGTCTGGTTCACGCTAGCTCTTTGAAAGATGGCAATGTCCAAAGATTATCAGTTAGTCTAATATTCAGTCTCATTTCCATCTGTGTCAGTGTGTAATCTGCATACCTTTATTTTAATGGTCATGACCAACAGAGGGTTACAAAAAAAAAGGAAGTTGAACATACCAGTTGTTCAGATCTGGAAGCAATATACAAGGAAGCAAATGCACAGACACACAAAAAACAACATATCCTCCCTCATAACAGGCTCTCCATAATACTGTATGCTCTAAACATTTTGTCAGCCCTATACTTATAGTGGCGTTGTAAGGGAATATCTGGGAGTGACCTTTTTCGAGTCGAAGCAGAGACCATGGAGAATGCTTATTAACTTGCTGCTTTCTTCGCTCTTGGAAAGGTCTTGGCTGAGTGAGAGAAATAGTCGGAGAAAAAGAAAAAGACTGCACCAGCTGTGTGCCCCAAACCCATTTAGTTCAGCGACTGTGATGCTTTCTCATAGAACTGCCGGTGTCCCTCCAGCCATGTAGGATTCTACAGAACGCAGACACTCATTTTCATCTCTCAACAGAAGTTTCCTGATCATTACTGCTTTCCTCCTGCCGCCCCCTGCTGCTGTTTGCATGTTTTTTTCCTCCCGCAAAGGCATGTGCCGTGTTTTTGTAGCATGATGGTCAGTTTGGCTTTTAAGAATGTGCCTTTGTGTTCTGACGATTATGCCCTGTAGATTTCATTGCAGTGTTTACTCAACATATTGCAAGTAACCACCATTCCAGCCTGACTACAGTCCTGAGGCTCCTCCGTTGCGCTCCCTGATGCAACTTTCCTCCGTCTGTCGCTGCCGAGCTTCCTTTGGCTCCCACCCTCATGCCTCCTTTTATTCCTCTGTTACCTCACGTGTCCCTGACCCACCCCCTGCATCATATCACACTGCTTCGAAATCCAGGGCCGGACTAAAAATTGACACCAGTAAAGCTTTTAAGGAGCTACACATTCTAATAAACAATGATAACATACAAAATACTGTAATGTGAAAAGCCATGGGCTTAAAAGAAAGCCCTTGCAGATTTTTCTTTATCAGAAGTATGTTCAACAAGGTCAAAACATTTTTGCTTCTTGTTCTCGTACTTATATGTAATATTAGTCGGGCCCTAATTCCACCACCCCAGTAGCTCTCCTCTCTTTCCATCGATGGTGTGAATTTCTCGCAATGTCATTTATGCAGGTGCAGGAAAGCCTCTCATTCCCCCCGGCCCTCTATCCTGTAAGTGTCACAGCCGATGTAGTCTGCCGGGAGCAGATGTTGAGGATTGGTCCTGGTAAATTCCACCCGGACAAGTGTGCTTAGGGCGTTTGCAGTAGCATGAAGCAATGTTCCCCCATATGTCAACTAAGAAAGGGCAGTAATAGTGTAGCTAGAGCTTCTGCTGGGCAGCGTGTGTTACTGCAGTACCTGATTATCTCACCTCTTCTGCGCCGAAAGGACACGATTGCCTCTAGGGTCTTATTGTTGTGTTGCTCGGTGGGGCTTGGGCGCTTTCACTAATTACCGTGTCACATTTACATAGTGTTTAGTTTAATTAGTCTAAATAGTCAGGTACGGAGGAGGTGCTCCGGAATGCGGTGTTTGTGAATTTATAGTCTAAAATTAGTGACATGTAATTAAGAAAATACTGCGTTTTGACAATAAATCCGAATGAAGTGATTACAGAGCTAAACAAGTGTGCCTAATTAGTCGCTCGCAAGGTGTTCATGGCAACATGGCGTTGTTATGGAAACACTGAAGTCTTCTCTGTATCCAGGGAACAGCTGACCCCAGCCATGTGCTGGAGGGCACTCCTTCACGCGTGTACTCGATAACAGCAGCAGCGTGTTGCGAGAGTGGGCTTTCTGTGGCCATTCGAAGGTATTTTTAAGCCCTAGAACAGAAACCCGGAAAGATCTCAAGGGGAAGAGAAGGATGGTGGCTTACGGAGTCCAAGAACACCTTGCTTCTCTAATAAACGAATCAAAAAGAGAAAGAAAGACCCCTCCATGAATTGTTAAGGGGGGGTCTGCCAGGGACTTTGTGGTAGAGTGAGCAGTCAAGCTGCCCCACTAACAAGTTCTCCCACTCCATCCATTTGCTCTCTCATCTTCTCCTCCTTTTGCTGAGCCTCCATTATACATGAGTCCTCCTATGAAAAAGTCATAAACGGCAGGAATCGTCTCTCCATAGCAGAACCTGCGTCTCGTTGCTTGGCATGCAGATTAATTACGGGCAGCTGTCATCCATTTTCCCTGATTAATAGCTAGAGCGGGAGTGCTCCCAATCCAGCAGAGGGTGGTAGGATGTGCACATGGGTAGAAGCGTTTGAAGCATTGGGAGCCCGATGCCTTCCATTAGTAATTTGGGAGCTCTTGTGCCACAGTTGATTCAGTAGACAGCCTGTATCTCAGGAGTTTTTTTTTAGTCGGGAAGCCTTGCATTGCATACATTTTCCATGATTGTTTTTTAATACTGTCATAGAACTCTTGTTGCATTTGTTAGAAGTGGAAGTTATAATTAGGAGCAGGTTGGTAAAAAATATAATTTTGCAATACTTAAAGAAATTGTAATAATACACAGTATATGTGTCATACAGTGTGTATTGTATTTCAGTGCTATATACATCAATGCTATATAATGATTTCGGTTTGTCTGACCGTTCATAAATTGTGAGGCAGTCACAGTTCATAACAGTCATGCCACATTTAAAGATTGCGCTTTTACATGCAATTAAGTCGGATTGATTAGGCACTTTGGGTGTCCAGCACGGGAACTCTAATTTCCAAATTCATGCCAATATGGTAAAACCGTGGACTTCCGGGGCGTTTTCTGAATTGTTAATAGAACATTAGTGTTCTTTAATAACTGACGATACCAACGATATGTATCATTTTATCAGCCGCCTTGACTAAGTAATTCATTTTATTTGGTAAGTACTGCTATTGTAGGAATCAAGGTAATCTATATTATGAGCAAGTGCTAAAATATAGCAGAGCTTTCCCTGCCTCCTTAATCTGCACTGCTGACCAGATTTAGTGGTTTGTAGACCACTGATCTAGTTTCACAGGCCTTGCCCAAAATATCATTATAGTGTCTGCTCAGCACTTCTGGAAAGATCCACCTTCGCTCAGGAATTCAGGGAGCATGCGCCTCCCCGAAACTGTCAAGAGCAAGACTCTGATATGAGGGGCATTCTGCCCAGTTTTCATTAGGAAAGGCAGCAATGAAGGGAATATATAAATGACAATTATAGACATGCTTCAGTGTGCTTTAATGATAATATCCCGGCCAAAAAAGTAGAACTTCTTTAAATAGATCCCTGGATTAAGCTTGATTGCTGAAGCTTTGGTTGAAACTTTTTTTTTTTTTTTTTCAAATTATCTTTGTAGGCTTCTAAATACTGGAAATGATGCTTGGAATCTATTCTATTGGCTAAAGATAACACGTGAAAATGCTTGGCATTTGAGATGAATGTATTTAAAGCACCTAACATATGGCATGTTTTGAAGTTTCGCTCTTATTTTATGATTAATCTACTTGGTGCTGGCGATAGTAGTGTTTCAGAATTAGAGCTGTCAAGATGAATCAATTAAATAATCAGCCTGATGAGCCCGATAGGAACACCCACTTACATATATTTTTTTGTTTCCATAATGATTATTATTACAGTTTTTTCCATTAAGGTTGATTACCACTTTACTAATATAATTAAAATATATGGCAGTGTGCATTTAATACGTAGGTTTGAATCTCACTACATCAGTCTATATACAGAAACTCGTGAGAGATCCCGAAAGAATCATTGCTGAAAGAACATCACATTGCAGACGCACTAAAATCTCTCCCAAGTCTATGACAGCTGGCTTGTTTTAATGTTGATTTTCACCCTTCACCTTACGTTTTCTCTTTTTTTTGTTTTGTTTTGAAGCTGAAGAAGTCACAAAGTTTGCTAGAAATCCAGTTTGCCATTGACTTTCCTCTCCATTCTCTCCCAGCCAGTCTATTCCACACTTCACCGATCACACAGATTGTAAGACAGTACAGAAGAATGTGGAATTGCTCGGCATTTTGCATATCATAGCTCCCTACAAGATGCCTGTATACTTTATTACACAAAATAGCAAATGCCTAGATCAATTTAGTCGGTTTTCTACATTGTGTAGTGTTTGCTGGGGAAAAAAAAAAAAAGTTTTTTAAATGGTGCAGAATTATATCATTTAAAGATGTTTCATGCTCAGAGTCATGGGTTTCTGTACTTGTTCCTCGGTCGAATACACATGAAACTTCAGTCTCCAGCAATGAATCTGAGAGAAAACAGTGTAGGGTAATTTATAAGCTCCTGAATGGTGAGACAAGAGGGAAGGATGTTTTAATTGCTGGCATGGAAATAAACATTTAGGAGGGCATTATGGGTACGCACATTTCTGTGTCAGGACTATTAAAAGGTACGCTCGCTGCGTTTGAGGGGATGGAAAGGATTAATGGGATCCTGCTGTTAGCAAAAGCAAGTAAACATCCCCAGTTTGCCACTGACATTCCTCAACTTAAGCTGCTATCTACTGTATTTCCATCGCCATGTCCTAGACTACAAGGCATTTCTCACACCCATAATAGGCAGCCATCCGCTAAACCTCCCTGACGCGCTCATACACCGGTAGGAAATGACAAAAGACAATCCTGACCCAGACAAAACAGGCCTATCGGAAGCTTGTACTGGGTTCAAGGTAGGCCTAATCGCCTCAGTACGGTGTGTTTGTGTGTGTGTGTGTATGTTTGGGGGGCAGGGGGGTTGGTTATGGGTTCAGCATGATGGCTGTTCTGAACCAGTTGCCAGAGCGATTGCTAGCCTGGGTTCAATGGCATTAGCATGAGGAAGCATTGCTGGCAGCCCTGTGGTAGTGGGCATGATAAATGAAAGGCTCGGCTTGGTCTCAACGCCTTTTCGAATTTTCATTTATTATGCATTTATGCTCAGAGCCTCCATAGACTGCGATGAAATGAAAAAGAAAAAAAAAAAAAAGCGGAAAAAGCTTCCACTCGGATCATTCGGCGACAAAGACCTAAAACCTTCCTGTATTTTCCAGATATCGACTCCAAACATGCCTCTGCCTCTGTAAGTCGTATAGCATTTGTAGCATTCATGAGGGGAGCTGTTGTAAAAAATTGCAGAATTGCCTTGTCTTTCGCCTCCTGCTTGCTATGTTAAGTTGTTGCCTGCGAAGAATTGCCTAATTTAGCTAATAACCTTACATAAATATGTGACGCAAGTGGATAAAAATTCTTTTCGCTAGTTTTGACTCCTAATCTGTTTTGTGTCCCGTTCCTTTAAAACCATTGAAATGTATGCTGACAATGGACTCACTGAATTCATAGGCAGCACCCATGCATCTGCCACCGTAAGCCTTTGCCGCTGTGTTCCTGTGAGCCCTGATGTATCAGTATGACGCTGAAGCATTTGGCTAAGGATCCACAATGCCCCCCCCCCCCCCCCAACCGGAGCACATGAAAATCCCTCTCTGCTCGCTGTTCTTTAAATAACTCTCCAAGTCAGTGCAGAGCCAGAGGAATTGTGATGCACACAGAGAATATGAGGACACTCTTATGTGCCCACACACGAGCCCCTCAGCTTTGGGTAAGGCTGGGGGAGGGGGTGCATATGTGTGTGTGCGTGTGTGTATTAGGGGAAGGGGCATTGCTGTCAGCGCTGGGTGAGAACAGCAGCTCGGAGTTGAGGGTTGAGTGGGAGGTAAATGGGACACACACGGCTGGAATTGAGTGAGGACAGCGGCAGGCTAACAATGCTGCCGGAGTTCCTCGGACTGCCTGCCAAAGAAGCCTACTCCAAACGCACTGTCCTGCCATTCGCCTGAACCTCTGTCTCTCGCCAAGCTGAGCCGTCAACACTGCGTGATCGGCAGACGACGTGCTGAAGACAAGACCAGAACTGAGCGCCTCTTGTGCCATTACACTCTTAGAAAGAGTGTAAAAAAGAGGGTCTTTAGAGTCATGGCAAGGGAAGGAAGAAGGTTCCCTAAAGATCCTTTCAGTGAGTGGTTCTTAAAATAACCATTTCATTGGAAATGTGAGTCAGAAAATAACACACAAACTCCACATAATGTAAAGGTTTTTTCTTTAGTTTTCTTCTAACACCAAATGTTTAAGCTGTGGACCATTTTTAGTGTAGGGTCGGACAATATGTCGATAAGTTATTGTTATGGTACATATTTCATTGGCATCAAGAGTACTTCCTGAACAGTACTTTTTTTCTTTGAAATAAAAAAAATAAACTCTGCACTCATAACCTTTTAAAAAGGTGGCTATACCATGCTCTTTATCTGTTTAGGGAACATATTATTGCACCACAAAAATGTAATTGTCATGAAAATGCTTTTGAAGTAAAGTAAAGTGGCCACGTGAACACACCACGACACAGCACACAGTGTGAACAGTGTTAAATTCCTTCTCTGCATTGAAGCCATTCACCAAGTGAAGCAGTGGGCAACCAGCGACAGGGCGCGTCCGGGGAGCAGTGTGCAGGGACCGTACCTTGCTCAAGGTTACTCCAGAGATGTCACTGGGACTCGAAACCATGACCCTCTGATCACAGGGGCAGCTCCCTAACTATTTGGCCACTAGCTGCCCCGCAAATATTGCCATGTTGCATAAATATTGCATTTTTACATTTCAAAATAGTGCTACAAGATTTTTCTTTTCCATGAAATGCGTTGTTGGGAGTGTACCTCGCACATTCGAGAAATATCAGTGCTATATAATGATTAATACCATTAGTGACATACCTGTGAATTTTGCATTATTCCTTAGATATTATTCTTTTTAAAAACCCTTTAGATAATAAATAGTTATTAATCAGTAGCATTTTGGAGTGAAACTCCACTCTAGATTGTAGAATCAACACAGATGGCAGTCCTGATCTATTTCTGCCTGTCCTTTTCAGACAGTTTTTGCCATACTATTTCTGATCATCTTTCTATATCAGTGTTTGATTTCTAGCATTAGTCATTAGTTGCTTTCACAAATACTATATTTGTCCTTCCAAGTCCATGTGTTTTAAACTTATTATAGCTTCTAGGGTTCTCAGTTTTGGTTCATGCGAGTTTTTTTTTTCCTTCCACTGCCTATCACATGTCTGGAAAGTTTCTTTGTTACAATGTCTGTTACAATACAGTATAATTATATTGAATTGGACTGAAGTGAATGTCAAAGACTTGATGAAGCTGCTCAGAAGCACAGACTTCTTCAAGGAAAGGAACCACAGATGACATGTAGCTCCTTCCTCTATCCCTGTCTACGTCTCCACCCCTCGTTTCTGAGAGAAGAGGTCTCTTGACAGGTCTCTTGAGCACCACCCCCTGCAGCAGCAACACTCTTGAATTTGGGCCGGATCACTTTCTCCCTTGCCATTGCCTTCACTTTTCCTTTGACCCAAATCAAAACGGAAAGAGGGTAGACAGCCAGCAGCTCCTTGGTGAAGCCAAAACAGGGGAGTGACTGAAGTGTAATAGGAGCTAGCTGCAGTCCAAAAAATGTTCCATAGAAGCTATTAAACAGTAGGACAGGATCTCTGTTATTTTTTTGTTCTTTCATTGTAACTAGCAAGGCAGGAAGTCACTGGGGAGAAACACATTTTGGGTGAACTACAAGGAGGGCCTGAGGTCGGACCGAGCCACCAGGTGTCTTCCACAGGCCTTTGTTCGCTTGAGATCTGAGGACGTAATTAACAGGGGCCTTATAACAGCAGTAACCGTGCACCTGCAGTACCCCATTGCCGTTTTTGTAAGTGCTCTCCACAAAAAAGGACTGAGCCTACCCCGACTCTGACGTCTAACTATGGAGCACCCTGCCAAGATGAGCTTTACTGCAGTGAAAGCAATATCAATTAGTAGTGTCGGCCCACTGTGCACTGTGACTTAGATTTATGATTAGAGAGGGCTAGGGGGAGGGTGGATTAAATATGAAGCCTGAAGACTATTGCTTTTTTGAGGTGTGAGAAGGGGGGGGGGATGAGTCACTCAAGAGAGTGAGGTTCTCATAAACAGCGGATATATATACGCTGGGATTTTGCACAACACTGAGCATTATTGAAAACTGACAAAGCCCACACGAAACAAATGGCTAGCATACAGCGTTCCATGCCACTGCTCCTGGGTTTTCAGACAGACAGACAAGCCTGAGAGAGATGACCTCTTCATCTAAAGGTCATCTGCCACGATAGCTTTCCTTCCTCCTTTTTTTCTGATTATGTCTCCTCATTTGTCTGTCAAGGGTAGAGCTGAAAATACAGCCCTCCCCTGTGACCTAGCGGTCAACTGTAATTTGCTAAGAGTTATGTGGGAGGTGGCATTCACCAGGGCCAGAGGTCTGTATAAATGAAGCAAGGACACGATAAAGCTCTTGGAAAACTGCAGTTGAGTTTCGACTTGGAGAAAGACTTGGCAGCTGCCTCTCTGGGGGCCTGTTTTTCCTAGTAATGTGCTCGGTGCTCTTGCTTTAGCCTTTAGCTGTGGGAGCACAACATGGCTAACTAGCGCTCTCCTGATACTGAGCACTGGGTAAAGGAAATGGGATTTGCAGTGTTCTTGAAGAGATTCTTAAATAGTTCTTGGATGCACAGTTCTAGGAAAAAACATAAAGGTACTTGAAACTTAAACCATTCATCACACTTAGACATTTCATTTCATCTATTCAGTGGTTCTTTAGGGAACCAAAAGTGATTCTCTCATGGCTTTGCTTCAAAGAACCATTTTTGGCACATTTATTTTTGTGAAAGGCAGTGCAACCCTCTCTTTCGCACCTGAACAGTGCCACTGAATGTGACTCAGTCTCAGCACCCTGTTTGTGTGTGTGTGTGTGTGTGTGTGTGTGTGTGTGTGCGCATGTGTGTGTGTGTGTTTGGGTGGGTGGGTGTTTGGGTGTGTATGTGTGTGTGTGTGTGTGTGTGTGTGTGTGTGTGTTAAAGCAGTCCACAGGGAGCTTGAGTGACACAAGTGAGCTGTGT
>JBBIGA010000132.1:10879049-10889130 GCA_037576975.1 Alestes dentex | reverse complement strand
TGTGTGTGTGTGTGTGTGTGTGTGTGTGTGTGTTAAAGCAGTCCACAGGGAGCTTGAGTGACACAAGTGAGCTGTGTCATCAAACCAAGACTACATGGCTTCTTTGAAGGGTACTTATGGGGTGGGTGGGGATGTGGTGGGGGGGCAGTAATGTCGCTTTGCTCTCCAGAATCTCTCCAAGTGGAAATGTAAAAGGAAGGAGGGGCAGTCGAGAGAGTGAAGGGATGAGTTAATGGAACGAGAGCACCAAACGTGAGATGGAAAAGTAAAGAGTTTGAGTAAGTCCAGACAGGGGGGGGCCATCAGAAATCACCATATTTGTAAGCTTGGTTTTCCTGAACTTCTCTTTCAGTTTGAGAAAGACAATGGAATACATTAGCAAACGTTAGAATTAAGGCAATTAGAGAGGCTAATAGAATATCACCCATAAACAGTTTAAAACAATCATGAAAAAAATGAATGAAAACTGCTACAGTCTCAAATGTATTCTCAGCAGTATTTGTGGAACATCTGTCATTTTAGCTCATATTTGCACTTGACAAGTGATAGCTTGCTAATTAGCAAATAAATTGGTCCAGTATGTTAAATTCCAGATCTTTGATTTTGTCCTAGTTCTCTTTTTATATCTCCCAGTTACATTTGTATGTCTCATTCCAGTGCTAGTCTTTGTAGTCCACCTGAGAAATGTAAGTGCACAGATATAGACCTGAGTAGAGCAGTTTTGAGTATCAGTGGGCTAGATGGTGGTTAAAGTGGTTCTCGGGTGAAGGAGACGATGAGCGCCTCTGTGTGGGACTGGGTGACTCAGCACAAACAGAAGAGAGCCTCCGAGTGATTACAGGAACAAAAGGAGACACGATGGGGTGCTCAGGGTGGGTGTTTGTCCTGGAAAAAGAAAGGAGACTTTTTACGTAACTGTGCAGCGATGTTCCGAGAAGGACTTTGTGGGTTCATGTGTTCTTTTGAAGCATAATCTCCATGTGCTGGCTCTGGTGTCCCCAAGGTAGCGTTGCAGAACCAAGAACAACTTCTGAAGTGGAGCAACTTTAATCACTGAAACAAGTGAATCGATTTTGAAATTTTAGAATCAGTTGTAGTAAAGAGTAGTAATATTTCTGGCCAGAATTTATGTTAAATGTAAAAGAAAACCTATAAATTTAGATCCCCTGTCTAATTTAGAGATGTATAGATTTGAAAAGCATGGGAGAGTTGGCTACTTAACACAGATTTTGCCGAATAATACAAACGAGTGTCTTTGAAAAAAAAATCCAGCATCTACTGCAGCACAAGTGCACATTTTACAACTTATCCCATAGACAGAACTGGAACAGATAGAGGGGTTAGTGGTTATAGTATCTGTAAAAGCAACTTGATAAAATGAGTACAATCATTAAAATCAGTTTAGCACAATTCTGTTTTGTTTCAACCAGACCAATCTAAATACATACTTACATACTGACTTATCTGAAAGAGTGAAAAGCCATGTTACATGTGGCAAATGTAATTTTTGACTGAGTAGAAAGGGTACTATCAGAAATGTAACATTTTCATATATTTTACTAGCAAAGTATATTATCATGAATCTTTGCATAACAACTTACTGTACATTAGAATGACTTTTGAATATATATGGGAGAATATGGAGTATTTTCATTGTATTCACTGAGGCCTTAGCCCTGCTATGTTGAGGCTGTACTGCGCTCTTACATACAGTTATATGCTTTAAAAAGGTTCTGTAAAGCCTGACAACTGGGGGGCAATTCAAATCACAGTGTTGTTTTGGCTAATATACACAACCCAGTAATCTGAAAACGTATTACTTTAATGGTACAATGGCTCATCAGGGTAAATTTTGAGAATTATCTCACTAGTACCTTTAAAAATTCGTAGAAAATATTACTATTGTAATACGAGAGGATGACCCAAAGCGCTCTCTACCTCAGCCTCTGTAACAACGTTACATTTTACTTCACTTCAGTTTGTGCGGTTCTTACCTAATGCCATACGCAACGTTAACTCTTCATAGACTTATTCTTGCTGTCTGATTAGTCACTCTGAGATCTTGCAATGCATTGAATCATTTCCAAGAGAATCAGTGGGAGTCGAAGATACACCCCCTGCGGCATGTATTTGCCTTATTGGAGGTTCTGCACTGCAGTTAATAAAGCAAAGATGTTGGATGTAAGACAAGACATTTCTTTCGATTGGCATGTCAGACAATGTGAGACCAAAGACGTGAACGCTGTCAAGTTGCAGTCACTCCTGCAGGAGCTCATTCAGACACGCAGGAGGTTCCTCTCCCTATTTTTCCCGCGCTCAATCAAAGGGAACTCTTAATTGGCTGGGGTCAAGAGGTCAAAAACTCGTCCAGCTGGAACAGGGAGAGACTCGTCTGACGGAAAAGACAGACTTGCCAAGTAAATTCGGAGCACCGGAGAGTATGCCAGCAACTGACACGTTCAAAACAGCAACGCTGGCAAGCCACGTATGTGCAGGCACTTATACCTGGCAACATGAAAAGTGACTTTGAGCCAGCAACGTTTGCAGTGGGTTGGCGTAGAGCGAGAGGGGAACAAGCATGGGTACATATTGCAGATGCAGAGGATTTGTATATTCTTTTAGGGAATTTGAAGGAGTGAAGGAGAAAAGTTGAGAGATTTGTTGTAAGTTTTCGGTTCATATGGGACCACTCAGGTAAAATTTAGCAGAGGTGGAGGACCCGGGCCCTCGCAAAGTTGGAGTTTTTATTTATTGACTTTCACTCCTTGTTTGGCTCGGTCTTAACTGAGTGACACATGCCTTTGGCTTCAGTTTCTCTCTTGAGTGAGCTAGGTAACAGAGCTTTGGAGTGTGTGTGTGTGTGGGGGGGGGGGGTTGTTAAGATCAACCGTCCATACTGTTCATTAATCTTCATTTTCATCCTAATAAATTGTTTTCCAGAGAGCAGTATTCCCAGGTCTGTCATGTCGAGGGTTTTATTTTCCTTTTGGTTAATACCTGCCAGATTTGAGTAGTCTAATCTCATGATGAGAATAAAAATGAAATGAAATAAAAATGAGTCATCCACGTTTTTGTTTTTTTTTTTCAAATGACTGCATCTTTAAATTAAGGACAAGAACACTTTCTGTTTGATTTTTTTTTTTTCACAATTAGCTGCTGATAATGAAGTGGTCTTCTAGCAGGCTTATTTACTAACTGGCTGAAATTGGATTTTGTCGCACAAAAATACCTAATTAAGAGGACACGTCCACTGTGGACTCCCAGTGGAGGGAGACTTCTCTACTTCATCTCTTCACTCTCTTCTCCCTCTGTCCCTTCTCCCTTTATTATTTCTTTCCCTCTCTCTTCCACACCTCCTCTAGTGTTCCTCCTTTCCACATGACTTAAGGTCCTGCTGGTCTTTTTGGTCCCTCTGCTTCTGTCACATGGGTCTTATCAGCTCATATCAGTCTATCCGCTTTACCCTTCTGTATCTCTCTCTTTCTCTCTCTCTCTCTCTCTCCCTCTCTTTCCAACCCCCCCCCCCCCCCAAAAAAAAAAAAAAAAAATCATTTTCTTTTAACCTTGTTTTGGCCTGACCTTGACTTCTTCCTCCCTTTCCTTTAGAGAGAATAGAGTGTAGGTTTTGTCAATGTTCTCTTTCTTCACTGCCCTCACTACCTCCCCCTCCTTCACTGCTCTTTTATCATACTCCACCATTAACGTCTCTCAGCCACACACAAATACTGTGCAGTTGAGCTCATTGTGCTATCCTTTCCAGGTGTAATTAAATAATTTCACATGTAATTATATACTCAGTTGAATTACATTAGATTAATTTGGATTAATGTTCTGTATTGGTAGGTTCAAGCATTCACTTGTGGTTTTTTTTTTTTTCGTTTTTTTTCATTTATTTTTGTTTTGAGTGCATCTTTCGGTAAAACAAGACTGTGTACGCAACAATAACTTTCCGTTAGATTCAGATGGTACTAAAATAGTATGTCTTCTGCTTACAAACTCAAATTTACCATCAATCCAGACTTCTAGCAGAGGTTCTTTGCTTTCATATACTGGGATTAATATAAATTACAACATGCTTTTGACTTTGACGGTTTAGTTTCTTTTTTTAGCATTTTTTTCCCAGATTTTCTCCCCACTTTAATTTCCACAAAATGATACCAAGCTGGGACCATGAAAGCTGTGAGAGGGGGCATCATATCCACCCAGAAAGAGCAAGGCCAGCTGTGCTCTCCTGCACTCACAGCTACACTGTGACCATTTCTAAGGGTTAAAAGAAACAGCAGATTTTGTCTCTATAATGTTTCAGAGCTGCTGGGTATTTGAAAACTCTGCTTGCAGAGAAAGAAAAATGTGACACATTGTGCCTGAATTACTTTTATTACGCCACAATGTTTAGCAATAAATTTTCTCAGGTTTTGATGACGACCTTCAAATTGTCAACTCCAGTTCATTAGTATGCCAGGAAGATCTACTAAATTTCCATAATGTCTGGCTTTTAGGTGACAATAAACTTTTCACCAAGGCAGTGAAAAAAAGTGTATTTTCTACACAGAGGCATATGATTTCTTTCTCTGTGGCTGCAAGGTTGCAGTTCCCTTAATCTGAATCAAACGGGACAGTTGTGCTTTCGTTTTTTTTCCCCTAGATAGAATTTCAATTAGCCCTACTGCACATTTTCAAATTAGTGATGTTATAAATTAGCATCACTTACCTCCCTGTGCATTTAATATCATTTCTCACCTCATTCTCACCCCCAACCATCCCAACACTTAATGAAAAACACGATTTTCTTCTGCTTTCTCATAAAACAAACAAACAAAAAAAAACAATGGTGATAAGCCGCTCTTTCCTCATTTCAGCACAAAATAACGCTCCTCCAAAACAATTTGTATCGCGGGAAAAAAATGCTACATGTATTGCTTACTGTCATTTGGACTAGGCAATTATGTATACAAATAATGCCACCATTGAATTTAGAATATTTGCATATTTGTGAATAAGTGTAATATTGTTAATTAAGACACCGTTAAGCCGCGAGCTGTTATTTGAACTTGGTGGAGGTTCCTAATGGTACTGTTAATGATGTACGGTGCAAGTCAAGCCTCCCAAGCCTCAGTCTGTCACACTCAATCAGCGCTGACGATGATGAAACGTCTAAATGCAAAACCGCAGCTTAATTTGAGGCAAATACGTGCCCTATAGAATTGCTTAAATAATGCACATATGTCGCTGTTCGAGCGTAGGAGGGATCGCGCGGTCCGGCTTCTAGCTCAAAATGCTGGGAAACAGTAACTTAGTGAGTTGTGCTTGTAAAAATAAAGGCGCCAGAAAGGGTTCTTTGGTGCGATGCCATAAAAGAATCATTTCTGTTTCCCTAAAGGACCCGTCAGTGCATGAATCTACAAAAAAACATTTATGAACTGTGCAAGTTCTTTTAAAGAACCTTTTAAAAGTTAAAAAAACCTTCACATAACGCAGAGATTTTCTATAAATGAAAGATATTTCTTCAAACTGTACGTCCAAGCCTAGAAGCACCTTTATTTTTTAGCGGAGGATGTGACAAAACGATGTAGTTATTTTGCAGTCGTTTTTGAAACAAAGCCTCGGTACACCTGATTTAGGGATAAAAAAAAAAAAAAAGGAACGTCCTCTCTGTGTTACACAATTTGCAGAGGAAAACTTATTCTTGTGGTAAATTGCACATGTATTAATCTCTTTGATGGAAGAAACGCATTTGCTGTCTTTTTCCATATCGCTTGCTACCCACTCTCCTTCACTTCCCCCCAGTCCCTCCCCCATTCCGGGCTGCTCTTAATGAACCCAGTGTAGCTTAGGTGAGAGGCTAATACAGTATACAGCAGCGTAGCCCCTGGCAAGGGTAAAGCCATAGCTCACCCTGCGGAGAGCAGTCATTATAGTACATCACTGACAATGATTTGCTTTTATTTTCTGTTTGCTTTTCCCTAATAACCCTAGTAAAGCATACTGTAGGGGGTCTCTCTCTCTCTCTCTCTCTCTCTCTCTCTCTCTTTCTCTTTACCTCGCTCTCTCTCTGGAGGGGGTGGGGGAGGAGAAGAGGGGAGAAGGAATGAGGAGGAGGTTAAGAAAGAATAAGTCAGACAGAGAGACAGTGAGAGAGTAACCCTTATTTAGATGTGCCCTGCAGAGCACAAGCCCAGTTAAAGAGATTCATGCACACCATAACGCAATAAATATTACACACTGCTTAATCAAAAATGCATATCGGTTTCACGACGTGCACAGCTAGCCGAGGCTGGATCCATCCAGCACTCTCCATGTGCCGGGCAGAGAGAGAGAGAGAGAGAAAGCGAAAGAGGGAGAACATGTTAAAATATGCACAGCCATAGTTCAGAGATTAAAATGTCCTCATTAGAGAAGCTGGGCTTTGTGGAGGTTACTGTGTTCTCCACCACCTGGTACCTTATTTTAGCCCAAAGGACTGATTAACATTGCGATATGCATAGCAGTGAAGTTTCAGCGTGCACTATAGGCCTGTTTGCATGTGTTTTTCCCCTCTTCGCCTGCTTTTAGACAAAGGGGCAATCACACTAAAAGTATACTAGGGCAAGGCTAATAAGACAATTACAAGAAGAGGACAACAGAGCTAAGGAGGCAGTTTAGCTAATAGTGTAATCTGGAGCTGTGAGTGTAAATGTATATATGTATACTCGTAGGTGAGTGTGTGTACTTTCTTTTGTAGGCATCTAGGAGTCTTTATCATTTTTACTTCATCTCTGTATCATCACTTGGACGGACACAAGTATTGCATAAAGAGCTGATTGTTATAATTTGAGCTCAAAGCAATGCTTAAAGATGACCCTGATCTTCTTGCACAGTAGTTAGATTTCAGAATTATGTAACTGTGCTGTAACACATTTAGAGGACAGAGTAATGTTTGTTTATCTAGAAGTTGTGGATGCCAAATGATAGCTTGCATGCTTACAGAGCTTTTTTTGTCTTATATTTTTAGTGTCTCAAGAAAAAGGTGGTTGTGTGTGGGCTACAGTACAGAATGTGGTTTCATGTAAGAACGACCTGGTATTCAGTAAAGAAACCTAGCAAGGGCTCCCAAATGGCACAGTCGTCTAAGTGTTGGCTGTCTCCTTGGGAGAGTTTGTTCCCTGGCAATGCCAGAGACCGTTCCAAGAGAGTACAATTTTCTTTGCTCTCTCTGGGTGAGTAGGAATGTCCTCTCTTTCCCTGTCCCCCCCATCACTCAGCGCGATTTTCGGTGCTCCATGTGAAAAACGCCAGCTGTCCTATTGTGCGAACATTCCATGACAAATAGACAGTAGAAATGTTCCAAAAGTACTATGGATTAAACTCTTTCTATGTTAATATATACTATACTTAACCCTCACTCTTATTGTTTTTTTTTTTATATATATTTGAAAATACTGATTTTACCCACACCTACGGAGGTGTGAGCGTCAAGATGTGAAGGCATGATGAGGGCGAAGTGCAGACCGGCATGAATCAGACTGTTGTCTTGCTTTGACACGCTGCTTTGTTTCCAATGTCAGCAGATATAATTATTAGAAACACTTGAGTGTAAGGTAGGTAGGTAGTCTAACATCCAAGCAATCAATCTGACGAGATTACAGCATACATCAAAATACACACGCAGTCGAGTTTTATCGAGTTCAGCCAACAGAGACACCTGTGAATGTTTAATGGCTTATACTTGCAGGCATTTGTTCCCCTTTTGCTCGCACCACACATTGCTCTTCAATCAGAGAGGGAAACGTGGAGAGGAATAAATGAAAGGACGAAAAGTGTCAGAACAGGAGAGAAATAGTTTATCCGGCGTGCACCTGTTCGGGATCGGAAAAGTTGCTTTGTGTTTTGGCTTCCCGTCAGGATGAGGGTGTGGTGGCCAATCAGAGCTAACAAGCGGGTGGCTCTGCTCATCAGCTGACCGCCTGTGTTTACTTTGGTCAAGCCGCTCGTGTGCCTGCAGCTGGGACAGCCGCACAAGCTGCCTGATTAAAAGTGCCTCCCTCAAGACCCCAAATACTCCTACTGAATGCAAAATGACTGGATACGAAGGTGTCAGCTGAGTACAGGAAGAATCACTTTGTTTCAGAGCGCATGTGCGCAGTTTTAGTGACCTCGGGGACGTTTGCGGGAAAAGGTAAAGCTAGCTAGCTTCACAAGCCTTAGATTTCATGCTATTTTTTTCCGTTGTTATTATTTGAACCCACCGCTGCTGCTGGTTGTATTTTTCTTCTTAAGATCAATAATGTTAATTGCTGAAATTTCCTTTCCTTAAATTTGTGGTTTGGCAAAAAATAAAAAACACCTAAAAAAAAAACAAGACGTCAGCTGTCAGTCAGAATGTTTCAGTAAATAGATTCCCAAGTTTAACTTAATCTGTTTCAATTCTTCATTAAAGTGGCATAGACTTTTCAGTGTGGTTTAAGAAAACTTACTGTGAGCCAGAGCTGTACAGTCAAGACCACATTCGTAAAGTCCAGTACAAGTCCAAGTCCAAGTCCAAATGAGAAAGACAGAGTTAAGACCGGTATAGAAAGGAACTTGTTGCATTTTGCTGATTAATCTTTTTATTTGTTTGTTTTTTTATCTGCTGTGGCGGCAGGGATTTTGCTGTGGTCGGACCAGTACTAGCAGTTTTATAGAAGAAGCACCAGCCTCAAGTCAGAGACTAAATCTGGGCACTAGAGCTATGAGCAATAAAAAATTGCATGCAGATGAAAGCCGTGAGCAGTCTATTTAGACAACAATATGTTTTTTTTTTCACAAACCACCTCAGTTTTAGTTGCTGTGACACTGATCTTTATACAGCGACCTTCATTCATTCATTCACTTTCTGTAGCTGCTTGATCCTTAGTAGGGTCGCGGGTACTCAGAGCCTATCCCGTGGTCTGCAGGTGCGAGGCAGGGACTTACACCAGCCCACCGCAGTGCGCACATACACACACTCACACCTACGGCCAATTTAGAATCCCCAATTTACCTGACATGCATGTCTTTGAAACTGGAGACCGCAGAGGAAACCCAGACCACCACGAGGAGAACATGCAAACTCCACACACACAAGACCAGGACCCGGATTCAAACCCCCAACCCTGGAGGTGTGAGGCAACAGTGCTATAGTATGTAACTAATCCCTACTATTATGAATGACTTAGTTAATGACATAATTAGGTAATTGCATCAAAACAATTGTGCAATATAAATCAAATATGTGGCACAGTGACTGTAATAAGTAGGAAGTAGGATGGTTTTTTTCCCTCCCATCAGGTGCTGGAGGTCCCCTGAATAAAATCATGGCCTGGCTCCTCACTACAAATTAGAGCAAAATCCGAGGATTTCCACTCAGAGCAGGTTATGAGGTGAGATTTAATGCATGGTTTGCCGGACCCTTAAAATTCAGCTGATCTTCATTGCAGTCCACCCTCAAACTCCCTCTGGTGGTTGTTCACAGAGGCCCGACGCCATGTGTGATGGTGAGTTTTCAAATGAGGAAGGAGAGAGACGGAGTGAGAGAGGCTGGCAGTCCGTCACATAGACAGAGAAAAGACAAAGAGATGAAGTGCATTTGAACGATGGTTGCTCATTCTCTGTGTGTGATGTGACGAGGCATGCTGCGTGTTTAAAAGGTGGCCTCTGATCTCCCACGTTCATTTCAAGAATCTGTTAGGAGACATCTGAGCTGTCGTTGGTTCTGTTCTCTGACCCAGAGAGGGTTTAGTTCACTGTCACGTCGGCTTGTTGCTTTTTTTCTTTTCATTTCTCGGCGTACGCCTCGGCTTCACATCAATTAGCTCGCTAATAAAAGCGCCCAAAAGCGCGCTTGTGCTTGTTTCATGCAGTGTAAAAACGTGCGTATGTGTCTTTGTGCGTATGTTCAGAATCGTCATTCAGAAGTGTAGCATCACTATTTTTAATGGTACAACACCATTTTTGTTGCAGGTCAAGGTACAAAATTATTCTAAAACGGAAGGACTTTTTAGCTTTCAAGTCATTTGTCAGAACCTTTAAAACGTTAAAGGAGACCAAGTGAACAAAACAGCTGTATGTCATTATGTCTGCTGTC
>JBBIGA010000132.1:10820037-10878174 GCA_037576975.1 Alestes dentex | reverse complement strand
CATATTTGGGGGCATATTTAGGGTTTACACTATGAAAATAGGCAACACATCACAACAACCCGGGTTTTCACTATACGCGGGTGCTCTTGGAACGTAACCTCCGCGAAAAGCGGTGGGTTACTGTATTTTGAAATCTGTTCTGTGTGTTATAAGAGCGGTTGAGGTATCCTCTCTCTGTTTGCACTTTGAGTCTTCATGTCTGTGTCGTTAGAAGGGCTCTGGCCTGGGACAGCGGTCTCTCGCTGCTTTCTGAAGGGTTGGGGCCGCTGTGGTGCTGCGTTTGCGCTGATAAGGGTGTGAAATTAAAATCCCTCTTTCTGATGAGGAGCAAGTCCGTTTTTGCTAGAGTGCTAATCTCTTTTTCTTTTCCTCCCAGAGGACTGGAGAGGACAGGAGAGACGGGGGAGGGAAACTGGGAGATATGCGTACGGGGGGTCAGGAGGGGTCCACGTTACTCTAGGGCCGTGGTTCCCAGTTCTGGTCCTGGAGAAGCCCTGTCCTGCATAGATGGGTGTTTTTTTTTCTGCTCTAACACACTTAATCCAGAGAATCAGCTAATTATCAATGCAGGTGTACAGCATTTACACCAACGGGCCACGTGATTAAGAGCATCTTTTTTTACACTTACTGTCAATTTGATCAGCTCCACTAACCATACAGGTTGGGTTGAACTTATAATTACAGTCAGTTGCCTCTCTTTTTCTTTCACCACACCCTGTTTATGGTCAGGACCCACTCATGACTGCAGTGTAATGCTGAACACCGCTGCACTCCACCAGTATATATTAAGGTTTAATTCCAAATAAGGACAAGCACACCATACCCCAACAAGAGTAAGATCGAGAATTTTTCTTTCGTTTTAACGTTGACTCTGAGAGTCAAATGGGGCTTGGGCCTACACTTCTAAAATATCGCTCTCCTGCAACTCCCTTAAAATACCCAAAAAACATGTTCAGTTTTCTTTCCCTTTGACCAATCTCTCTCCCTCTGTCTTTCTGACCAGTCTGCCTTCTTGTTTTTCTACCCAGCTGCCCTCCTTCTCGCTGTCTAAGCAGTCTCTCTCTCCCTCTGTTCCTCACCAGATTCTCTCTCCCTTTCCTTACAGTCTCTCTCTCTCTCCCTTTACAACAAACCTCTCTCTCTCTCATACTTGCCCTCTCCTTCAAACCATTCCCTCTTTCTCTCTCTCCGGTCACTCCATGCCGGTCTTTCTCTTGCTCTTCTTCATGGTGTGTTAATCTTTTTTCTACTCCAACCAACAGAATTTGGAGCTCTTGAATTGCAAATGCCCTGATGTAGGTCATAAATCTTTTTAAGTGTGCGAACCGTAATAACTCAGAATCAGAGAGGGACTTCTGTGTGTGTGTGTGTGTGTGTGTATGAGTGAGTGCGAGTACATGAGTGTGTCGGTGCTGGCTGTAGAGGGGCAGGGCTTTTGAGATTTTTTTTTTTTCGTTTTGGAGTTGCACATGGACCCGGAGGCCTTCTCCGGCTTCATGTTAATTCATTCATTTATTCATTGGGCCCGCTGCCTGACTGTGCAGACGCAAGAAAGAAAGAGGCAGAGCACCAAAGGCGTTCACTTGTGTTATCTCAAGTGCTTTCTTTTTTTTTTTTCTCTCTTGCCTGCATGTTATTTGTAAAAGCCCCAATAACCTGCCCCCCCCCCTTCGCCCTGAAGAAAAAGGGAAAAGGAAAATCGTCTGAAAGGATGAAATAAGAAACACAAACAAGAGAAAAGGGAGCGAGGCTTTGCTCAAAAGTGTGTGACGGGTCATATTGGGATCGCACTGTGGCCGGGGCCGCATTAGTAATGGATTGGTTTTATGGAAATGGAGAGGTGAGGAGGGCCACAGTACCAAAACACAGGCCTTGCCAGGTGAGAGGAAAGGCTAAGACTGTCCAGAGGCAAATGCCAACTGCTGTTGTCGTAGTTGCAGTGGGAGAGCAGATTAAATTTGAAATCTAGTTTGCTTACTTTTCCAAAAAAAAATAAAAAAAAAAATACTCCCACGTTTTTCACACCCCACTGACTTCATTATGCAAAGAGCACTGGAAGGGAATTTTAACCCTCAGAAGTCTACAGTTTACTTAACTTCCTAATTGGGTAATTAATTACACAGTTATGTAATGAATTGTATTACCATGCGATTAGCACTCTGTACGGACAAGTTTGACTCTGCACCTCTAACTTTTTATGATTGTTTTAATGTCAAGAAATGACAAAATTATGATGGAGGTTTGCCAGCGCTTTATCTTCTTCCATATAAATGCTTTGTAGAGGCTTACCTTATATTCGATGTTTTAACTAAATATCTATTAACAATTTCCCAAAGCCTAACCGTACACTTAGGTGGTGGCGGCGTAGTGGGTAGGATACTTGCCTTAGGACCAAGAGGTCATGGGTTCGAATCCTACCCTCAGCATACCACCACCACTGAGTTCCTGAACAAGACCCTTAAACCCAAGTTGCTCCAGAGACTGCCCCCTGTAGTTAAGGAATGGAAGTCACTTTGGATAAAAGCGCCTGCTAAATGCTGTGAATGAATGAATGCATGAATGTACCTTACCTTAATGTCAATGCAAATGGTTGACCTTGGTCCCAAACATAAACCTGGTCCTAATCTTAGCACTACCGCTGTTGAAAATCACCAGATAATTTGTTAGCAGTTACGCATCTGCAGATAATCATCTGTCCATTCAAAGTGAGACTGTTTTTCCATGACAAAGATCAGATGAAAGTCATTATTGTAAATACACATTTATCACATTCAAACAGACATGATCAGTAAAAACACAAATGCGGTATCGATTGACAGTCCAGAATTCACACTTTTGAAAGAATTTCTCATTCTTTTTTAAAATGAGCTTTGAGTGAACAGTAATTGATGTAAAAGTATAATGCGCATTGGTTATTATGGCTTATAACTGGTTAAAAACTAGCAACTGGTTGAAAAAACTAGCAAAGTGTAGTGTAATGAGCACCATGCTCAATAAAGCTACTACGTACTGATAATTACTTTTACTTTCTGTAATTGCATTTTCTTATTGCGTTCTGTAATTGAGAATTGCATTAATTTGTGGAGAATATCAGTCATCATTACAACAAATTGCAAGATTTCAGTGCCAAAGGTAAGGTCAACATTAAATCAGAATGACTTCAGAAACTGAATCTGACTTTTCGCCTTCTAGGTTTATGTTCCTGGTCATATTTAGCATCATTCACACCTTTTGAAAGACGTTTCCATTAAAATGTAAATATTTCAAAGGAATTCTGAATTGTGAGTACATCACTGTGCGCCAGTGGATAGGGAATAATAATATTAACCAGTAATACTCTGTT
Source organism: Alestes dentex (assembly GCA_037576975.1). Classification (NCBI taxonomy): domain Eukaryota; kingdom Metazoa; phylum Chordata; class Actinopteri; order Characiformes; family Alestidae; genus Alestes; species Alestes dentex. The sequence goes on along the minus strand of JBBIGA010000132.1, from coordinate 10,874,831 downwards.
TCCACCCACACCTCCCACCACCCCTACCTTTCATTAATGGGAAATGTGAAGACCCCCCGCATTATCGTGTCTCAGGGTATTTTAGTGCCAACACAGTACGGAAACAATGGAATGTCTTATTTCCCTTCACGTGATAAGATGATTTTATTTCCAGCTGTGAAAACCGAGACTTCTAAGGGTTAAATATCTTGAAAGTCAGACTCGTATGAGGTGGCTGTGTGTGTGGATGTGTGTCTAGTACCCATTTAACCAGCGCAGCGCCCATAACACTTGGATTCTTTTATTGCGTCTAGCCAGGGAATTTGAATGAAAATGTTCAGCGTCCCGTTGCAGTTGGGGATGTGGAGTGGGTCTATTTTCAGTGTGTGGGTGCTGTAGCAGACCAAGGAACACTGGGGGGGGGGTGTAGCTGTGCCCTACATGTTACATTCATAGAAAGTCACAGAGTGTGAGGTGGGAACAGCTCCTTTATATAGCACATGAAAAAAAAGCCTCAGCCTGGATACTGCATTCTCACCACTGAAGTAGTACAACACACTTAGACACCGCGCAGCCGCATATACGCGCTTATGCAATGTGGGCAAGATGCTTGCGCTGCTACTTTCTGAACCTTCTTCCCTTTTTAACTCTCCTTTTTAAGAAGTTGGCCATTATTGCCAGCGATAACAAGCACGGCCTCAGTTTTTTATATTCATTATTTCTGACTGCAATAACACTGTTGAAAGCGTAAACTTTTAGCTGATAACACATTTAAGCGATTTCCTCCAGGATCAATCAAGTTTTCTGATTCTGATTCTGATTTGTGTTTGTAAGTAGACGAGGAGCTATATTATTATGACTTCAGATTGATTCGTAGTCTTGTTTTTGTCATTTTCATGTAATTACATTATAAGTAAGTATGTGATATGAATTGAACTTCTAGCAAGCAACTACAGTAATTATACATTTCTGAGGTGTCACCAGTCACTTAGTGGTGTCTTGGATCCAACGCTGTCGTGAAGTCGTGAAAAGACCAGAGTACAGGGACAGAATTGCCAACGTAAATATCATTAGTTTTGTAACTACGTAATTACCAATGTCTGTAAATATAAAGTATAATACAAACTATAGAACCACTGCAGATCTAAGGGTTAAGCTCCAGACTACTTTTTGCTCTACAGCTGTGTGAAAGAGCGCGGCTCTGTCCTTTGGAGGGCCAGACCAAGGTTGTTCCCCAGCTGGCCGAATCAGCCTTCATTTGCATGTGTAATCAGGCGGCCCAGGGGCCCAGGCTCTTCCAGTAATGCTAACATGATTAGCCCCTTTTCTTCTTTCACAATTTGACTTATTTGTTGTCATTAACTAATCGTCCCTTTCTCTCTCTCTCTCTCTCTCTCTCTCTCTCTCTCTCTCTCTCTCTTCTTTTTCTCTTTTCTTCTTCTTTTTTTTTTTGCCCTGCTATTTCTCTTGGATGTCCTGATCCTGACAATAACCTCCCCCCTCGCTTGGCTCATTTGTGACTCCAGGTAAGACACAAAGCTTTGACTCCCAGCATCCTGCATTAGAAACCAGATAATGAGGATGTTTCAACCGTGATGGATTGACATCAGGTGTCTTTGTGATAAGACTCCAAGAAATTGCACCCTAAGCTCTAGACAGACAGGCACAGGCACACACACACACACACACACACACACACATACGCACACACACGCACACACACACAAACACAGACACACACACACACATACACTCCAGCCAGTATCAGCCATGCCAGTTGGCCCCTAGCTAGGCAGTCTAAATTTGAGACAATACTAATTGAATATTCTGCATATTCTACCATTTCATGTTCTGCCTCTGCCACAATACATACCAGGCATCCTACTGGGTGTTTAGATGAGCCTTTTGTGCTGGCCGCTGACACGCTGACCTCTATCCATTTCCTTTTCTTGAATTCTCCTTCGTGTGGTAAGCAACACCGTTCTAGTGCCTCTGTTGCCAAGCTGAATATTTTTGTGTCTTATGAGTATGAGTCTTGTCCTTGTTGAAAAGAATGGCTTTGTAATTCCGCGTCATCATTCTGTCATATCAAAATCCTTTGACTCCTTTACGCCCTTTGTAAACACCAGCTGCCCCTTACATTGTGTGAACCTTGTATTGGATCAATAGTAATACTGGGGGGCAGACTTGATTCATAAAAATTTGTGTTCGAGCTGTGATTTATAACTCTATTTCATCTCACACAACATTTCTAGCCTAACACGCATTATCACCAATGGCTTTTAATAAAAGGCCAGTGATTGTTACTATATAATAACAATTACTGAATAAAAATCAGTAAACAAATAATATATAGCTGGTTTAGTTGAGGCATCCTCAAACCCTTGCCTCAGAATTGCACCGCACCGCTTTTCATGCCATCATTAAAACTAAAAGAGCTGAGATGCCTGAAAGCACGTGTGGTTGTGCTTTAAGTTATCGGACATGAAAAATGCTCAGTGCGAAACCATGACAAGAAGATGGTATGAAATCACAAGTTTGATGAAGGAACTATGTAAGCAATGGAACTATGTAACAATGCTCATCTGAGTGGGCTACTTCGAACCTCTGGTGAGGGGCAACACTAAAACCGGGAGCTCAGACCCTGTTTCTAGGTCAGTTCTGGCAGTGAATGTGGCAAAGAACACTTACTCATTCCATCACTAACTAAAATACTGTTATCAGTACTAACATCAACCAAATACAATTTTGAGTGATTATAAAACGTGAATATTTTGAGTGCTTGTTTGGATATTATACTAATATTCATGCATTGACTTTGTAACTCTCTAAGACACTTTAAAAATACAGATTTGTTATTTTAACAGACATTAAAATGATTTTTTTCCCCTTCTTCTGTTAAATGACCATTTCAGAGATAATAGAAAGAATTCCCTTAAAAGAACCACTCTACCTTTAAAAGTTTGATGAACCCTCCTATGTAAAGGTTCCTGGAAGAGCCTTTGAAGGGCCTACATCATAGAAAACTGAGATGGACCGATATGAAAACTCATGTCTTCACTTTTTAAAATTACAATAGTTTGATGCAGTTAACACTTTTAAATTTTCCAAATGAACAATTAAATTCTAATAAATTACTCACCAGCCCATATAGTACTTGTGAGGAAAATCAGCTGCAAAAGCAGTGCTTTGAATTCGTTGTTTTTGTGATGTCATTACAGCCGAAACATTTGCATATATGCACCTTTTCTCCTCCCACTCATGCCGAAGTGTTAGGGGGTGTTTTTGGTTTTTTTTTTTAGCCCGGATTGCTTTTTGAATGAAGCACAATTCAGGGCAGCCAAGGCACGGCACCAAAAGCAGCCAGTTTAATTCTGAAGGATAAAGAGAGGTTTGAAAATGAATTGTGACTGTTTTTAGTACAGAAAACCACTCGGATGTAAAGTGTGGATCTCTGGGGGAAAATATAATACAGACAAAATACATTTTAGGATTTGCGCTCTATACATGTAAAGAAGCTTTATATTATGCAGGGTTTTCTATACCTATAAAATATTCTCTCTCTCACACACACACACACACACACACACACACACACACACGCTGCTCATTTACAAATGTTTTTTTTCTTTTTCCGCAGCATCATAGAACCCTTTTGTGGCACCTTTTTGGGAGTATATTCCTGTACAAGGACTGATATCCTTGTGCCGATTTTAGGTCCAGCCAGTAAATATAGTGGAAAGATTTCCTCTCGATGTTTCTTCCTAGCCCAGAGATTTTGCTGGTACCTGGGTGTGTGTGTGTGTGCTGCTTTAGTCAGGTCGAGTGTGTCCCCTGTTGCTTGATCATTACTTGGCAGAGTGGAGTGTCCTTGCCTTCACATTCAGCTGCACTGTACTGAACGCCCCACAGGACCTAAAATGCCTTCTGATTGGCATCCTCTCGCGTCCCCTACTGTGGCATAGCTCTCTTTTTATTTCATTCCCCCCTGTCTCTGTCAGTCTGTCTTTCCCTGACTCGCTCCCTTCTATCTCCAACCCCGTCTGGCTCTTTTTTCTTCCTCCCGTTTTCTTCATCTTTTTTCTCTCAGTTTCCATTCCAACCATGACTAAAGAGCGCCTTTACAAATAAACCGAGGCAACAGAAGAAAGTTCTAAATCTACTCTAGCAATGCCAAACCCGCAGTGGAAATTAAACAAATCAAATCAATCTGTTCAAAGGAGATGCATTTACTTAAATCGAGTGCAGTTGGCTTCCTGTTTTTTCATGTTGCATCCCTATTTTTTTTTTTTTTTTCCAACAGTGAACGAGTCTCTCTCACTTTAATCAACGTTGACTGGAGCGTTGTTGGGGAAAAAAAAAAAACGCTGAAAACACTATTGCTGGAGTCAGGCAGAGCGGGCGCGAGCACCCCGCTATCTCAGATTAGAGGATTCCTGAGTAAGCAACTAAATCACGGCTAGGTGGAATCGTCGCAGCACAACAAGGCAGATTCAATAGAGAACGATGAAATCTAATTTGAGAAAAAAATATATTGGGTAACCACCGCAGCAGTGTCTGAAGCAGCGTATTTAGTTTCCACAGCCATGTGCAAAATCGAACAAAGTGGAGGGGCTCATGCAATATTGCCCTGTTTCCTTTGGTCATAGGGAAGCTGTTCTGTGTGCTTTTGACATCAATTTGTGAGGACTTGAGCATCTTTATGGCAGAGAATCTCTTTTTATAGAGCTACAGGGTGAGCAGGGCTTTATGAGCCAGTTTCTCAGGCCAGATTTAAGCCCAGCCCTAGACTAAATAGGTTTTTATTTCTGTTTAACTGAAGGCAATTATAAAATGTGGCCATTTCTGTCATTCTCTTCTAATAATGTGATTGTAGTGATAATAATTGATTTCGTAGTGCTGTTGTCACATTATTTTGATATGCTATGTTCTTGACCTAAGAGGGGATGGAAGTTAGCTTGTTTCTGAAGTCACCTTTTTGAACAAGAAATCACAATAGGGGGATCACATCAGTCATGTTTTACTTTACAACTATAAGCACTTACTGATCTGAATTGTGTTCTGAATGTACTCGAGAAGCCAAGAATTCCTCGTGCCTCTTTCATACAGTGATAGAAGACATTTTAGCACACAGAAAACTAGTTGCTGATACTTTTTCTATGGCCAGAGGTGCAAATTTGTCTGGGTGCAAATTAAAATAAGTTAAATTCTAGTTAAACTCACTGTATAACAGTTTTGACTTTAAAATTAAATAATAGAAACTGACCTTTTAGGCCTCGTGTTTACTCTGTCTGCTCTTAAAACTTTATTCTAGCATACATGGACAGTCATAAAGAATTATTTATTGCTTTTTATAATCAAGAATGATATTAACTAAAATCCGAATGCAAACTAATGAAATAGAGACTATGAGTTAATTCTGTAGATAGAGCTTCCACCTAAGCCTAGACTGAATTTTGAGCATTTTAGAGTTTTTGTAGGTTCTACTAGCCATGATGAGGAGCCCATTATCCTTACATTTGTCAGATACACATGTATACCTTAGGTCATTAGCATTCTGACACATATATATATCTAATAAAATTCTTCAAAAGGGACAAGATGCCCCCCCACCTGGCGTAGTTTGACATCTAGGTTTTCAAATTATTTAAGAATGGTGTTACTGTGTTAATAATTAGTATTACTGCAGTCAATAATAGCATTTCTAATCAGTAATTTCAATTTCTAATGAAATCTGAACTAACGAATAATTCTGGGGCGATGTGATAAAGGCACTTTCTCTTTCGAAGTTCCAGCTACATCTTTTCACCTCATTGAAACGTTTTCCCCTCCTAAAAGCAAACTCTTCACACAATTCCCATAAATATATTATTAAAATGTTTCTTGTACAGCTTAATGCGAATGGATGTATCACAACTGTCCAATGTCAAATAATTACACCTGGACGACGCATAGACACGCATAGCTCTCCTTAACATTTTTTGCTATTGTTTACACTTCACCAGTGAAAAGACCTACAAAAAAGAGTGATCAACCACTCTCTTCAATATTCTGGACATTTAAAATTTTATTTAAACCTGTAAAGTTTTAGAGACACGGCATATTATTGTAAATTTTACGTTTATCTGCAACAAAAATTGACACGATATGGTTGAAAACCTGTAGTGCCGTTTATAAGTTTTCCAGTGGATGATAATTAGTGGATTAGTAGAAGATGCCGGAGTGTCCACTGTTCTGCATTGAATGACAGCAGTTTTCGCTGTTTTGCTGTCTGTGCAAGCCGAACTTTACCAAGCATGACTCGTCAAGGGTCAAATAAATTGCGCCCGGGCCACTGTAAACAGCAGAATATTCTGTTGGATCTGTATTTTTCAGCCCTTTGTTATCTTTTTATCATCTCTCTCCCTCCTGGAGTGGAGGGTTGATGGCAATAAAGGGAGAAGAAGCAGAGCAACGCTGTCTGATTGATGGAGAGAGAAAGAGCTTCATACACTTATGAAGGAATCCCCGTAGCTTTGTTGCCACGCCAGCCATTTCGCACCACGGGCAGAGGCGTGAATGTGTACATTGGTGGGAGAGCGTTTCCTCACTTTGCTCCTAGTGTGAGCCTAATAGCTCTGTACAAGCTGTTAAGGCTTTCACACGCCTGACACTTAAAACACTGCGCAGTAGTACATCAGGCCAAAGTGGCTCGGTGGTTTGCAGTGTTATTTGCGTAAGTCGCCACAATTAAGCATTTGTTTATGGCCGAGCAAATCAAAACCAAGAGCCATAAAGAATAATGATATCAAACTGGAATCTGTGGCATTAATAAACTATTCAAAAAAATCAATATTTCATTTGTCTAGATGTAGTTCACAGGCAAGATCGTACTGAGTTTGTATACAGTTTAAAATATCAATTAATCATACAATACCTGCTCTGTGATTCTTGAGTATCACAAAACCTGTATGCCACAACCAGTCATAAAAATGATATAACGATTATAAAATGAGAACAGGATGTATTGATTGTCTTTTATATCTGAAGCACTGAATAATGTTTTTGTCACCATGTTTGTGAAGGCCCTGCTCATGGTAGCTGGTGGCCTAGTCTTTAGGACGTTTGCCCTGCGATCAGGAAGTTGTGGGTTTGAATCCCAAGACTGCTAGGCACCTCTATGGTGCCCCTGAGCAAGGACCCGTCCCCACACACTGCTCCCCGGGCGCTGTGTTCCTGGCTGCCCGCAGCTTCACTTGGTGAATGGGTTTAAATACAGAGGAAGAATTTCATGCAGCTGAGTGCTGTGGCGTGTTCACTTATGACAGAATCGTCGCGTTCGCTTTTCACTTTCACTTATTAGGCATGGTCATTGTTGATCTTTGAATATGCACATTGTAAGAGCAAACGTGTTTTTACATTTCCTGAGAAAATATTTAATGTTGTACTAAAAAAAGAAAAGAAAAAAAAAAACACAGTCATTGTGTTCAGCTAGTATATGAGCACTTTCAGAAGATAAGCTGTGCTACTTTGAGGCTGGGAGTACATTGTTATGTTGCCAGCAAGAGCTCACTGAAGAGCTCCTACCCTAAAACAGTGGATTTGTAAACGGTGATGTGAGCAAAATGCATGTTAGATTTAAAACAGGTAGAAGCTCTGGTCGAGGTCATAATGTGGAGAAGAAAAGGTAAAGACCCATCAATATAGAAAGTGGTCAGACATCATGTCATGCAAACTGGGTCAAAGTTTATTTGGATTGAACTTTGACTGACGTTAAGGAGAAACAGTCAGCTTTTCCAGTGCAAAGCTTTCTGTTGCCAATTATGACCTTAAAGCAGGTGATTCATACCTCACCGCTATTTTGTTTCTGGAATTTTTATAGGTGTTTATGGCATGAAATCGGCATTGTAACCTAAACATGTTAATATTTTCTTTGTTAATATTTTATTTTATAGTTACATTTTTATTGTGCTGTGTTACCCAGTACAGGGGGTCCCCAGGTTACAGCACAACACAACAACACATAAAGGGAAAGGACATAAAGATACTGTTCTTGTACACTGTGCAGTACTGAAGGACGCCAACTCCCTCGCTCATACGCCGCGTTACTGCGTATTTAACCAAACTAGTTTGTCCACGGAGTCCATAAGTACGACATTAACGACGTAAGCCGAAACACTTACGTAAAAACGTCTCAATTTTTAAAAGTTTTTATGGAAGTGAGGGCCATAGACTCAAAACGTCGTCAAGACTGTTGCAACCTGAGGACCCCCTGTATTCTGTTTTGCTGTGTTACATGCATCTGCCTCATTGCTTTGATTTATTTTTATCTTTTTGTTCATCACTGTTTTCTCACTACAATACCCAGCATGCATTTAAGAAATACATCATACAACTATTAAGAATCCTTAAGGTGTCAAAAAAATTCGGACTGCTAGCCTAGCTACTGATCTATAGGCTAATAAATGCATCCAGTCATTGATGTAACTCTTATGTCAGTGTTCAAACAAAAATCCCCAAGAAAACTGAGCTTCTGTTGTTATTCAGGACCAAATTCACAACGTTTTTATTCTTTCTGCCAGAGAAAAGCCAGAGAATGGAAATTGCTTACTTATAAGCATTTACCTTATTATCCTCCTTATTTGAACAAGCCATTTCTGTTGTTTGAGCAGTCTGTTCTCTCCATTATAGTCATCATTGGAAAACTCTTACTTACATTAAAAAGCTAAAATCAAATATATAACTTCCTAACAGTGACATTGTCTATATGCCTTCCAAAAAAATCTAAACAATCCCACGAAAAGCAGTTTTAGTTCCTCTCGCTGACTTTTCTTAAAACTGGAAAATCTCAATATAAAAGCTTGTGCTACACCACAGTAGGTAACTAGTAAGAATGATTAGAGCATCGTTACATTTTTTTAGTACTTTTGAAGCACTCCAAGCTGGCCTGTAGAACTGAACTTAGCACAGCTTTACTTGTACCATGTTTATAGTTTTGTGTTGTGACCATTTCACATGCCAATTCACATACTAAACAAAAAATATATTTTTGTTTTTTCAAAACTACGCATGCCTTATTTGAATATCTAATTAAGTATGCATGTACTACGATCTCTAGATTAAAAAAAAGAACATTCACTGCTACTTATGTGCAGAGGGACCTGTTTTGTAAATCTGCACTCCTACTCATGTTATTGCATTTGGCACTGTAGCAGCATGGAAAACCCTCTGTATTTTTTTTTTAATCCGCTGTGTGTATTCATATCTTCTCCCTTTTCACCCTGTCATCCAAACCTAATTACCCACTCTGGTGTATCCGGTGCATTCTTTGACAAATCTTAGCCTCCATGTCCTGTGCATTAATGGGTGCTTCTTAGAGGTACTGTCATTTTACCACAAGGGTGAATCATCTGTGAATCAGCCTCCAATTATGACTCTCTTATGACCTTTCTCTCTCTCCATGCCTAATCTGATGGCTTGGCTGAGGGGTCTTTGGCAGCTCTTAGTGGATGCACACTTATGATTCACCGGTGGCCCACTATTTCTGTCTCCTCCTCCTGAAAAGGCCAAGCCGAGGGATGTCAAGGCCAGCAAACAATTCCAAAGTGATAGGAGTAAGCTTAGTGACTTGTGGGGCCTCAGTGGACATGACTGCTAGATATTTTGGTACACTGGTATCTGCCACCCGAAGTTGGACACAATGAAATGTATTAGTCAACTGAACTCTTGAACTGCAGTAGGCTTGGCTCAAATTCCATTTCTTCGTCATGATGCTTTCCCCTCTGTGCTCCTGAACTTCATAGATATGTTGTATGCCCAATCCAAATCTCCAGCCCTCTCTGCACCGAACTGACTCAAGTTATATCTGGTTTGGTTGATGGGGTCAGTTCCCAAAATATATATCCTGGAACTTCTTGAAAGTCTACAACTTTGTTGAGTTCCACTGAAGCTTGAGGGACTTCCCTTACCACTGCCCTCATCACGTTTAGGCACCAGAATGCCCTTCAAGATGGCATCCAGGATTCCTTCAAAGAAAACTGCAGAGAGCAAGTTTGGGCGTACCTTTTTTTTTTTCTAAATCAGGACACAGGTTTAGAGGTAGCTTATTCTGTAATAGACCAAAGTAATCCATTAGTACGGCAAGAGAGAGTGGTTTGCCGCTTTAGCATTAGGGCTTGATTGTAACACAGATTTTGTAATTGCGATATTTCTTCATCATATTCGGCTGAGGCCATTAGGGACACCAGAAGACTCTGCCACCATAAGAGGATTGTCAAATGAGGTGCGCTGAATGTTATACATAATAAAACCCAATTGACCCCTCTGAGGGAACATGGTAAAAGGAGCGAGTGGAATGGGTTTCCGGCCCTGGCGGTCACACCTGCCCTCGCTCCATTATTGCTGAAAGAGGCCATTTCCAACCGGGCCTTCCTGGAATTTTTACCACCCCACCTTTCTGAATTCCACCTCAGAAGCAACAAACCTGCCGATAACCCCAACATCACATTGTTGCCCGTTATTTTATTTATTTATTTATTTGTTTAATTTCTCGCAGCTGATTCATTTAACTCCCTGGCCCTTAAAAAAAAAACGTAATTAAAATATGGTAATGACAGGAAGATGAATGAGAAAATTGTGTTTGACTAGGCTTCTCCGAGCCGTCACAAAAGCGTGGCAGACACTGATAGAGCGCAAGTGGGGAAGACGCCGGCCCACTGATAGAATGCCAAATCATTTCACACCGCAAATACAACAAGCGTTTTGATGCATGCGAAAAAGAACACACACACTCACACACATACACACACGCGTTCTCACACGCACAGCGCATCTGGAGAGAAGGAAAACTCATTAGCACACAAGGGGGAAAAACAACACAAAGCCTGCCACAAACAACAACAAGGAGAAGAAGCAGCAGCCAAAAAGCAAAGCAAAGAAAAAGTGAGTGAGACTGAATAAGCGTGCCTGGGTGAGTGTGTTGAGGGTTTAGCATGTGAGCACTGCTTCATCACACTGCTTGTCTCAGTGCGTATCAAAGCCCCCCATCACAAACACAAAGATAGCAAATGGGCTCACTGGTGAAAGAGAGGTTCCTCTAGTGATCTATTAAACACTCACGAGGAGCAGAAGAGTTAGAATACTCAGATATGTGTCTGTGTGCACTTAGTATTGTTATATTTGTATGTGTTTGTGTGTGTGTACGCATTTCTGTGTGTGTGCGTGTTTCTGTAACCCTTCTGAACGGACTGGTCAGGCCTTAGCTTTTGCGTGCATGTGCACAGGCAGCCTGTAAATGGGAAAACCGCAGGGTAGCCTTGAGTTACCACATTGCTGTAAACAGTGCAGTCCCAAATGAGTGACTGCCTCTGACTCAGAGTGAAGCTGAGGTTGACCATGGCTGAAATGGAGAAGAATGGGATTAATTGCTCAGCGCTTGTCTCTTTATATATGCTGATCCCTCCTTCAGCTCTGCCCACAGCTTTCAGCATCGTAGTCTTCTTAAGGCGGGGGAGGGGGTGGCATGGCAGGGGTAAATAGCTATCAGCAGAAGTTTGCGGAATTGTGACAGATTTTTTGGAGGTAATCCTTGGATGAGGATTACATCGGCAGCGTATTTTTTGCATAACGTAATGTGATCACGTCGGTCAAATGGAAAGGATTTCAATTATTTATTTTGAGAGGGGGGTTTGCTTGAGGATGAAGTGTGAAGCGCTCAGGGTTAAGTGTGTGTGTGTGTGTGTGTGTGTGTGTGTGTGTGTGTGTTTTGCGTGGTAGTGCTCTTTTGAAGTTGGGCAGAAGGTTAGCGCCAATAGAACTGCAACAGCATGTACAGCAGCACTGGAGCTTTAATTAGAAAGGCCGCACACCCTCGAGTCACCATTACTTGTCAAAGCCATAGAAAGGAGAACAAATGCGAGAAAGTGAAACAGTGAGAGTGAGAGAGAAAGTTATGGAGCACTGAAACAAGTATGGTTGAAAGCTAGAAAATATAGTGTTGCAATTATGTCGGTTCACGGTGATTGCAATATTGCCCAGCAATATATTACAGAATAATTACACACTGGAACACTTTTTTTCACTAAAACCTGTCAAATCATAAAATCATTACGGAGGTCAGTTCAGCCCATTCAGCACTCTTCTGTTTCAGCACTGTTTAAAATAATATAACTCAGTCCTAGAGTACTTTGGAACATCACATTATGCAAATCAGTCAGTAAATGTTATCACCCTCTGATGATGAACAAATATGAGTTTGAAATATGAGAAGCCGACTGCAAGAACACAGCCATACCAGCAAAAAAGTCCTGTTAAAAGGCCTAAATCATAGATTTTTTTTCTTGTTTTTCTGCGATAAACAATGTAACTGTAGAACATAAATGCAGTGTCCAGATTTGCTTGTTACATTTCCAATGAGGCTGAAAGGTGCGTTTCGGTCCAGGCTGCTTCTTGAATGAAGCACAACAGCTTGTTTAAGTTAAATGGAAATGGAGTGTTGGAAAATGGTCATGTAAAATGATTTGCAAAAGATCCATTTTAAGAAATAAGCAACTAATTGTCTACTTTTTAAAAAAAAATTAATTTTACTGCACTGATAACCCTCTACAAATAAATATCACTTCTCTTTAATGCTAAATCAGGCTGTAGTTCCAATTTCTGCATTTTATGTGTCTGCATTGACAGCTGTCTAATTAAAAATATCGGATATCTGCTGCGGCCTAGAATTTTCATATCACTCGAATCAGTGCACACCTAACTAACTGTTTTTGGCACATACATCCATGTAAATGTTTTACGTGGACCTTAAAATATACCTTATTTTTTTTTACCTAATATTAAAAAAACAAAACACAAAAGAAAAATGTAGGATATGGACACTTTAAAGCACACGGAAACTCCAACTAAAAATGACATGAGTGATGTTTAATATCAGAATTAATTTACCACATCTATGATTATGCTAAACCATTGTGTTTTTAGTACCAAGCTAATGATGGTGAATGTTCACTTTCTGAAACTGGTTTTATATTATTTAAACACCATCTTACACCATTGTACACCATCCGTATATCCTGATAATGATTAAAAACAATATGTGCAGCCCTACTGCTTGCGGAAAAGTAGAAGAGCAGTGAGAGAGACAGAGACAGAGAGAGAGAGAGAGACAGAGACAGAGAGAGGGGGGGGGAGACAGAGAGAGAGAGAGAGAGAGAGAGAGAGACAGAGAGAGAGAGAGAGAGAGAGACACACACAGAGAGAGAGACAGAGAGAAAGAGAGAGAGAGAGGCAGAGAGACAGAAAGAGAGAGAGAGAGACAGAGACAGAGAAAAAGAGAGAGAGAATAATGAAATGAGTGTACATAGAGAGACAACAATTAGAAGAGAAATGTCAGAACGGAGAGGTAATATATTAGTAATGCATGGCCCTCAGAGAGAAAACAGAGAGAGAGAGAGAGGGGGGGGGGGGTGGGGGCAGGGACTGAAAGGTATAATAAGGACTTTTTTCATAAGCAAACACTCTTGTGAAACCTCCACACCATCAGGAATGTTCTTTTCCTTTCCAGCAAACCAAGGCCATTTCTGACATGTTGAGGGCCATTCAGTGCAGCATGTTTTATTCAGCAACAGTAATTATTCCACTGTTTAGTTGTAGTTAGAGTGAGGTGGAAGCTAAGTGTTGCTTGTCCATGCAGTTTCTTTACTGTTATGTCCAACAGCATATCTCTGAGCGAGAGTTACTTTCTTCAGCGTCTCCTGTTATGGCACCCGATGGTGAGAAAGAAGCTGTGCGTATGCGAAAGTGTTAGCGTGTGTGTGTGTGTGTGTGTGTGTGTGTGCGTGTGTATTCCCTTGTGTCCACGAATCCAGTTGGGAGCTAATCCAAGGTGGAGATCAAAGTGAGATTCTGGAAATCTCTGTCTGCGAAAAACATGAAAGCAGCGATGAGAAAGTCCCATTTGAGTCTGTTACATTTTCACACATCTAAATATGAAGCACTGAAGTCGCTAGACACAGACTGGTTTTGTTTTAAGAATGAGCGCTCATACATTATGTAAGCAGAAGGAGCGAGCTGCCTTTAACATTTTCCCTTGTAAAATTTGAGCGGGCCCTTTGTCTTTCAGGCTTAAAGGTCCCATATCAGGCAGTCCATACCTTGCCTTTTTCTGACGTAAAGGGTTTGAAGCACTATATATAGCTGCTGAAATATCTTACAGCACAGTCTGCTGAAAATGAACTGCGAAAATAGCATGTTAGGGTGGCACAGGCATAATTTGTAATCACATTTAGACATGATGGCCCATTTAGCATACCTTGTTTTAGCCCACCCATTCATGTTGAAAGGATAAGGAGTATACACTCTGAAGCAGGTTTGTTAGGTTTAGAAACGTACCTTGTATCTACCCTCTCACCCCTAGTAGCGCGGCGAGTGGAGCGCCGGTCTTTCAACCAGATAATCGGGATTCGAGGCCACTTGAGGGGCAATTTTGGGCCACTGGTGGTCTAATGGTTAGGGAGTTGTCCCTGAGATCAGAAGGTCGTGGGTTTGAGTCCCAGGACTGCCAGTGGAACCACTGAACCACTTGAGTAAGGTATCGTCCCCACGCATTGCTCCCTGGGCACTCCCCGTTGGTGGCAGCCCACTGCTTCACTTGGTGAATGGGTTAAATGCAGAGAAAGACTTTCACACTGTTCACGTTGTGTGCTGTGCTGTGGTGTGTTCACATGTGACTATAAGGGGCCATTTTATTTTTCTTCTCAAGGCTATTGTACCTCCAATTTGTCCCCCAAGGTACTAACAGTTCAAATGTACTCTCCAAAGTACAGCAGTGCTCCTTACCCTGCATTTGCACAGCACACAACGTGAACAGTGTGAAATTGTGAAGAGCAGCATGACAGTAATTTGCAAGCCTAAAGTCATTCGTTTAGAATGAGAGGCAGCGGCACTCATCGGTGAGCAGCAGGGCGATCGTCGAACTGCTCAACTTTATGCAAACAAGCAGTCAAGTGGGCAGACGACAACCAATCAGCAGAGATGTTCCAACATCACATGGAAGCAGCCATGTTGACCTTGGTTTCTGCTGCAGATTTGTTTTGTTACGTATAAGGTGGAACGAGTTTTTATTTACACTTATGCATTCGGCAGATGCTCACATCTGGAGTGACTTACAGTGTAATCAGGTTACTGATGTAGGCATATGTGGCATTGCTGCAAAGTGTGAAATAAGTTATAGGTAAAGTCAACTGTTTTGCTTTCTAAATAGATAATGATACATGTAGAGTTTGCTCTCCTGAGAGAGATGCAGGTCACTCACGAGCAAGCGTTTAAGTGAGTGAAATTGTTTAGTCTATTAAGGCTTACTGGTCATTTAAGGACCACATATTGGAAGAAAAAGCACTGAGAAGTTCAATTATATGATGTTTTGCCGTGTTCAAATATGTTTTTTTTTTATGTCTGTTACTGTAATGATAGTGAAATTCCTTTAAAATTGTAGCCTGCATGATCATGCTACCGAATCAAACCTTCTCCCTGCCTGTTCTCGAAACACCCACCAGCAACCAATCAGAGGCTGCCCGGTCGATGCTGAGCAATTTGTAGTGTGCACAGGTACATTTTCAAGGCAAAATACAAGGTCTGGAAACAAGAGAAGGTTCATAGAGAAATGCAGTTTTGAAAACTAGTCATTGCATTTGAATGGTACAAGTACATTTCCTTACTAAACATACTGTTTAGGTGTAGCCTTGAGTGGGCCACCCACTGACAGTTTAGTGAGCTTTGTTGCTCTACAGTAACAGATTGTTGTCCTGATTCTCTGCTCAAGCTGTTAGCCATTTTTCAACCCATTCATCATGGTCAGGACCCCGACTGGACCCCCACAGAGCAAGTATTATTTGGGTGGATTATCATTCTCAGAGCTTCAGTGACACTGACATGGTTGTAGCATGTATATGTGTGTTTCGTTGGTACAAATGGATCAGGCACAGCACTCACAACTACTTACTGTCCACTCAATTGGAATCAGCTACTTTGTTTGTTCGCCTTGTTGATGTAAAGTTGGAGATGGTAGCTTATCTGCTGCTGCACAGTTTGTGTTAGTCATCCTCATGAACAGTCAGGTTTTGTCCACAGGACACCGCTGACTGAATATTTCTGTTGGTAGACACTGAGGTGTTGTGTGTGATCCACTCCCATGTCAGTGTCAGTTCAGTACAATTGTAGAACTGCAACTACAAGTGGACAAAATGTCTAATACCAAATAATGATTTGAACTGTGGCTGTTTTCTCTCAATTGAAAACATCTAGTGCTGATTTTAGGCCATAAAGAAATATATAATTAGTGTGGATACGATGAGATGCACTTGAGTGTAGTCTTTCAAAGGATTTGTAAAGACGTAAAGACGGCCTAGAAAACTGACGT
The DNA here is from genome assembly GCA_037576975.1 of Alestes dentex. Lineage (NCBI taxonomy): Eukaryota > Metazoa > Chordata > Actinopteri > Characiformes > Alestidae > Alestes > Alestes dentex. The sequence goes on along the minus strand of JBBIGA010000132.1, from coordinate 10,858,459 downwards.
GTGAAAATTGGCTTGGGAATTTTCTGTGATGCAAAACCACACCAGCACAGTCAGTGGAAATCAGAAAATAAAAGGAAGTGCAATGTGGGCCTTTTAAAGCGAAAGTCAAAAAAAACACACAAAAGCAAGTCTCTTTGAGATCACAACTTTGAGGCAAGTGTGATATGATTTAAAAAATGCAGTTTCACCATGCTAATTGGTGCCTCCATGCTGTGGGGCATGTCAGGGCCTTTGGTTTCTCTTGTACGCTCTGAAACACATTCCATTCTTAGTATAGAAATACGTTCTGCTGGAAACCTTGTCTGTTCTTTTAGGATTCAGGGATAGAGTGGTGCGCTAAAGGTACCAGACCGACTCGAGCAATTAGATCTATTATTAGTGCGACAGTGGCTGAGGATTGATGCGGCACAATAGGCGTGTGTAAGCAGAAAAGCCGGGGACGTGCGTGAAATGTGAATGGCGAGCGTCTCCTGGATTATAACAACCCTCATTAACATTTTCACACATGGCTGGCCAACAAATGAGCACGGAGCCCAACCTCCCGCGGCAGATTTATGACCCTCATATACCTCGTTCTCCAGGCAGCACACCTCCCAGTGAGGAGAGAAGTGAGGGTGCTGGGAGGGGCCAGTGGAGGAAAGACTCGGTCAGCAGCCTCAGTGTTGCCGGGTCAAGTCCCATGCTAGGACCTGCTCTTGTCTGCTTATCGCTAATTAATTACTGATTATTGTTATGACGTGCAGGGATTGTTTGCAGAACAATGGAGAGGCAGCGACAGTTTCAGTCCCTTGACGAAGTGCTCTGTTGCTTTAGGGGTTGCTTTACAAGCGTCTCTCCTTCACACAGATCCTCATTATAATCTCAAATAGACTTGCTTATGTGTTTTATGATGCTGTGCTGCATAGGGTTGTCCCAAAAAAATGAACAAAATTATGTCACGTAGCAAAAAGTACTAGCAGGTTGCATCTTCAAGACTGAAATGCTCCTGTACTCTTGTGCAACTTAATAGAGAACAGTATGCCGTACAGTGTCAGAAACCACATACTCGTCTTTTTGAAGTTGCGTAACGGATTGATGCCGTTGCATTCAACTGTGAAATGATTTACGCATGCAGTTTGCACAGTGCTAATCGGGTGCCACAAACTTTTTTTTCACTTGTTTTCTTGTTTTCTTCATTATCTTGACTGTCTGTGTTTGGGATAAGGGCAAAATTGTGTAATCGGCCAAACTGTCTCTTAATTGTCTCCTAGATTAGAATTTAGAATGTGTTGGAACTCTTAACAGTGAGCAGGGGAAGATGCTGTCATTTAAACAGTAGCTAATCTTTACGTATCAAACTGGCGAGCTAGTTGTAATTTCATCTTTAAACAGTGTGGGAGATTTTATGGGCAGAGTTAACACAGAGGTCAAAACAATCATTACTAAAAGGTAGGTTGACTTTCAGACAGTGAACTCAATTCACCAGCACTGTTAAAATCAATTTTATTTCAGATAGTGCTAGGTGACATTTAACTTTGCCACGAAAGCTACTCTCAGTGATGGTAAAATCTCATTTACTCTCATTGATTGATCAGCCTTCTTCAAGTAAACCACAGCATGACCCTAGTGAATGGTCAAATAGGACATTTATATAAGATTAGATAAGATTGTTTTAGAAACATGACTGTTGAGCTGCACTGGTTGAATACACTCTGTGCCTTGGCAGCACGCATATACGAAACGCTGCCAGTGGTACAGTGTACATTTTAGGAAACCCTCAGACCACAGCGTCAGGTTTCAGATATCTGGTAACACACCTTGGGGGGGACCATGTCAATCTATGATACCACAGATAATTGCAGTTCTTTCCTAATAGATGAATTACCCTTTGACAGCCAAATTAAAGATAACTGTATGGTACCACCACAGATTTACTGAACCATTTTGATCAATTTTGATTATTGGTGATTAATGTTGATCTGTTTTTAAGTGTCATTCACATACTGTCACCATGTTGGCTCCCACATCTGCTTCTGAAGTCTGACTAGTCAACTAGTTGTCATTACCAGAGTCTTTCAGATGTCCATGAAGAGTATTATGGTCGTAGCTTGCTTTTATTAAAGGCAGATGCTGTGGTTTGAAAGGTGTGAAATGTGCAGAATAGTTTTTTGCTGTATTTCAGTAAGCTTCGTCCACTGGCACGCTGCCCGCAGAAGAGCAGAAGAAATTGTGTGCTAAAATCACCATAGCTCTTAGAGCCTCACTTCACACAGTCCTCCTAATGCCTCCGCCACTCACAGAGAACTTGGCTTCAGCTAACTGTGGTCTCATCCTGTGGAAACTGTTTATCAGGCTTCATGCTAGGAGCAGGCAGTTACATCTTTTGCTGTGCTACAGTAAGCCTTCAAGAGCGAACTATATACCTAGTTGCTGAAACATTCACACTGTCCTGTTTTAAGAAATTATTTCTGATTTTTATTTGAGGAAGTCAGCAGAGAGTGCTCATTGAACTGTATTTGATTAAATGCAAGTATGGATAAAGGTCTGGATCATCCCCTTTGATTAGCTGTGGTGTGTGTCAGTCAAGTAACCTAAAACACAGACTAGTGAGTGGTCAGCTTGTCTATGTAACCCTTATTGGTACCTAAAGTGCGCTGAAACACCATTCTGGATTGTTCTGTCCCAATTTGACCCCTGGATACGGCTCTCTCAGGGCAAGTTCCGTCTAGAGCACTTCATTACAGTGACAAACCACATTGTGTAGGAGCAGAAAACATAGGCGTCACCCAAAATTAGGGCTGACGAGAGCAGTGAGTGGAGTGACAGAACCCGAGGGGCTTTGGGGAGGACGTTGGAGAAGTAGTGGCCATGTCCGCTCAGAAAGAATCACACGAGAAGCAGCATTTGTCTCCCCATGTTTTCCTTCAGCTCGGCCTTCTGTGAGGCATTCAGTCATTCGGCTTAGCCTGAAATAGAGGCTCTTTTCACATCGCAGAGTTTCATTCTGAGAACAAGAAGTTCTGGTACACTTAGGTCCCATACTGCTTCATGCCCTTAAATGCATACCTCTGGTGGCTTGCAAGCTATAAACCCATCTATTTTTAGATGAATATTTTCAGTATTTCAATATTTTGTGGCCATTTGTAAACTCAGATTGTGTTAGATTTAAGTGCTAACAGCTTGACTTATGTACAATAGGTTGGCAAAACACTTTTGCTTTTAAGGGTTAAATGTACGATTAAAACAAAGAAAATGTCCCTCTGCTAAAGTGCTTTTTATTCATTTCAAGACTTATTGGACTTTGAGTATTGAAATAAATCCGCCTGGAACACTGCAAATGTGTGAAAATGCCCAGATCTTCTTACTGTCAGAGTTCGTCACCTCGCCTTAGGAATGTTCTCACTGGCCATCATGCATAGAATTATATGCTGTATATTGAGTATCTTTCTCTCTCTCTCTCTCTCTCTCTCTCTCTCTCTCTCTCTCTCTCTCTCTCTCTCTCTCTCTCTCTCTCTCTCTGTCTGTCTTTTGACTCTCCCCATCCTTCTCTTTTGCTATGGGCTTGGCCCCCTGCCAGTCTGTCCACCCAGGGTTATTAATGGATCTTTCACAGAGGAGCTTAGAGAGGGGGGCTCACTGCTTAATGTCCTTAAGACAAAAGGAGGATATTCCTGCTGAGGTGGGACGTTGGAAATCCAATTTCCCATCCTCTGTTTTAATTCGGGCACTGATGGGGCAGCGAGATTATGACAGAAGGCATCTGCGTCGCACCTCGCTGCACCTTGTGCCATGTGCCAACACTGCAAAATGGGGAAAAAAAACCACGAAAGTTTATCCGCAAACGATTCCCAGATACCGATCAGCCGTCCAAAGCACCCCGACCGAAGGACTAATGTGATAACAGTCTGATAAGTAATGAAAAGAGGAGTCTCTCTAAATGTTTGCCTTGGTCCCTACTGCGGTGGAGCTTCCCTGTTGCTTCGGAAAGTGGTTTGTGTTCCATTGGAGGCTGAAATGAGTGCGATCGGGACGATTATTGTTCTAACTGAGATCATAAAGACTTGCTGCATTATTGGCCTTGGCTTTAATACGTGGTTGCCTGTTGATTACAATTTAGCATTTCAAGTCCTAGCAAGGGCCACTTTCCCATCACGATGTTTACTTCTTTATTTATTTATGAACATAAATCTTGAAGCCCTGCTTTATATATCTTCCTTATTTATCGATAATTCACTCGCCAGCCTTTTTAATTACACGCTCTGTACATTTTAGTGATCACATATCAGTGGCATCTCATCCGTTGAAGCCTACCTTAGAGCACTCAGTCCTATGGGTTGTTATTCCACTAGAGTTCACATGTGTCCTGTGATTTATAATTAAACCACCCATGTCGCCATAGCAAGTTAATTAAACAACAAGGACGCTGGCGCCGGTGTGGGCCTGAAACAGAAGTTTCTCAGTGGAATTCCCAATAATTGCCATGTCAAGACTTTTCAGTATAGTTCAGTGTAATTTGTTAGGGTTCAGTATGGTCCTATTTATTTGACCCTTTTAAAGACTGTTTGATTATTTAGCAAAATACTGTGTATATTACACAATTACTAATGTAACTGGTGGTGACAGCACTACATAAGGTTTGTGTTAAGAGTGGCTGAATGCGGTGCACTTTAGGTTGTAGGAAGGACATATACATTAATTCTATAAAACACACATATGCACACACACCTACAAAACCAAGTCATGTAAACGCAGTCAAAATAGCCCTGAACACCGCAGTTGTAAATACTGTACACGGAGACGCATTAACATTCAAGAAAGCTGATGGTTTTTGTGTAGGACAAAACTAAGTATGGAAAAAGCATGTTTTTTATGCCATAATAGGATGTCATTTGTGATAAACATCATAAGCCGTTCCATATATATATTATTATGTGCAACAAATTGACGACCAGAGAATTTAGATTAATAGCGTTCAGCCCCCGGGAAATAATTTCCTTTTGAGAAAGCAATTTGCATGTGGCAGTGAGAGGAGAGACCCTTTTTCTGCAGCTCTTTTGTGGTGTCAGCTAAAACTATTGGCATTTAAAACAACTCCCCAAGGTTAATGAGCCCCTCCATTAAACCTTCCCTGCGGGAACACTGAGGCACTCTGGGAAATGTAGTCGTAATTTCCATCCTCAGTTACTGCCACATTATTACAAGATGGCTTAGTATTTGTGGGATCACCTCAGTGACATCTTAACAAAACATGCAATTAGAGTAGTAATTTAATAACGTATTACCAAAACTGCCACCACCACTTTTACTACTACTACTACTACTACTACTACTACTACTACTACTAATAATAATAATAATAATACTTACTTCACGACTTGGAATACGGGCTGAAGCTTCATGACTTGGAACAGGGGAATGAATAGAATATTCTAGAACAGTGTAAATTGAGAGAAAGCATTCTAGAAATGATATATTGTAGTATCACATTTTTGGCACAATACATTGATGCCAATTATCAATATTTATTTATGTTTTTACATAAAGATTTCAAATTATTTATTTAAATATTTGATTTTAAAATGTATTTAATATACTTTTAGTTTGGTACATACAGCTTATAACATTGCTTCTGAAGTACACAAGATGGTGCAAAACCTCGTTCTTCTCTTGCATAAGTGAAAATTAGAAGAATCACAATAACATTATTTAACAATGTAAGTGGAGAACCATTTAGAACAGTGGACCTGAAGCCAAATATTCTGGAACAGTATGAATGACAAGGGGCATTCTGTAACAGTGAGAATAGGAGAGAACATTCTAGGGTCTCTTGACACACAGTCACAGCACGTCAACCCATTCGGGGTTTGTTGGTGTTTGTTGGAGAATGTTGGGATGGTCTGCTTTCACCCTTTGACGCTGTGGGTAATACAGGGGGTCCTCGGGCTAAGACAGTCTCGACATGCGGTGTTTCAAATGAACTAGTTTGATTGCGCGTGCTGGAAGAATACACAGAATGCGCAGTAATGCTGTGTATAAGTGAGGGAGTTGTCAGTCAGTACCTACGCCATTTTTGACTGTTAGAAGCACAAGTATTTTTACACTATTTTTTCTATACAGTACAGTGTACATTTATGTCCTTTTCCTGTTTCTGTGGCTTAATGGGGTTTTATGTTCTAGATTATGATTTTACTGTGTTAGCATAGGTAAGTGACTTGGGCAAGGGTGTGTTTCGACTAACACCAAAATCCAGGTTACATCAATGTTGAAGGAACGGATCTGTGTCGTAGCTCGAGGACGCCCTGTACCAGCAAAGTCTTGGCGAAGAACGGTGGTGGACTTTTTTCCGCCCTTAAATTACGTAGAGGGTGTCAGGTTTGCTTTACAATTGAAGAAATTGTAGAAGTGTTGAGAGAAAAGGTACGTTTTCAGTTAGTTCAAAGGGAAAAAGCAGGAATTATGTCAAGGGCTGGCATGTCAAACTGTAGGCCAAAGTACTGATCATGTTTTGAGCTTTTAAATAAGTTTATTTATGGCTGTTTCCCTCCTATGGCTGAACCAAGCTGTGCGTTATGCTTTAGAGAAACACAGCCTTTCTCGCTACATATTTAGCCATCTGATCTGTTGCTGGCACACATACCTCTGCTGGTTTGGAGATCATCCCCTCAGTTCTATGGAGCCCCTATTGTTTTGGGTGTTCTGCATGGTTATTGATGAATGATTAACGGCACAGAAGGTGAGGCAATACCTTCCCCCTGGTGGAGAGGACCTGGAGCTGAATATTTCATCTGTGCCCAGATGCAAGACTGTCTGAAGGCTGCTCTGCCAGCTCCTCCCTTCTGGAGGAACACAAGGAAGTGTTCTCAGACCAGCCAAGCATAAAGCACACGCTGGTTGGCATGTGCTTTTCTCATTATAGAGATGGGCATCGTTGTTTGAATGGACATCCAAACTCATCCTAATATTTGTTGACAAATAAGGCTTATGTTGGTTGGAATGAGACAGAGAATAGAATTAGTAGAGATGGGTGTGGTTGGTATGTGGAAGTATAATTTGGAGTAAATTAACAAAATACATTTTTTGACTAAGCAAGCAAAGCACAGTGATGTTGGTCCAGAATCCACAATGTTGGTCCACAATCAGCAAATACTACATCTCACATCGAGCAAAACCATGGCATCTAGGCAGAAATATTTAAACCAAATGATGACAAATGTGCACTGTTTGTGAGACTCTAAATTCCTGTTTACACATGATTATTTTATGCATTTTAAACAGATTTTAACCTAATTGTTCAGTTCTGAGGTACATTTTAGCACCTACATTCTCCAAAATCTCTCTTCATTCTTATACTGTGATGACCCCCGCCTCCCCTGCTGCTCCTTTTAAAGGAAAGAGACCGCCCTCCAAACTGCCACCACTTAATGTGGTCATTGCTGCTATCAATTCGACTCCTGCTGTGAGTTTCTCTGAGCTTAATTCGGTAGCCTGCTTTGGTCAAGCTTGATACTCTCAGTAAAGTGCCGGTTTTGCTACAGTGCATTGCAATTTAAGGAATGAGGTTCATGATAGCGAGGTCTAGTACAGGAGGTTAATTATTCTCAACAGCCATCATCTTGTAAACAATGAGTGCCAGTGTAAGACAATGTGTGAGGTATAAAAAAAAGCGGCGTGACAATTTGTGATTTTCTATTGAATAGAACAGAAAAATGAAGAGGCAACTGGATGCTGAGATGATTTGCGTAGTACAGACCACATAGCAATAAGGTCTCACTCTGGCTAGCCAGCAATACATTCGAGAACCAAATATAAATGCATTTGGCTAGAATCTTACCAAGTTCCAATCTAGATATATATGACCAAGTGTAAACAGAGTCTGAGCTATCACTGAGTCCTGTTCTGCAGGACAACTGTGAGTAGCTTAAATCACACAATCCCAAAACCTGATGCGACAAAACAGGCAGGTAGAGATGTTACGCTCGCTCCTTGTGCAGAAGACACAGGAAGACTTGCCGTACTCTTTTAGAGAAGAACACAGAATAAGGCTTATTTTAGAACACAGCACCTAAACTCCCCTACGTCTGTTACTAGTGGAGTCCCTTTTCTCCCTGGGCCATATTTACATCAGAGTGCTCCGGAATGGACGTCCCACTATCCAGAGGGATTGTTTGGCTTACAAATGAAAAGAAATTAATTGCGTTGTGTTGAAATTGCAGATATGTAAAATGGACAAGAATGAATAAGAGAACATTTCTGTGAATTTCTTTCTTTTAGTTTTGTTAATTAAATCCTTCTAAATTGCTCTGAATTTTTGTTCCATCAACAGTTGAATTGAATTTGTGTTTTGTGGTCCCAGACCCACTGCCACATAATGTTAAAGCAACATTTTACAGTCATATTAGTGAACGTTTTCTTGTTGGGCTGTTCAAATGCAGTTTGTTTAAAAATGCAGATTTCCGAGCAGCAAAAAATGGTTAAAATATTTTCATCCACCACAGATGGTGGATGTTTTAAATGAAATGTTATTTACCGAAGATTCTTATTGGCTGCCTTATCTGGGGGGGTTTTATCACAATGCCTCTGCTTCTCTCACTAACCTGAGCTGATCAATACTCGTTCATATGTCTCTTTCTTTGGCACTGATTAGATTAAGTACTCTGGAGCGATGTTCTTCTGTTTGTGAATGCAGCTAATGAACTCCAGAGTGCACAAGAATGTGGCAACTGGTTTACTTGTTAAAACAGTAGTTGCTCTTGATTTGTACCATAGCTAACACTCACTCCCTGAGGTTCTCTGTCAGAATCAGCAGGTACAAAAAGAAGTCAGCACCTCAGAAACACTCAGCTGGAACTGAGATTTTAGTCTTCGACTAAGGCCAGGAAAGAGCCATGTTACTGAATTAATCGAGTGGCATGAATGACAGATAAGTACAAAAAGAATCACAGGCCGCTTGCATGTCCAAGAAAACGTCTGAGAGAAGATTGGGGTGGAAAGACAGCTGAGGGGTAATGGAAATAGATAAGCAGAGAGGGGGACGAGACTGGGGGAAGGGAGAAACAGAGAGGAGACGAGAGCTTGTGTTTTAGTATAATAGGAGTAGGGAATATGGTGGTGTCAGTGATGCATAGCCACTGACTCATCAGCGAAGGCCAGGCTGGAGCTCCCAGATTAGATTTTAATTCTCGCTCAAGCTTCGAGTCTTCATTTCCTTGCAAATAATCACGGGGGGGGGGGGGGTGGAACTGGCAATTGAAGCAGTGGCACAATAAAAATCTGAACCTTTTCTTTAGCAAAGGCTTGAAGCCATAGCACAGCCCTGAATATCTGAAACAAAAATGTTCCGTTTATGGCAATTTACACAAAAGGTACATGACCCATGAATGCCAAGACGTCTTGTAATTCACATGTAATTCACTGTTTAATTACTTTCACAATTCCATTTAAAAAATCTAGCAAAATTAATGTTGTAATGTTCACTTACATCTCATGCCCTGTAAGTTGTTACTTCCATTTTGGTATATTTTTCAAGCAGAATTGTGGAATTAAGTATTTATTTAAGTAAAACATCTCTTGGTGAACTACTTGAGCAATTAAAGTGTCAACATATTTGTGCCTGCACTTTTTCTTAATTGTTTGGATATGAAGAAATGGCAAAACGTGCTTAAAAGCCTACGAGAGAGCCAACCAAGGCAAACAGCAGGTGGCACTAACCAGTATTAAATGCCACCCTCATACCTTACCATCAACACCAATATACGGTTAACAGATTCTGGAGGAAAGCAACTATTTTGTTTTGATAGGAAATTTCCCCTTGCCTTGCTGTATAGGCCGCTTATTTAGCTATTTTACTGTTCCAAGTGAGGATAAAGCCTCCAAACATTAGCACATAAACAATAAATGCACCAGAATGTACTTTTTATTTTTGACTTTGTACAGTGTTGCAAATGTGCAAAATTTGTGTAATATTGGCTAGGTCAGAGGCCGGAATGCTGATTCTATAAGCATGTATAGCAGCTAGGAAACAAGTTGTGTTGATATTTTTACTTTCTCAAGAGAAAATAATGTACATTTTGCTTGGCTTCTCTTAATAGCACCGGATGACTATTGCATGGCAGAGTGCCTTGATTGTATTAGCAGTGGCCCCTGCTGAGTGTCCAATATACTGTTTACGGGAACTGGATTGACTTAAACAATTAGTGAACATTCTGCCTCTTATTAGTAGTAGCAGTAGTAATAGCAGTATTGGTAGTAAAGTGGCAGTGATAATGATGTTGCTATTGTATTAGTTATTATTATTATTATTCGTATTTTTTTTTCTCATGTATGAATTGAAAGTTTAGAGTCTGTCTTTCTGACAGAATTTCTCAGTGAGTTTCAGTGAGCAGTGCATAAGAACTAATTCATATTGAATTACGCCATGCTGTTTTTACAGGTAACATTGTGTGTGTGACTTCTGAGTTTTAATATTTTAACTGACAAAATGTTTAATTTACCGGAAATTATGCAAAAATTAATGACCCTTATGTACCAAGTCATGATTCTGAGCCCTAGCGGTCCATGAGACAATTCCACTGTCGTGTTAACTGTGTTTTGTGACCCAGTGTCACCTGCAATAACGACGAGAATAAAAGAACAGCGCATACAAACCAGACTAGGGGCTTTGATGTTTTTTTCCGACACTTCTGGGTTTTTTTTTGGTTTTTTTTTTCCAGGTACGTTTTTTCTCAGATACCATATGTGAGATGTGCATGGGCGTTGTACTTCACAGAGGTGTGATGAGCAAATTTAAACGCTGTAGGAATGGATGTGACAGCCTTTTTAAGCAGGTGATGTGTTTTTTTGTGATGTGAAGTGTGCTCTTTTTCTGGGACAGATTTGAGAAGTTTGTGATGGGAATCTTCAGAAGCCGCCCCAGCTCAGCGGGGGTTCTCAGCACCCGGCTCAATGGGATGCAATTGTTGCGTGCCTTGATGTTCCTGATCCGTCCGACTCCCTGAGAGACTCAGAGTGTTTGACTGGGTGCGAGTGACTTTGGCTCAAGTTGAGTGCTGTGCTCTGAAATTTGAACGAGCACCGTAACATAGCCATGGCTAATGCAAATGGGTGCAGGTGCCAATGAGCAATGACAAAAAGCTTTTCTTTGTAAGAAGCGGACGAATTACCTTGGAGAGAGCTTATAAGAATGCGCTTGTTTGCCCGGTGATCAGATTCCATTGGAAAGCAATATGGGTAAATTATATTTGACCTCTGTAGCTCTTAATGTTGTTTTTGCAATGCTGGCAGATTGGAATCAATAGCAGTTAGAGACTTTGATCAGTCCTTACAGTTTCCACTGTGACAGTCAGTTCTTGTGCCTTTGGCGTTATGGGTTGGTAAATTGGTTAAACTGGTATTTAGATTCGATATTTCGAACCGATATTTGACAGCATTTTAACTATACTTTGGAAAAAGCTTGTGAGCGATGTTGGGTTGGGCTACTTCATTAAAATCTCTCCATTTTTGCAACTCTGAGATGAGGAATGTGCAAATTTAGAGAATCATGCAACGCAGATGAGATCAGCCTTGACAGTGATGCCATCTCGTACAAAGGTGCCTTTTTTTCATTTCAAAGAAATCAAACCTCTGTTTTAATTAAACACTTATGGCGGTACTCCCTGAAAATCAATCGCGGAGGAAATTGAACATTTCATTGACGGCTACCACAGCAGTTTGTGTGAGATGCCAGGTCAGAAGTCAACCAGCGCACAGATGTCTCATTCAGGCCTGAGACACCTATGAAATACTACCGGGAATTCTCCACCAACACAGAGGTTTTAAACCCATTGACAACAGAGGTCAGTGTGCTTCATTCAGCGGATGCAAGACTCTGCATCATGGAATCATTGAGTGCTATACAGAAATAAATTAGAATATGAAATGTAATCACCAAGACATCAAGGACTTAAAAAAAGATAACAAGTAATTGAAAGTTACAGTGGAACCGTATTGTTCATCAAAGAAAATGAAATTTTCTCTAGGATCCCTGAAAACAAATACCTATAAACACAATTAAAGACTGCATGCAAACCAGACTAACTTCCCTCTGAAGCTGTTGACAGTGAAACCTTTCACTGGGCCCATTGCCTTGGTTGCAGCAAAGAGCGAGCCTCAACCCATAAATGTAAAGGCCTTGTCTTATTTGATATGACAACCAATGAAAAGATTTGAGACTAAGGAGAATTTCATGTGGCAAGAAATTTAGGTGCAAAATCCCCAGAATCGGCAGTAATTGAAGCCTGTAAAGATGGCATGAACATTTTATACAGTTCAGCATTTTATATCATTTTAAGTGCACAGTGTTCTGAGTTTAACATATTGTGGGAAAAAAACAACATGTACCAGAGATTTTGTACCATAGGTCTTGCATAGTTATTATTTTTTACCAATATTTAATGTACAGACAGTAATTGTGCATTAAATTATGTGAAAGTGTGTCCTCTGCACAGGACACACTTTCACATAATTTACTTCGACAAAAAATTCTGCATATGATTGTTCTTTATGGCTGTGCGAATATTTCTCCCAGTCACATTTGTATTTTCAGTGTATGCTTTTTAATGCAGTTGAATTGGAGATATCTTGATGCACTTATTCGTTTAATTATTGCTGTAGAATCCTAATTGAAACGAATCATTATGAGGTCAGAGATTTACACCCAGACTCAGCGGATTACACCATTGGCCTGTAATTCTACCCTCATCTACCGAGTGACTCTGAATTATCTCTCAAATACGTAATGTTGTGTAATATAATGTGGGATCAGAGCACAGTGTCGTGTTTTTGCTTCAGCTCACGGGCCATTCTCCACAGGGGCCGGGTTCTGATGCATTTCCTTGCTGGTATGTGAGGCTTGACATGGTGACACAGCATGGTTGTTCATCCTGGCTGATGTGTCTTGTGGGCCCTCCTTTCGGCAGCAGAGTGGAGCTAATCTCAGCCCTCAATCTGCCCACCTGTCAATGGGGGTCAGCACTTGTCAACCCCTTTTCCCTGCGCCTCCCCCACTCTTGCCACCTCACACCAATGATAAAAGGCCCAATCCAGGTTCTGCGCCTCAGCGGAGCGTCTCAGGGAAACAGGAGCCCAGGGCCCGAGGGTTCTGGCCCCATTATCAGCTCAACAGCGTGGAGGTTAAAGAGCTGAAGCGCACACCAGGCACAGGAGCACGGGACCCTGCGTGCTCAACCGAAGCCTTATTGTAGGAAAAAAAGCCTTCCTCTTTCTGAGTGTCACTGGTGTTGGATCGGTTCGGCTCCCCTCTCCGGGGAGAATGGAGGGACACCTTTGTTCATTAACCAAATGTCACTCCTACAGCGATCAAACAATGTCCTGGAGGGAGGGAGCCTGCTCAGCGCTTTCGAATTCCTCTTTCAAGGACAGTAAACACATTCAGGCTCTGATGGGGGAATAATACCCATTCATGAAAGGGACCAGACACGTTGTTTGTTTTTTAATGGGCCTTAAACGACGCCATCACTTTACCTTTATGCTTGTGGTTGGACCGCAAAAAAAGACTACAAGCTATTCGGCCTGCGTAGAATCCCCTTAAACATTAAAGTGTCCAGGGTTTGGCTCCTGCTCCAGAGCCATTTTTTCCCCTTTTTTCCCTCTCTCTCTGCTCTTGTGTGGTCGCATTTCTGCTCTTGATTAGATAAGGGTCACTTTACAGTTGCTCATATTCATAGACTGAAGGGCATTTCTGAGTACTTGATGTTGCCATAAACCTCAAACGTGGCTTTTAGCTCCAAAGCATGGCAAAAAAAAGCACACAGTATTGTTCATGAAATAAGAGGAGAGCGCCCTGAGAAGGCTAGACAGAAAATGTAAAGCACAATTCTGAGTATGAGGAAGGGAAAAAAGGCAGCCACGCACTGCTGCTCCTTTTAGAGGGCCTTTAAAATGGCTTTAAATCACACACACTTCTGTCTAGGCCTTATTTTTATTAGTGGCTTGACAGCGCGGCTAATGTAGGGATTACAGCTACGCCGTTTCTTTTGTGGGACCGCTCAGCCCGGCCGCCCCTTTTACATTTCAGTCACGTTTGCTTACCCGCCCACCCAGACCTTAATGCATTTCCATTTGTTTTCCCTTGCAAAAAAAAAAAAGAAAAGGCATTTTAATGTCACTGGCCAGAAATTAAAAACAGGGCCCAGAGCAATTAAAAATAAATATGTTGCGTGGTCGGCACTTGCAAACCAGTCCCCCGCCCCCCCACCCCCCTTACCAGCGCTGTTTTCATTGCGCACTTTGTCAAACTAATGTTCAGAGAGACTTGTCATTCCCGTCCTTCAAATTCAAAGCCCAGATGAGTCAAAGTCTTTTGGGAGGCGGTGATACTGTATCGGCTTCTCAGAGAAGAGGCGCTCATATTTTTCAGTTATTCATTTTTTTTTTTTCCCCAAATGTTGCCAGTTCCCACATATCGCATAATCCACATAACTCTCACTGTGCTTGTGCCTCGCAGTAGGCCTACAGGAGTGAGTTCCGTTCTGGCAGAACAGAAAAATAAACTCAGTCTGGCTTTGACAGTGTCATAACAGACTGTAGTTATGTCTGTATGAAATTATGTTGTTGTATTATAAGTAGCCTCCTGATTTGTCCTGTGTCATGTACCTACAGTGCTTCGAAACACTCTAGTCTAATCAACTCTAGTCATGTCGAGTGCTTGTTTAGAGTGATTATTGAAGTCTCCACTGTTTAAATTCACTGCTGTGTTTACAGTGGGCCGGCAATACTGAGATGCTTGTGAGTGTTCAGAGCTGTTTGTCATCTGATGATAGATTGCTGTTTACATATGAAGACAGCAAAGCTGGTGTAATGCTGCTGTTTGGACGGGATTACAAAACGCTTTGTTTGCATTAGCATAGCAGCTAATCCTATTGATCTGAGTAATCTCTGGGTTTCGAGTTCTATGAATATACATGTAATGGTTGCGGAAATATTAATTTAGCATTATGTTTATAAGTTCATTACTCCAACCTCGCAGTGGTGTTTAGGGTTGATACAACTGAGCAAGAATAAAGATTTTCTGCTCTCTCTAAAAAAGGTTGTTTCTGATGCACAGTGGCCACATGCAATATCATTTAGTAATCATTAGTATTGGTAGTTTTTTTTTTTCTCTGTTTCTCTGTTTGCCTGTTTTATTTTTTGATTAGTCTACAGATCTTTTCTTTCTTTGTTTTTTACTTCATAAAAATGTATTAAATGTTATTATTATTATTACTATAATTATTTTTATTATTAGTATTAGTAGTAGTAATAGTAGTAGTATTTAGATCAGGACTGCCATGACTGACATTTGATTTGGCCCACCTGGCATATTTTGAAACTGTAATTTATTCATTTCTCCTTTTTAAGTATTTTATGAAAAGTTTATTTTTTTTCATTTGAAACCTACCAATCTTTATTATTTGTTTTGGCTCTTGATCCTCAACAAATATTTTGTTGTTCCACAATGAACATTGGTCACACAAACACCCCCAAACAAAACTAATTTTCATCATTCACCTGATTCAAAAACCTAAAATTAAAAGTCATTAACGCTGATCAATTGGTCAAAATAATTTGGGCTGATTTTTCAGTGTAATTGCAATAATGAATTGTGTTCTCTGTTTTGTTCTCACACATAACAAAGTTTTAGGTTTCACTGCTAGCATGTGCGTCTGTATATGCTTGAGTAGGCTATGTACGCTAGAGTTTGTGCGAGTGTGTGTGTGTGTGTGTGTGTGTGTGTGTGTGTATATGCTCTCGGTGTTCTAGCGTTGCTGTCAGGCGTTCCAGCTGATGAATGGTGGAGCTGCTAGCGGCTGACAGAGATGTATGTGACGCGCCCTCATCTCGACGAGGCAGGCGAGGGGGCGGGTCCCTGCTGGCCACGCTGAAGGTCATGTGGCGCAGGCCCCTCCATCCAATCGCAGGCCAGAAAGCGAGTGGCAGTAGAGAGAGAGTGTGTGGGAGGGGCGGTCTCTCAAGAATATTGATTGGTGCGCTTGCGCCCTCTTCCCCTTTCCTCCTCAGCGTTGAGGCAGAACTGTGAGAGGTGGAGATTTCTTCCTCCATACCACACTCGTACACACATAGGCACGCACACACATGAGCATGGCTTTGCTCCAGGTACTGTAATGCCTCACCCCTACCTACCTCAGTCCTCACCCACTCACATCACATCACATCATGGCATCATGGAGGAGGACAGCCTAGACGCTCCTTGTAGGCCACAAGGAAGTGGCCATTAAGCATTAGTAACGAGAACGAATGTGTGAAAGATTTGGGTTTCCATGGAAACTCCTCTCTACCTATGGCAGTGGACAACATCAAAACATTCAAACTGAACATTCAGATTTCAGACTTTTGGGTCAGTTGTACAATCCCGAAGTGAACTAGACCTCGGTTGTGAGAGCAGCTCAAAGGGGCGCCTGACGTTTCTCAGGATTGGCCGGACAAGCCGAATGTGTGTAGGTGTAGCAGTGAAATAACGAGGCGCCGAGCATCCAGAGGGCATTGGCTGGATGAAGCCATCTTTGTCCAAACAAGGCCCTGAAACAAACAGATATCATTGAAGCCCTTGAGTTCTAATGCAAGGCCTTCCTCATTTGCGATCTAGCAGCTCCGCTTTATCTGGGCTGAAAAAGCTCCACTTGTGAGGGCCACACTATTGGCCTCTGCCAAAAAGGGGATGTTGTGGATCATGTGTAAACAAGAAACCCCAAGAAGAATGCAATTAAGAGGCTTTGCAACAGTTGGCATGGGGAAGGCGTAATTGTGCGTTTGCATTTCAAAGCCAGTTGGACTTGGGATGATATTTGTTCTGCGAGTGCTCCGGGGATGCCAGGCATACGTTGCATAGATCTCCACGTCTTCAGCGGTGACAAAGAAATGATGCATCTGTCTCTCTCCCGTGGGATTTCGTGCTGCTTTGTTTTCTGCCAAGAAAAAAAAAAACCAACTGGAGAGAATTAATATGGGTGTCTTTTTTTCTTGTGTTTAATACTGCCAGGTATTTGTTATTGCTAGTATGTACATTGCTGTTTTCCATCTTCTCTTTTTCCGTGTGCCTCCTACACAGTGTTAAACAAACAGAGCAAATGAATTGAAGAAGCCCAAATTTAGCTGTTAGCCACTTCTTTCTTAGCGCTTGCACAGGTAATGGAGAGTGTCAACCTTAAGTGTGCCACAGTCTTCTCTTATCATAGGTTTGTGGGCAGGTCCCCCTGGAGAGAGACATGTTTTACATGAGTGCCTCCATGCACACACACATACACGCACACTTTAGGCTTCCTGGAAGAGCAAGTTAGCTCCTTAGCCCCCTCCAGGCTTGCGTGCTAGTCCCTGGAGATGGCCTTGTGGCAAACGTCTGAGACTGAGCAGTGGTTGATGACTGCGGTCAAGTGATTAAAGTTGCATCTTGTTGATGGGCGGCTAATGCAAGGAAGTGGGAAAAATGGGAGGAAGAGAAGCTTATTGTTGGCTTGGGGGAACATGGAAGTGTATTGAAATCACTTACATTACAGTAAATAATGCGAACAGTGGACATATTCTAGACAAATTAAAGGAACCACAATAGTTAATTCCTTATATTTCATCCAAGACAAAGTCTGCCATTCTCAGACAGCTTAAATGGCTTTCTGTCACCTCCATCTTTCCCGTAGCCTGAGCAAATTTCATCGATAGTTTTTGACTCCGATGAAGTGGTAGAGCTTAACTCCGAATATTTTCCCAGAGATATCCAAAGTGCATTCAGCTCCTAGTTCGGAAGAGTCTCTTCTTTTTGCCATATACAGAAGAGCAGGAGAAAGACATTATTTTAAACATCTATTGCTTTTGGAAAATACAGTTTGAGTTGCAGAGTTTTCTTCAGTGTTCAGAGCACCATTCATAGCAAACCTCGAACATTAGGAAACGCATATACAGTTTCAATCAATTCAGGCGTTGAAAGACATGGAGAAACATACTGTGATAAGACCTCCGACCATATCGTCTACCTCTAAGTAGAGCCACATATAATCGAGCCCCAGCTCTACTCCAGCTTATGTGGTGCTCCCTGAGCTCCGCTTGTGCTGACTGTGACAAACAGGGTTATGGGTAAAGCATTTGCACCACCGCACATGGCTCGGGAAAGTGCAAGGCCCTAGAAATATGATTCGCACCACCGACTTGTCGCTCCGCTCAGGGGCCAGAGAGTTTTGGCTGCTTCCACGGAGAGAGAGTGGCATGCCGAGTGGAGCCGTGCCACATTCACTCGCTTCAGCCTTCCGCCTGACTTCCCTCACCCACCGCCGCTGCTGTCCAACACTGCTTTGTCATATTGTGTCAGGAGGAAATTCTTTTCCTGAAATGTACTTCCAAGGCTAAACCGTGCAGAACCGAAAGACAAACATCCGTTATGTCATAGTTTTGAAGTTGTAAGCCTTCTGTAGTCCACAGGGCTCTGAAAGTACAGAAGTTTTAATGTGCTTTGTGTTGTAAGCAACATGTGGGTCATTGTGGCAGACCAAGACAAGGATTACAAGGCCATCAGTTGTGTACATTTTTGTACAAATGTACACATCTCATCTGAAGTTTTTACACAGATTAAATGGTATTGCGTAGCTCAGCGTGTTGCAAAAGAGATTTCCAAAGCGTTTTATCTCTCAGGTCAGATGGGTTGTTGTTTTTGCCTTGTACAAAGCACAAAGAGAAAGCTATTCTTGATGTTTTGGGTTTGAGTTTTAGGAAATATTACAATTCAGGCTTCTTAGAACTTTTGTGAGATCCGTGGATCACCATGGACTATGGATCACTGTTAATGTTATACTTACAGAGTTTTAACCTTTCTGTATTCCACATGGCTTTGAAAGCAGGGAAGTCTAAATGCTATAACTCTAAATCCTGTACCTTGAAAAGAGAAGGAATGAATGTTTTTTTTTATGTACTTTTTAAAGATTTGTTTTCTGTTTGTCTATTCTATTTTGGTCAATTGTGAAGGGTCCACACAATGTAACCCTTCACAATTGACCAAAATAGAATATCAATTGATATAAATTGACATCAATTGATATAAAAACAAAAAGAAAATAGTTCGTTTGGAGGCTAATTTCATAGTAGTTGTTTAGTCGCTTATTACTTGCGTTGTCTTGCATTTGTCTTCTTCTGCAGGTAAATGAACAGTTCAGTGGAAAAAAACACATTTACACAATTTTCCACTTACCCCAGATGTATTTGATCAATGACAAATCTGGCTTCTCCAGTTTAGTTCAGGAACTATGAGGCTCATGTATCTAACAAACACTAGACATCAGTAGTCACCTTGGTTGTTTCCATAAAAATACATGACCAAAACCTTCAACCCACTCAAATCACATTCAGATATACTGTGAGCAGAAGTGTTGATCATAAATTCACCACGACAGAATGACCTTGAATCAGTTTCCCATGTGGTTAGAAACATACAAAACTGATTCTAGATCAACAGTCCCTCTCCTGAGGTGGTTTATGAAAACAGACCCTGTTGTCTAGAAAGGCTACTAAGTCGTGATCATTTTTATAGCTCGCAGTAACTCATATTCTGTTCTAAACCACATCAACATGTTCGCACCACCTTAATGAAGAGAGGTTTGATAAATTTGGATGCAGTCGTGTGGGTTGAGAACAGCTTTGGAGATGTATTGCCAGAAATACATTCAGGCGACCATAGCCTCATAGCTCCAGGGCTGATCTATAGAAGCAAAATTTGTACCACAAACACATGTTTTAGTTGATTAACTACATGTAGAATAAATGGAAAAAATATGTACCTTTTATTTTTTGCTGATCTGTCTAATTCAAGACTAATTCAAGACAAATTCCTGAGTAATACCACCAAAGTCCTTAGAATGCAACGTCTTATTTACGGTGCTTTTTAGAAGTCCGCTACCGCTCCTTCCTGTAGTGTCTGGTGTTCCAAACCCACCTCCACTGTGTAGGCTGGTGGAGGGGGCCTGTAAGACCTTGTGTCCCCTTGTCTCCGGAATCAACACCTTAAGTGAGAGGCGTGCTGACAGGGAGAGCTGTTCGACCATTTGTTATTTTCATAACCACCATTCAGCATCATAGCACGTGCCTGAGTGATGGCTTCCCGGTGGGGCAGATGACAGTCACCTCAAACTACTGTGGTTTGAAAAGTCCTCTCAGCGCGAGCAGGAAGCACATTTTCTTTCTGTTCACAGATTTAACTCCTCCGCAAAAGAAATTATCCTGACGTGAACAGCCTCAGTGGGCCATCTCATGCTGAGGTTGGGACGTCTGGTGTCTCTGCATCGACTGAAGTCACTCCTGCTGCTTTGCACCAAAACAAAACAAAACCAAAAAAAAAGTAATGCCGTCTGCCAACGTGTGATATTAGAATAATATTATTGCTGGCAACTGTCAGGTGTTAATTAGGACATACATTCAGTCGGGCCATATTCAAGTTGGATTTTAATAGTATATTTTTGGTTAGAACTTTCTTCAGAAAAGAAGGATGATGTTAGTGTGCAACGAATAGCTGTCTGCACCGAAGCTCAGCAAGTGAAGAAGACTGGAAACTCTCTGGCCTCAGGCTATGCCTGTGAGTATGAGGAGCCAGTCAAGTGCTTAGCTCTCACCTAATGGAACAGTTCACTTCCTCACTGGAACTGCACATACCCTCATGAATGCTTTGGCTTGTTCCGTATCGATTAGTCCCAGACAAGCTGATTGACAGTGAAACTGACAAAGGAATAAGAAAAGCCATAAAAAAAAAAGACAGTTTTGGCTTGTTGTTTCCTGGTACACATAATGCCACGGTGTATTTTACCCAGAGTGAATGAATAGATCATGTTTTGTATGAGGTTTTGAGTCTCCATTTAAAAAATAGCCATGTTAACATCAAGGTGTCAACTACCATTCACCTCACTGACACGTTATTTACTAAAATGATATTGCAAAGCTTATAAATCGTAATTATAGCTTGTAATTTGATTCGCCCCCATGAATTTGATACATTTGTCAATTATGTGCTTGCACTTCTCTTTTATAGTCTATAAAAAAGTCTAGTGGTTATTTGTAATGGGTATTAAGTAATGGGTTCATGTGGGGATTTCTAGCTTGACAGTCATCCACTAGGACGTGCACAGACCGTTCCCATTGCTTTCTACTAAGTGGTCTAGAAGGACATCAGAAGACTTGGAATCAATAGAGCCCAAGCTTGAAGTGAATTGATCAAGACTGCACGATAGAGCCGAGCGTTGATACATATGAGGTCCATGGGCAGTGAAGTGATATGCCTTGAAAAGCTGGCTTTTTGTTCGGCGAGTGGCAAACAGCAGCACCTTTTACTGCAAAGATCTCTGAAATTGCTTTTAATTAATTATCAGAATGAGACTGGTTTCTTTATTTCCATGTCCTCCACTGCCCTTTTGCTTGAGAGTTATTTGTCTCCAGATGACCCTAGATTTCACACTACATTGGCTCCGTCCTGTTTTTTTTTTTAAGGGACCCCTTTCTGCTGACAGAGGGGGAAATGTTATCTGTTAAATAAGTCATTCCCTAACACTTGCTGAATTTTCGCCACCGGCAAAAAGCGTTGGAATTGCTGAAAAGGCACGCAAGCGAGGGTACACCAGAGAAAAGTGAAATGACTGTCTCTCCCTCGGCACTATGAACATTTTAACCTGACAACAGGGAATAATGGCATTTCAGAGACTGAAAAGCGCCGCTGTGGCTACTATTAAATATTGTTTTTTTTTTAAACCTTGTGTCTTTGGATTCTTTGTTTCAGCCCTTTAGAAAGATGTACCAACTATCCCTCATGGGGCATTTTCATGCATACTTAATTGCCAGAGTTAATGTGTACATGAAACATATATCAGTGCATTATTTATTCACACCTGGAACTAGATGGTCTTGAAACATTCATGGTGCAACATATTGTGTCAGCAGTACCTATGAACTGGTTCTTACTGTAACTGTCACTATCACTGTAACACTAAATATGTGGTGGTTAACATGTTTGTCTCGCTTTCAACGAAGGAGATAAGCATGTACCTGGAACAAGATGACTGCATATGAAACTGCGGTCATAAAGTGTAAACGTCTGTGGGTGTATTTGTTCAAAAGTGTCCAGAAAGCCTTTTTAATTAGTGAATTCAGCTGCTTTAAGGTGCATCCATTGCTGACGGAGGTGTTCAACGGCCTACACACCGCTTGAGTAATCTGCATAGAAAAGAACTGCACATAGAATGTTACGGTCAGGTGCAGGCATAATTGAGCCAAGAGTGGGCTAAAAGACACCCCGGCACTGGGCTGTGTCTCCCTAATAATCTTGTTGGTTGATTGCAATCAAACCTTCACAGCAATGTTCCTACATTTTGGCTTCCCAGAAGAGTAGAAAATGTCAATGAGGGACAATCCACTCATTATTTGAGCCACTTATCCTTAACCAGGGTCACAGCGGGTGCTGGACTCTTAACAGTCACAGGACAAAAAGCAATGAAGCAACTAAAATGGTCTCTTATAGTCAATATAGGAATGGAACCCAGGACCTTCTTGCTGGGAGGTGACAGGACTACCCACTGCACCACCATACCACCCAAAGAGACATGAACTCCCTTTTAATACCCTTATTTCAATACAGTGAATCCCTGGATGAGCAGGCAAACATCTGGAAATATAGTGAATATTTACCCACAACTACTCAATGTCCATTTGCCTTAATGCACTGTAGTTGTGTGGAAAATTCTTGACATATTTAGAGGGATTAGTCTTTATAATTCTTGGTGTGACTACCAAAATTCAGTGGTCTTTGTTTGTACAGCCCCTCTCTTTGAGGTGTATAGGAAGCTCTGTATGTGCGTATGTGTGTGTGTCTGTTTGTGTGTCTTAGCATGGTGTAAGCTGTGTGCTAGATTGATGTGCCGCTTCCCTGCACTTGTGTTTTTGTCTGAGTGCTGCAGCAGCGCTGGCTAACCATGATGCATGGTTACTCCTTGGCTGCTGCTCACTCCAAAATTCATCTTTTCATTCAACAAGTTATTTATTTATTTGCTAACTTTCTCGCTACCATTTGTCAAAAAGGTTTTTCTTAAATGGGAGTAAAACTTACTAGTGGCCTCTTTTTTGTACCAAAACACAAACAAAAAAAAAAAACCCTGATAATAAAAGTTTGGCTGCACGTCTAGCCAGTAGTATGTCCTTCAGAAAACAAAGGGAGCATGATGCAACTGTAACATCACAGCGAAGCGTCTTCTGCGATTTTGGGTCCATACATGAAAGAGCATACTTTGCTAGATTTTCTTCAAACTCCTGCTTTATTCAAATGAAAGGGAAGGGCATGTTTTGGTCATTTATAATCCTCTTACCACCTGCACTTCCGATGAAGGTTTCCAGCAATGTCAAAAAAAACAGCCTCTTTATCAAAATTTGTCTCTCTGCCCGCTTTTCTGCAAACTCCAACCTGTAGATCCAGAATGTAAACAAAATGTAAATGCAGTTCTGCAATTTATTACTTAACCCCAACCACTGTATGCAAATATTTTTTTTAATCATAAAATACTCCAGACTTTTTTGGTCTGATTCTGAAAAAAACAATAGTTTTGTTTCTGTGATTTTAGCATGTTTTTTGTGATTTTAGCATGACTAAAATAGGCCCCATTTGTGTACAAATGAAATGAACATGTTTGGGTATTTTATTTAGGTTCTACAGTAAACAAGCTTTTTAGTGTGGCAGATCTAAAACTTTAATCAAAGCTGCTATATACTAAAGTTAGTTATGAGTATAAATAAAGTTAGTCATGACTGGATATGAATTGCGTTTTCATAATTTGTATTTTTTAAGGGATGACCAAAAATCTCAAAAATGATTGCTGGGACCAAAATTGTCATTCTTGCCTGTAGCATCTCACCTTTACTATGTAACTAATGCTATGATCATGTTAGCACTTTTAAATAATATCACAAACAGCAATCACCAGGGCGTTTGAGGTCATGGCCTAAGTCAGATATAAATGGCAGGAACAGCTATCTTTTAAATAATGGACATGGACAGTTATAAGGAAGCTCTGTATAAGGAACTTCACTATACAGAATGGATATTACTTTCTAATGCCATATCCAAACAACATAAGCAACATTAAACTTGCAAACACCATTAACTTTAAAGCTTTGCGCTGCATCGAAGCCATAAAACCAGAGCCACATTGTCTCACATCCACTGAAATCCTCTACCATTGAAGCATCGAAGCACAAAAGCCAGTTTGGCCCAGGTGAGTGAGGAGCAATAAGCATATCAGGGAGTGGCTTGGCATGGCTCGGCTTGGAGCTGCCGCGTCTGGCAGTGACCTTCACGTCCACACAGCTTTCTTTATTGCCACGTCAGCACTTTATTGCCAAGCTCAAGCCCTGCCAAATGGCCTGACAGCCAGGCTGCCTCACCAAACACAAGCAGCCAACCCCTGGAGCTCTCAACTGGGCAAACATGCCTTCATTAAGGCCAGTCACGGCCCTCTGATCAAGGCAAAGATGAATCCGTGTCAATGACGACTTGCAAAAGGCACACAACCCAAGAAAATTCACTTCGGCAAACAATGCTCCTCAGGGGAGCAAAGTTAAACAACCCATGGGAGATGAATAAACAGAGCGACTTCATCTGAGAAATAAGTTCAAAGGATGTGAAGATGCTATGGTCCTTTTCGAAATCATCAATGTTTTGGTTCATTGTAACCTGATAACCTTATTTATTTTCTTCAGGTGTCTGGGCAAAATGTCTTTGGCAGTGGCTGAACTTTGGTCACTGCCGTCATCCTTCCTAGTCAAAATGACAGTGTTCCTTTGTGCTGCACGTTTTATACACTTAAGCTCAACCTTTCAAAGTGCCATCTCCTGCCTTTCCCATATGGTTTTTCTTTTTTATTTCTGTCTTTTTTTTTTTTTTTTTGTCTGGACAGTTACAGCTTTGTCTTGGCCCGTGAAACAGCAGTCTCTTTGTCAGTCAGTCATTCTGTCTCTGGTCAATAGGCTTCGATTTACTCCTTCATTCTCCGATGATCCTGCACTCTTCTTCATGCTCAACCTTTCTCTATCACGCATCAGTTTTGATGCCTTGCTGTTTGACGAGGCAGAGGCCCTCTCGCCCCCCTCCTGACTCGTACCCGGGCCAGATGGACAGCTCCCGTAGAGCTAGAGCAACATTTCATGGTGCAACCTCAGCCTCAGGTTGGGGCTGGGGCGTTGATCCACCTCTAATGGTTGGATGCTGAACTTGTGACCTGAGGAATAGCAGCGGGGGCTCCAGACGTGCTGCGACTCAGCAAACGGCAAGGCGGTCGAAGAGGTGCCTGTTAGGAGTCTCCCAATTTATCAGAGTCAGGGAACTGGAAAATTGTGACAGAGTGAAGACGTGTGAGGGGTTTACGTTCACATACATCTATTTGTGTGTGTGTATATATGCGCATAGCCATGGCTGAAAACCTGTGTCAGAGACTTGGTGTGCACAAGCCCAAAAAGCACCAGTGACCTGGCATCATCGAAGCTCAGAGAATCCATATCCAACAAGTCCATTTCCAGGGCCCATTATGGAAATTCAGCATCCCCATACAAGCACCACTCTCTAGTGTGGATGAAATTCTGGAGAAGATCCAGGGAATGGATGTTGGAATGTGTTTTCCCTCCGCAATAATTCAGACAGGGTTATTAGTATGCGTTAGTGCTTGTTTTAATTTAATTTTGAACAATTACAGGGCCCGATTTTATTTATACATACTTGCGGTTGTTTTTTTTAGATTTTTATCTAGTTTCTGTTGCCAGTAATAAGTTCCTGGCTTGGACATACATGGACAAACAAAAATCTTTAAATCGTATAGAATCTTCACATTACATGAATGTTAATCAGACTTTTAAAAGCTATGAAATGCTTTGATGACAGCTTTTATATCAATGGCCTTGATACTATGCATATAACTTAACCAAAACTCAAAGATTTTGCTTTTTTGTCGCATTGACTGATTATACATTTTAGGCTCTGGTTATCTGTAAAGCCCTGTTAAACCAAGTGTCTTGCCATTGATCCACTCCAAGCATTTGGTGATGGCCCCTTTAACTCATTTAAATCTGCCACCAGAAGAGTAATGGCGCATGCATATCCCCATTGGCCAGAGTGAGACATATCATTGTGAAGAATCTTAGCTTTCTGTGTGCTAGCGTTTTTTTTTAAATCACGCTGTAAAGACGCGTGAGGCTTCCTTTATTTGTGGATTGTTCTGTTCTTCTTTCCCAGTGAAAGTGCAAACTCATTCAGAGTGCAGTTCAGATCAGTGAGCCCTTGTGGGTTTTTTTTTTTGTTTAGTGAGAATAAAAATCAAACACAACTGATGTGTGACTTGCGTTCCTGTTCTTGCGTTTTCTTGTTCAAAATCGGGGTTAAGAAAATGAAATCAAAATTGTTGAATTTTCAGCTTGGTTAGATCATGTTCTTTACATAGCAAATAAGAGTAACTACAGCATGGAAACGTGTAGATGAAATGGTAGAAACAGCCACATAGCCAAGTAAATGTTTTTTTCACTACTAGTTTTCATTTTTGCAATGGGTTTCGTTAACATTAATAACCTTGAATCCAGTCAGGCTTGTGTATGTGTCGCGAAGGAAACATAGAGTGTTCCATCAAATCTCCCTCCGGGGCTGAGCTGGCAGTAACTAGCCTGCTTCTGGATGCTCCTGCCTGAGATACGACCTTCACTCCGAGCCCCCCGTGACAAAGGGTGGGGCACATTCCTGGATGGTGTCGCTTTCTCTCTGGCCTCACTCTTTCACTCCGTGCTTCTCCATTGTTCTCCTTTCATCCAAATTTGGCCAGCAGCCCTGACTGCTGTCTGCTGCTGACGGCAGACACGGCTCTGAGGACGCTCTCTCAGGGAGCTCTGTTCTGTTCCATACCTACCCGTTATTTCAGCCCTCGCAGTCTTTGTGCTTCTTTATCCAAAGCTGTACGTTTTGTGTTTTGCTTTGTGTTTTTAATTAATCTGTAGAGGCCGCTATTAATTGCAGTCGCTATCAATCTCCCTCACTTGCCGGAAAGTGAAGGAGCTATTTACTGCATGACTGTGCACGTGGGAGAAGACAACCAATTGGTTCGAGTTTAACAAGTGGAAAAGTTCAAAACAAATTAAAAACTTTTAGGGTCTGTGTGATTATGGGGAAATTGCGGGGACAATGAAATGGTAATTTGAGGAAGACAGCTTCCTCCGTTCGTGGAGTTTCTGTCTTAATGAGCACTTTAAACCTAATGTGTCAAATTGCCTTTTTTTTTTTTTTTACTGAAAATGATTCACAAGCATTGGTGCAGATTTTATCAGACCAAGTTAGGCAGAAAGAACGTGGAGGAGGATCATGGAGAGATGCTAGAGGATATTATCAAACAGAAATGATGACCAGTCGATATGAACATTGGATAAGGTGTTTTAGCTGCAGTGAGCTTTTCGGTAGATTTGGGCAATGACGTTTGAGAAGTGTATAAGAGCTCACAGGCACCAGCTTGTGGAAAATTGTAGCCTATGCAGTAACATACAGCGAGAAGCTCATTACCTGTAATGATGTGACGACTATTTTCAGTAATGGCTGGCCCTCGACGTCTCAATTTCTCCCAGCCTTTCTCTTTCTTGTCTCCTTTCCCGCCCACTCAGCTAAGTGCTAACTGATAGTATCCCTTCAAATGATAGTTTCCTTTTTATCAGAGAAGGCAGTAGCCTTGGCCCTTGGACAAGAGAAAAACAATTTTGCTAAGTGCCAACTCCCTCCCGACCACTCAGCCTCCCCTGTCTGTCCTGTGCCTTTCCTCTACTATAATACTCTATCCTTATCATTGCTTGGAGTTTTTTACAGCTCACCAAAACAAACAAATAAAGTAGTGGAGGGACACCGTCACGGAGCATCGAGGAAAAAAGAGAGGTAAAAGAGAATAAGTTCAAATAAACAAAAGAAGGATGAAAAAATAGGGAAAAAAAATAGAGCATGCAGGAAATGTGTGAAAAAGGAGTGGGATGAGGTATGTTATCATCATCATCATGATAAATTGCAGAAGGATGCGCTTTTCTGATTATGTGATGGGTATCACCAGTACCCAGATGACTGCCTATACCGTAAGAAAGCTTGGAAACAACAGTGCATATTAACCGCGTAAACCGCACAGTGACTAAGTTGCTGCTCAAAAACGAAAATATCTCCAGACATATATTGAATGTCTACAAGGATCAACATCTTACAAGTCGTGGTTTTGCCATGCTCCTCGCTCCTACGAAACAATAAGACTAAAACATTATAGTGGTCAGATTCTGACCAAGCTCTCTAGTGCAAGCTCTCAAGTTGCTTAGGGGCAGCCTGGCCGTCAAAGTGGCAGGAGTCCAGCAGCACGGCCAAGAGCTCCGATCTCCTTCAGGATTCAACATCGATCGCCGATCGATCCCTGCATGATATATCACCCGGCCCACCAGACGACAGATTTGGCCCGAGAATCTGAACCTCTGCCGTCAATGTCTGTGGAGCGACGAGGCAGCGGCAGACAAGAAAAGAGTGAACGTATGCATTTAAAAAAAACATGCACCGCCCAAGCTGGACCAGGCCCCTGGCCTCGCTGTTCGTTCATAATTCATCCCTACAAACCTGGAACCCATTTTTCTCGTTAATATTAATAACCCAAAACAGACATGGTCGTCACACGGCACCACACACTGCTACGTGCAACTGTTTACACGTCGTCCAGCAGCTGGAGCCAAGCAAGAGCAGTGCAGGTTGAGCTTAAACAGGTGCAGCTGGAGAAGGAACACCTGCAGTACAGCCCTTCCGCTCTAGCCCCTTTTGACCTGTTGACCTTTGCGTCCCGCAGTCTGCAACGCTGTTTCAAGTGCAGGCTAGCAGCCAGCTGTCTGGCAGAAGCGTGTTAGTAATGCTGAAATGAACCTGTACTTAATATGCACAATACTTTTTACAAAAAAGTCTTATTTATCTAGGACTTTAGATGCCATGAAATTAACCCTCAGATGAATTGCATGGGATTTTAACGCATGTTGTCATTTAAATAAATATAAATAAATTGCATAGAAATAATTGTGCACTTGTAGATCATTTAAAACTAGAGTGCATGTCAGTGCGAAGAGGTGTGATTGTGCTATGGTAAGTGTGGTGGTTGCAAGGGTGTACCAGGTGGTTGCTAGGTGGTTAGTATGGTTTCACAAGTGAGGGTTAGTATAAAAAAACGAGGGGTGCCCTGGGAACAGTGTGCGGGGGCGGTACCTTACTCAAGGGTACCTCGGTGATGACATTAGCAGTCCTGGGATTCGAGCCCATGACCTTCTGATCACAGGGGCAGTTCCCTAACCACTAGGACACCAGCTGCCCTAATTCCGTATGTAACTAGCATCGTTAATGTTTGTTTTTATTATCATTTAAGCAGCACCGCAAAATGACTACAGGGACTCTCAAACATTATTGGATAACTGACATATGCGCACTTTATAGTGTTTGCCCCATCGTGATGACATGGTCAAATCAGAATGGAGGGTTCTTCAGCTAAGATGAATTGTAAATGGATGGCAGGTTTGAAAGCTCTTAACGACTGGGATTTCTCCACTGAGATGGTTCCTCATACATGATCCTTTATAGTTGTCCCACGACAGCATGAGTGCACATCAATCTCAGGCCACCATGATGTCCTTCTCCCGTCTGCCATGGGGCTCTCTCCTTGAGCTCTTCTACAGCCAGGCTCAGAAGCTAAAGCCACTAATCAAAAGGAGTGCTGGAGTGGCATCAGCATACAGAGGTTTGCAGGGGAGACAGTGGCAAATGACAGTTAAGGGAAGTATTTATCTCCTCTGTGTAACAAGCTTTGGTCACTCCTCAGTATCACATTGGAATTGAGGTGTGGTGGTGGTTTGTGTGTGTGTGTGTGTGTGTGTGTGTGTGTGTGTGTGTGTGTGTGTGTGAGTGTGTGTGTGAGTGTGGACAGGATTGGGATTGGAGTGGGGGCTGTGAGAGTTATGATTAATGACTCAATTTTCCATTGCACTTTTTAAAGTGGAGTGTCAATTTACTTCCTGTGATACTGTGATTTCTCCTTGACTGAGTGGGCGGGGAGAAAATGTAAAAGAATGAGATCGTGAATTTGATTATGATTATTCAGATGACTGTGGGAGGGCCGACTTACCATCACTTCTCATTACTGATAAACCCGGGCAGGATGAGTTCCTTTTTTAATCATGGCAAACATCAGAGCCGATCATGTTTTAGGACTCTTGAAATATCACCAACCCATTGCATATTATCCTTAATACAAACACAGCATGTTATGAGAGCTAAGAAGTTGGCGAGAACCCTCGGTCTAATTGTCTGCTACGTTATTTCATGTGTGTGGACAGGCCAGTGCCTCCCTTTCTCCCTTGTCCTCCCTCTCATCCATTTGCACCTCGGTCCCCTGGCTTGAGTGCCAGATCGGCCTGCTGGATCCCCTGGATTAGTCTGATTAAAAGTGATGCTGCTGGGGTTTAGGGAGCACAACTGAGCATGATTCATTTCACACTTACTCCAGGTTTAAGGAGTTATAGTGCGGTTCAGATGGGACCAAAGACTGAGACTAATATTGATTTCTTACTTTGCCAACTTGCGATTTTTGAAACTGGTTTTAGGCAACCTGCGGAGACTAAAGGAAAAGGCAGTGGTCTGACAGAGATTTTAAGCAACAGAAGAGGACACATTTTAAAACTGGTTCAGTCTCAAACCTTCTATTTTACCTTTTGATGAAATGTGGAAATGGCTTTTTCAATGGGATAATATTTTTGTACCCATCTTTGTCTGCACCCTAGAGAAAATCTGGGCTCAAAACAGCATTTATGCTTTGGCACCTGTTCTTTTTTTGGGACGGTCCCTCCAGATCAGTAACCTTAGGCATTGCTTTTTAGCCTCTGTGTTGAGACAATCCATGATTAATGTGCAATTCGATTAAAAGGCAAATGTGAGAACAGATTATGCTATTTGTTTTATAGCATTCGACATTATTACTTTCTTAGTGTTTCTTAGTGTTCCACAAGATCACGTTCACTCCCTTTTCTCTGTGTTGTCTTTATTGCCTTGACTAATTTTGACAAGGCATGATTTTACCTATGGCTAATTCACAAATACAACAAAGGCCTCCCCTCAACTCCACTGGAACAGCTCCTTGATCACTTCAGCGAAGTGGTTCTTCAGAGGGCCCCTAGTGCTTTGAATAAATAGCTACTGAAATAGAATGTAATGGTAGTTTGAACTTCTATACAACCTGAGCAGCAAACACCACAACACACATGGCTGCACTGCGTGTTTTCAAGCATAAACTCTGCCAGATAATGGAAGTCATCCTGTTTGAGACTCCCCTTTTATATCGAAAACAACAATTGCAGGCTGATGGCGGGGTTGGCCTTTTGAAAGCACCGGTGAGGTTGCTGATGTCTTTTTTTTTCCCTGTGAAATTGTGAGAACACATTTAAGGCTGATTTCCTCAAGAGGCCAATTTACATTTCATAAAGTTGAGCATCAAGCATTAAAGGCACACGCTAAAGGAGAAGGCAAGAGAAAGAGACACACGTCTTCTAAAAAGGGTGGTTGAAGAGGCGTGGGTTTTGTCTGGATCTCCCTCTCCCAGGCATTCGACTCCTGGTTCCCCCTCCCCACTGTAGTTTAAAGAGCACTTTGAGGAGTTTTCACATTTGACGGCTTCTTAGATTCTGAAGGAATCTCATTGGCAGTCAGAGCAAGACCCAGGCGTCACCCTTCAGGTTAACTGTAGGTGAGAGAAGCGCTTGCCTGGAGCAGGCTCACTGGAAGCCGACTGACTGGCCCCCAGGGTGGAGGGGAAGTCAGGGGGAGGGAAGAAGGGGGATTCTCTGGCAGAACGCTAAAGCCTGAAGGCCTTCATCTTCATTTCAATGCAAAACTACTTTGTCATATAATCTCTGCAGTGACTACGGCTCTGAGTGAGGAGCACCAAGCAGAAATATAATAGGAATAGTAAAGCAGGCAAAGAGGGAAGAGAGGAGGGCTGGGGAAAAAAAGTGACAAGGTGCAAGAAAGAACTGGAACAACAAGAAAAAAAGGGACGGTGAAAACTAACAAGCCACTGAGAATTGAATCCTGAATAAACAGAATTTGACAAAAGCCCAGTTCCCCTTTGGTCGTCGTCAGTCTTTATTCCTGTTTGCCAGATTGTAGCGGGTCATTGTTTTTCTTTCGCTCCAAAGATGCGCCAGGGGACGTTGGAGGTCTTGACTTGACAAGCAATCAGGCCACGCTAATGAAAACCTGGCCCAGTGGTAAACAGGAAGACAAAAGAGCATGCACCGTGGTCACAGAGGATGGAACAATACCAAGATGTTAGGATATTTTCTTGAAAACTGTTGAAACAATGGAACAGGCACTTAGCTGACTTGCCTTATCTGCAGTGGCCTTATTGGGCTCAGGAGTCCTCCCCTGACTTCGAATTTGAGGGTTTCTTATCAAACCTGCTAAACTACAAAGCTCGCCATAGGTATCTTAATGCAGTCACTGAAATTTTAACGAAAGTTATTACCTCATGTTGTCAAACTACCACAGAAGATTGCATTCAAAAAGATTGTACCAAACTTTATAAGATAGCAAGTTTGTTTTCTTTCTTTTTTATTTTTGGTTGATGCTGGGTTCAGTTAAGTCATACATTTTCCTAAAACCTATAAATGCAATTCTGCTGAAACATCCAATATAGGTCTTTCTGTCTGTCCATCCTTTGCTCTCTTCTTCATTCATACTCCACTTTTTGAACCTCATTACAGCACATACTTTTTCCCTTTAGTATTTGGAGCCATTACTGGCTCTGTCATGCCCATCTCATGCACCATCATCCAAGCAGGGTAGCAGTGACGTTGCCCATCCACCACTCCAGGCAGTCTCTACACTCGTCATGGCACAGCCCACAGAGCATATGGCTGTGGCGCTGATATCCAGCCAGGCTTGGAGAAGTCATTCAGCTGAGAATCCTGTCTATCCTGTGAGAAGCATCTTTATGTTCTGCCCTCTACTTCTGTTCTTTCCCTTTTCCCTCTCTTGAACATGTCCCTGCTTTGCATAAGCCCTCATAAGGCACCTATGACATGGTGTGATGAAGTTGTTAACCTTTCCGTGACATGGCTCGACTCCATGCACTAGACGTTTGGACATGCATTCCACTCATGCCTTTCTCAACCGCGACCATTGGCGCATAAAATGAGCTCTGAGTCTCTCCAGTGATCTCCAAATTCAAGGGATGAGCGGCTGTTCTGCATGCGAATTTTGTCTTAAGGTGCCTCTGCTCCTTCGTGCAATGGTTATACGAAAGATGATGGAGTGATGTTCTCTCCCAGTTGGATGCAGGAATTGACCATGTATACTCCCACAGTTACATTCTTTCATTCCTTCTTTCTTTACAGTTGGACAAACTTTACGCAACAAAGCGATTAATTCTGTTCATCCTAATCAAAAGACTCTAGCTTTTTTTTTTTTTCTAAATCATACCTGTCAAAACAGGTCTGTGTGTGAACGGTCACATTGTTAGTACAGATGGGATGTAGTTATTGCCCTGTCTTGTAATTTACTCATTCACTCACATTAATTAGGTTAAAGTGGGCTTCACAAGTGGGCACTATTTAGTAGTGTGTTTGAGGTGGCACTGCAACACTGAGTGACTCTTCACTGATGCCGATGATTGGTTAATTGGTTGTAAGTCTTGGAGAGAAACGCGTTTCTGTGGTGCTGCTTTGTACGTGATGCTAGATGACTTGCCTGAGCAGAACAAAGAGGTGCATTAAATGCAACCAGACCAAACCCAAGAATGTAGTTTTTAACTGAAATCTCTTCAATTTAAGTTGGTAATAAGGCTAATGTTTAGTACTGCACCACTCAGGAGTCCCTACTCCACTTTTTTTTTTTTTTTTTTTTTAACTAAAAAAATGTCACATCTAAGTCAGTAATGCTGCTATCAGTCTTGAATGGAGTTGTGTGAATTCTCCCATTTGTGACAACGAGATATTCCATGCAAAATTGGTTTTGTAAGCTAGATATCCAGAAATGTATATGTGAAAAGTGCAGGAATCCAAGGCTGTTAATGTGTGGTAAAGTTTTTCTTGTGTAATTAAGCTTCAGGTAGTGTTCTGGCAAATGATATGCCGTTGTTTACAGCCTGCCTAGATTCATTTAGCCAGATTCATTTAGCCATAGCAATGTAGATAGTGTAAACAGTGACTCTAAAGAAATATTGCATAATATATGCAAATGATTTAGGGGTGTGAACACTTTTTTTGACAGATTTTCTTTTGTAGTCTGCCCGAGCTCACTAGCTGTGAAAGAATAAAATTGTGAGCGGAGTGTGAATAGATCAGTTAGAACACTCCTAAACCCCCAAGGCTGTGTAATCCCACTCTTAGCGGCTGCTCAGTGTTCAGCACGAGGGGCTGACGAATGACCCAGAGAGGCAGCTGGGCTCTGGCATAGCAACCAGCCACCAGTGGTCATCATCAGGTCATCTGAAAACATTCAGAGTTCTTTTATCTCTGCTCCAGGAGGGCAGTGGGGACATTCACCTTTGGGCATAAACCTTGTCTGGCAGGGCTTGACTGAATATGGTATGTAGTGCTAGACGACAATCACAGTTTTTCAATTATGGCGTTTAATACATTTTCAACTCAGTCAGTTTTCACAAAGATTCGCAAGTCAGGCTGTTGTAGTGTAGCAGACGGAAAATGGAAAAACTCAGTTTGCCTGGATAAAGTACAGTTGATGGACTACGGAACATCAAGAGTGCCAGTGAGGGCACAAAAAGAGTGAACTGTAACCTCTGTTTTTTTTTCACGTTCTCTCTAACAAGATGAAAACCCCTGGCTGAGGGTCTGCTGAGGCCGTATTTTTGTAACATCAGTCCAAGGTTGAGCTCCCTGAAGCACTCATCTGCAATGTGATCAAAGCACCCGTGTCCCGCCAGCACAATAAAAGGAAAGGATTACTTGTCCTAAACGCAACTTCCCTGCGAAGTGGAGAATGAAACATCCAAAGCTAAAGGCATCAACGTTGCTGTCATTTCGCTCACTGCTGTTTTGAGCGTGACAGGCTTTTGTTTTGTTTACCTTGACGTTATCAACAGGTGAATAAGTGAAATTCTCAAAGTGAGATCAAGGAGCGTGCCAGTGCTGGATACAAATCTCAAAACCTCTTGTTTTTCTTTCATTCCAGGAGATCGCTGCCTACTTGATATCATTTGAAAAGCATGAAGAGTGGCTAACAACATCCCCTAAAACAAGGTAAGGCATCCCCCCTACTACCTCAAGAGCGTGAGTGTGTCTGCGTGAGTGTGTGTGTGTGTGTGTGTGTGTGTGTGTGTGTGGACACTTTTTAAGAACACAGTATATTAACACCTCACCTGATGGGGCGAAGTAGCTCGTCTTTTTACAGCCGACAATTTCTGTGCTTTTTGGTAGGATGTCCAGACAGATAATGGAATATTAATGGCCACTTATGATGTGAGATGTGGCCAGGCCTATTAGCGTAATGCTCTCTTTTCTCACTAGTGCCATTAATGTGGGTGTTAATGTGTTGGGCTCGCACAACATATCATTCCATCAGTGAGAGGCCTCAACACAAAAATTAAAGTTTTTGCTTGATCTGTGGCAATAATGAAAATGGTTTTTGCTCTTAATGCTAATTCTATGCCTATCATAAAATATTCTAACAGTAATGATACAATTGTAGAATGGGTAGAGGCTGAAACAGCTGCTATATTTTATGCAACTGGTGCATGCCTTTGGAGTGGAAATAGCTCTATTTGGAATATTTTGATGTCCTCGAGCTGCATAAAAATGACATCTGTACTTGAGTGTTTTACAGTATACTGTGATTCCAAATTAGCATCCACTCATCATGCACATTTAAATGTGTCCTTTTCTAGTGAACAGAAGTGAAGCTGCGTCGATTCAGACTCTGTACCGGTGAATCCATCACGGTGTATGCAGTGCAGAAATTGTATTCAGAACAGGCAGTGAAAAGCTTGAGTAGGAAATCAGAGCAAAAAAAAAAAAATGTACACAAACTGCCACTGGGGACGTTTTGGGTCTAAGCGGTGTTTACATGAGTCAGTGGCCTGGGGTTACCTGTCTTGTGCTTGGCCCCGTCATTCATAGGCCTGTGTGTATATAGCTGAACACAGAGGCCAAGTACTGAGATCATGAGAAGTAAAAATAAACAACTTATTTGTATTATGCTTCCCCAGTTCCCGATAAACCTTAGAGTATTGTTGTTTTCCACTGTTTTTTTTTTCTTTTCTTTTTTTAAGGAAATTGAGCAGTACTAGACATAGCCAAGTAATCAGACTGTTTAGTAACAAATATCTGACAATAAACATACAGTTTTGTCTGATTTCTCACCTCTTAGATTTGCAGTAAAATAGTGGACCAGGACAAAAAAAATAAAATGAAACTTCAGTGACAGACAGTTAGCTGTGTTAGTTGGGGTTCTCTCCCAAACCATTCTACAGCGGTGTGATTTTATTCAAGAAAATAAAATCATAGGCATAATCTGGCTGCATACACAAAATGACTGCCTTAGACGTTTAGAGATCGAGGTCTTTTGTGTTTCAATTAATGTGTTATGAGTGCCAGTGTTTGTGATAACAATAGACTAAGATGTCTGTTCTGTATTTCATTCCTTCTAGAAATTTGTGTTTTGTATAATGTGCAAATAGCGTCTATATGCTATTATGAATGAGCCTACAAAATTGATTGGCCATTCTCGGAGGCATTTGTTGGCTGCTGAACTTTAATTTTCTATTGGCGGCTATTTTGTTGAGCCAAATGGAACCAAAAAAACAAAAAGGCGTAGTTTAAACACACCACATTTCAAATTTTAGCTTAAGGAGTTCTTCACTTATTAAATGTGTCAGTCCCCTATTAATGAAATTTCATTGAATTTTTTGTGCATACAAAGAATGTAGTAGTGATGTGAGGTGGGATATTGAAATGTCTATTCCAGCACCTCTTATGAAATGTTACATATTGTCGCTGTCTGGCGGAAACCTCATAACTCCACTTTTGGTCTTTGTTGGTTTTTTTTTCATAAATCGATACTATTGATCAGTCTCCATGTGGGTCTGTAAAATTTAGAAATTATTAACCAATGAAAAGTGTTGAAAATGATTATACCAATTTTGATGACGCAGTATTCATTTATTTAGAATATACATCATTTTTTGAGTTTCCTGAAAAATAGCCGTTTTGGACATATGAGGTTTCGGTCGACAGCGACGATATCTGGCGTGCTTTCAAAGAATGTGGTAGTGATGTTTCATGTTAAAATCCATGAAGTTTGAACCTTGATGTCCCAAGAAATTGCCTAGTGAAGGGCTAGAGCAACATACTAAATGTGTCATAATGATGTAGGTTCATGCGCCACCTAGACATACAAATTTAGTCTTTTTTTTTTTTTTTTTTGGTAAAACGGTTGTTGAGCTAGTGAAATTCTTTCAGGATGTCTTCAGGGTTTGCACCTCAGTCTAGCCATTTTGACATCTGCCAAAAAGTCCCACATCAACATGCCTCTGAGACACCACGTATTATTTATACCTTGCTTAAAAAACCCTGAGCCATTCAGTTGCACTCCCAATATCTCTGCCCGTTTTCTCCTCCCATGTTTTGCACAACCTTTCTTCAAAGCATTTGTACGTGGGCATATTATTACATTCTGACTTTTTCTTTGCGTTTGGCCTTTAATTTGCGCATTTAGGGTTGTGCACTTGTTTAATCCGTAACATGCAGCTCGAATGCATCCAGTTTGTTCCTGTAATTGGTGCAAAAGGTTTTGCCTCATTTACATGCTGCAAAACATTGTTCGAGGCCCCATAGTGGCAAGGGCACATGCTGACGTTGCCATGGTGGTAGCATTACTGCAGGGCGATTATTCTAAAACATTTAGAATACATGTTAATGTTTCTAATCATGTGTCCAGAGACTGTGTCCGATGGGTTTGCTAGGCTTCAAATATGAAAGTTCAGCACCTGTTTTGTACATTCAGTGCCTTCCAGTATGATTGTTGACAGCAAAAGTTGGAAAAATTGAAGTTTTGATAGAATGCTTGTACTGTTAATTTTGTTTTGTTGCTCCACTGAAAACAATGGTATGTCTGGATTGCCATCATCTGTCTACCACCTACACGCAGCATTAGTTCACTGGGTGTACAGTTTTGTGGTAGCTGTCTTTGCTGGTACACATTACGACATCCCCTTTCACTATATCAGCCATTGGAAAAAAAACAGTGCAGTATAATGGCATAGTATAATATTGTGATCTTTTGAGTATATAGTAATGAAACATGGGTGTCAGTACCTTATTATTATTATTATTATTATTATTATTATTATTATTATTA
>JBBIGA010000132.1:10790686-10811362 GCA_037576975.1 Alestes dentex | reverse complement strand
AAAGTGAATTGCACCGATTATATCGTTAGAATGGCAGCTGTCAAGAAGTGAGATATGAAAGTGGTGAACTGTCAGTTTTTGTAGCTGATGTGCTGAAAGCAGGAAAAATGGGCAAGGGTAAAGAACAACTTTGACAAGGGTCAAAATGTGAAGACTAGATGAGAGAGAATTAAAGCCTCTCCACAACAGCAGGTCTTCTGGGATGTGCCCAGTACCTACCAAAGGTGGTCCAAGACCGGACAGTAGGTGAACTGGCAACAGGGTCGTGGGCACCCCAGGCTCAGTGATGGATGTTGGGAGCTAGTCTCGTCTGATCCCAGAAAAGAGCTACTGTAGCACAAATTGCTGAAAATGTTAATGCCGGCTATGATAGAACGGCGTCAGAGCATACTGTAGAACGCTGTAGCAGCAGAACAGTCAGAGTGCCCATGTTGACCCCTCTCCACCACTGATACTGCCTACAGTTCGCATGTGGGCATCCGAACTGGACTACAGAGCAACAGAAGAAGGTGGTCTGTTCTGACGAATCACATTTTCTTTACTTCAAGTAGACATCCAGGAGCGGGTACATCGCTTAATAGAATGCACTATGGTTGGAAAACAAGTCAGTGAAGGAGGTGCGATACTAAGGACAATGTTTTGGGCCCTTATCAAAGTCCCTCAAATCAAAATTGTAATTCCATTTAATCACCATGCTTTTTGCAAGAAGAAAATCAAGGAATTTGATGAATTTGGTGCAACAACCATAAGATAAATGAAACATAAAAGTAACATAAATCATAATAAATGTACTGTAGATATAAATAAACCAACTGCAAATTCAAACAGTGACCAAAGTACACAGCTGAGTGTGCCGGAGTGCAAGGTGTAAAGTTTCCCGGTCATTTTTATGCTTTGTTGAGAAGTCCAACAGCAGATGGAAAGAAACTGCTCTTGTGGCGAGAGATTTTGGTCCTGTTGGATCTCAGCCTCTTTCTAGAAAGAGGTGTCTCAAAAAGTTTGTGTCTGGGATGGAAGGGATCAGCAGCAATCTTTCCTGATCGCTTCAGGATCTTAGAGACCTACAGGTCTTGCAGAGAAAGCAGATTGCAGCCAACCACCCTCTCAGCAGAACGAATGATACGCTGCACTCAGATGTCGTCTGCCTTTGTCCTTAGCAGTGACAGCAGCGTACCAGATGCTGAGGGACAATGTGAGGATGGACTCAATGAGTAAAAGTGCACCATCATTGACTCTGGCAGGTTGAATTTCTTCAGCTGCCCCAGAAAGTGTATCCTCTGTTGTGCCTCTTTGATGAGGGAGCTGATGTTTAGGTCCCACTTGAGGTTCTGGGAGATGATGGTTCCCAGCAAGCAGAAAGACTACAGTGTCCACTGGGGACTCGCACAGGATGAAGGGAGCTGGTGGTGCTGGGTTCTTCCTGAAGTCCACGTTCATATCCACTGTTTTGACAGCACTGAGCACCAGGTTGCTGTCTCTGCACCAAGTTGTCAGGTTGTCAGTCTCCCCGCTGTAGGCAGACTCATCCCCTCCTGAGATGAGGCCGATAAGGGTGGTGTCATCCATGAACTTACTCGTACTTTCACCCATTTTTCCTCCTTCCAACACTTCAGCTTCAAGAACTGACTATTCACTTGCTGCCTAATATATCCCAGCCCATGACAGGTGCCACTGTAATGAGAGTATTCGTTTTATTAATTTCACCTGAAATAGGAATGTATGTATATAATTTAACCTATTAAATTTTACATGAATAGTTACAACATAACAAACCAACATATCAGAAAACATGATGGATGAAAATATATACACAACTATCTACACGTCTCGTGAATCAGGAGACACAACCTTAGTTTTGCTATATTTTTACATTTACATTTAATATATATTTACCATGTAAATTTATCAGTTAATTACGTTTGTAATATTTTTGCATATACCTTTGTGTTTATATTGTCATTCTATAGTCTGCATAATAGCCATATTGGGAGCTCAGGGTCTGCTGTGTTTTTCTTAGTTTGACGAATGAATGCCCTGTGGGGGGAAAAATCCAAATCTGATTAGTGTTGCTGTTTACAGACATATTTCCTGTGCAGATCCTCTGTTTCAAAATAGTGAAATATGAATGTTCAAGCTCAAACTGCTGTTAGTCTGAAATATATGCAACATAAACCAGCAAGCTTTGTCTGATGAGGTATCTTAAGTTGTTTTTGGTGGTGGTGTTTGTGTAATGCAGTGTTTTTAAGACTTAATTGCAGACTTACTTTTTATAAGATATCAAGTGTTAGCTTTTGTGTAGCATATATGTAGCATTATTTCTGTTATGACTGCTTAACATTGGGGGGAAATGCATTAATACTGAGATAAATAATCAGCTTTGGAGAGGTAAATAATCAACAGCCCATTTGCACCAGTAGTCTATTGGGATCCATCGTGCCCATCCCTCACCCTCTCCCTCACCTGGGTTTGGCATGCTTTGGCCCGGCCTTTCCCAAGCTCAGCATGAAGCCTTATGGATGGAGCCACTGATGGGTGTGTGGTCTACTCCGTGTTGTGCGGGCTGAAGGGGCTTTTTAATTAAAGGTAATTAATAGCTGACCTGATTTGATGCATCGCTTTATGAGGCTTTGGTGACAACCTGTGATTTGCGGAGCTTTCTGCTGGTAGCGAGAACTCCTGGCGACAGTGCTGGCAAGACGGAGACCTCATGCAAGCAAAGAAGGAAGACTGATATGGAGGAAAAGAGACAAGTTGGTAAATTTGTGGTGGGAGAGACAGGCCATATCCTGCACATTTCTTGAATATACTCTTTTTATTGTCCAGAATTAAACAGACTGTTTTGTTTCTGTACCTTCTAAGGCTGATATAAATGACGTTATCCGTTGGCTGCCCTGTACTGTACCGTATTCAAAAAGCAGTCTGAAATGCTACTTATAACGTCAGCATTAAGTGGGCGGGCTAAACTTCAGAGGCTGTATATGTCACACTTTACTGAAAGCCATAAACACATGAATTTGTAACAATGCATAACCTACATAAACCATTCAGGGCAACCTATTAACATTTCCCGATACCTGACCCTAGTTGGAATAAGGCTTTATGTCATGATTGCAGTCTTACCAAAACAATGAATTTTTAACAGCTTAGTTTCCATAAATGGTGTGAAGTGACTAAAGAGTGATCGGTAGGTTTTAAAGCATGAGCAGTATAGATGTACTACATCACAAAATTCCGTTTTCAGTGTAACTGGCCCTTTAAAATGATAGACTGGAGACAACACGAATATGATTTCTAAAGAAACTGTGATTTCCCCAGTCTCCTCCCACTTAGCCAGATGCTGTATCAACCTCTCCACCCCCACCCCCACCGTCTACCCTCTACCATCTCCCAGACTCCGCTGTCACTGACATCCACTCCATTTAATCAAACACATTTCTGTGATTACATTCGCCTCCACATTCAAGAGGGAGAGGGAGAGAGAGAGAGAGTAAAAGAGAGAGAGTAAGAGAGAGAGAGAGAGAGAGTGAGAGGGAGTAAGAGAGAGAGAGAGCAGTCTCGTGAATCAGTAAACCACCCACTGCCACAGTGTCTGCTGACAGAGTAAATCACACACACATGAGAGATTGGGCTGGGCGGCCCATTACGCCATCCCCTCCCATGACACACACACACACACACACACACGCACACACACACACACACGCACACACACACACACACATATGCACACATACATTCTCTCTGTATTATCTCTTCTTCTTTCTCGCATGTTCTTTTTCTTCTTTTCTCTCTCTCTCTCTCTCTGCCTCTCTGACTTATTTCTTTAATTCTGTTTCTTCTACCTCTCTCTTTTTCCCTTCTCTCATCCCTTTTCCTCTCTCACTCATCCCATTCTCCCACTTCTGTCTTTCTGTTTCCCTCTGACTCTTTGTCTGTCTGTCTCTTGCCCTCTTTCTCTGTCTTTTCTCTCCCCTTCTCTCTCTGATTCTCTCTCTCTCTCTCTCTCTCTCTCTCTCTCTCTCTCTCTCTCTCTCTCTCTCTCTCTGTTTATCTCTCTCCCTCCCACTCTCATCTTTTCCATTTTCTCTCCCCGTCTTCCTCTGATTCTTTCTCTCTCTTTCCCTCTCTCGCTCTCTCTTCCCCCTCTCTGTGTGTCTCTCTCTGTCTGTCTCTCTCTCTCTCTTCCCCCTCTCTGTCTCTCTCTCTCTCTGTCTCTCTCTCTCTCTCCTTCTCTCTCTCTACCCCCACCCCCCGCTCCCTCTCTCACTCATGTATGAAACGTTTTGCTCCACACAGCATGGGTGTGAAAAGGCCAGTGGCATTTTGTGGAGAAGCTGTTTGGTATTTAAATGGACACGCTGACTGCAGATATTTCAAGAAGCTTCTTAAATGAATCTACAGAGAAAAGAGAAAAAGATGAATTAGATAAAAGTACAGCAGCGTGGATAAAAAAGGGGGAAAAAAATCAATGCAGAGGAGACGACCTCTATGTTATTGACCGTGCCGGTCATCAGTGACCACCTGTGTTTTCACTGTCATTGCTCTCGTTTGGTAGCTAATCAGAGATACCTGCACTGTAGTTTTAAAGCAGAGGGAAGCTTCTTTGCTGACCAGTGTGTGAGATGTTTCATTCCAAAATACTATATATCCTTTTGTAACACTTTTATTTCTTGAATAAAGTTGCTATTAATCATAGCACAGATGTGTCTTTATTTGGAAGAACACTTTTAATATGCATTAACATGATTTCTTTACTTTCTTCAAATAATGTAAGCTCATCATAAATTATTTGAATTAGGGCTGCAGTGATTCCTTCAAACTACAAATGTCTTGGTTAATCTGCAGTGATTAAATAGCATTTTGCATAATGATAATGCATTTTAAATTCTCCTACTAGTAGGAGAATAGTAATAGTAATAGTAAGGAGATAGTAATTCTGTGTTGACATGCTTACATTCAGTTTCCTATGATATGGGCCCGTTACATGTTTTGAAGTCACACAAATGTGTTTATTGGTGTTTTCATCTAAACTTTTAGGCCAAAAGTATGTAGAAAGCCCTCTTAATTACTGGGTTCTGGTGTTTCAGTGACAGTCATTGCTAGCAAGTGTATAAAATGAGGCACATAGCTATGTAATCTTCATTAACAAACATGGGCAGGAAAAAAAAGGACTCATGTATCATGATTCTTTTGTGTAGAGATTCAATAATCATGAATATAAATGTATAATATGTTGAATTTGAGGTCGAGAAATGTTACAGTTCCTCTAATCCAGGTGGTGCTCTCTACATTGGCAGGTATTGTTTTGCATTGTTCATATTGAATCGGCACCTTGGTCTTATGATAACATTGTGTCGCGAGGTCAGTTTATGGAATTCCTGCACTACTAGAGCTGCCCCAGTCAACTGTAAGTGCAGTTATGGCTAAATGGAAGCATCTAGGAGCAACAACAGCTCAGCCACAAAGTGTCAGACCACACAAACTCATAAAAAGGGGCTACTGTGTACTGAAGTGTGTAGTGCATAAAAATGGCCTATTCTCTGTTGCATCACTCGCTGTGGGGCAGCTGGATGGCCTAGTGTTTAGGGCTTTGGCCCCTGCAATCAGAGGGTTGGAGTTCGAATCTTAATCTTACAGGTTCCAAGTGCCTGTGGAAGCCCCATCAGCATTGGGAGCTTTGTGAAATGGCCAAGCAACTGCGCACAACCCTGAGATCAATGTGTGCATTGCCAAGCATCGGACAGAGCCGAATAAAACAAACCACCACTGGCCACTCGAGCACTGGAAACAAGTTATCTATATTGATGAATCATGCTTCACTGGAAAGCATGGTTTAACCTGTTTTTCTGATTCCAGGAGAACACTAACTACCAGCACTAGCCTACCTCAAAGTTGGATGGAGGGGGGATAATGGTCAGGAGCTGTTTTTCAGAATTTGGGCTAGGCCTTTTAGTTTCATGCTACAGCATAGAAAGACATTTATACACATCTAACTTTGAGAAGGCCCTTTGCTGCACCACCAGGGCAGCTGGTGTCATGGTGGTTAGGGAGTTGCCCTTGCAATTGGAAGGTTGTTGGTTTAAATCCCATGACTGCTAGTGGCACCACTGAGGCACCCTTGAACAAGGTACCGTACCCACACGCTGCTCCTCGGGTGCTGTGTCACTGCCTACCCACTGCTTCACTTAGTGAATGGGTTAAA
This sequence comes from Alestes dentex, assembly GCA_037576975.1. Classification (NCBI taxonomy): domain Eukaryota; kingdom Metazoa; phylum Chordata; class Actinopteri; order Characiformes; family Alestidae; genus Alestes; species Alestes dentex. The sequence continues at coordinate 10,805,160 of JBBIGA010000132.1, read as the reverse complement.
TGCAGAGAGGAATTTCACATGTTCACATGTGAGAAGGAACCGACTTTATATCCATGCTTTTAGAACTGGGTGTCTAGCAAGCTCATATAGGTGTGATGGTGAGTAGTCTGCATAGTTTTGGCCATGTAGTGTACATCAGGTCTGTTTTACTGGCACAGCAGAGAGAATGTTATTACAGAGTGCTCTGCTGAGGTGGCCTGCCAGTCCCGCTGCCGGTGAAAGAATTTTCTGTTACTGCTCCACTGAAAAACATAGAATACCAGGTTTGCCATCATTGGTCTACCATCATAATGTAAATGCATAAAAAAACACTGTCCATTTTTGTTGTATGGCCTAAAAGCTCTGATTACACATTTACCTGTGAAAATAATCAATTTATTACTCAATTACTAATATCACTGATTATAATTATCATAATTTGAAGACTTTACTGAGGCAGAAAACTGAATTTTTATTTATTCCAGTGTGCTTTCTTTGGCTCTGTACATAGTCTCTCGCTCTCTCTCTCACTCTCTCTCTCGCTTTCTCTCTCTCACTCTCTCTTTCTCTCTCTCGCTCTCTCTCTCTCTCTCTATCTCTCTCACTCTCACTCTCTCGCTCTCCCTCTCGCTCTCTCTCTCGCTTTCTCTCTCTCACTCTTTCTCTCTCTCGCTCTCTCTCTCTCTCTCGCTCTCTCTTGCTCTCTCTCTCTCTTTCTCTCTCTCTCTTTCTCTCTCTCTCGCTCTCTCTCTCACTCGCTCTCTCTCTCTCTCTCTCTGTCTCTCTCTCTCTTTTATCTCTCAGTCTGACTCATTGCCCATCCTGCCAGGGGAAAGGCTCTAGCTGATATGAATGGAGCCTCTCTCAGTGCTTTTTCTGGGCTAAATCTCAGCTATATCTCACCGTCTTACTCCTGCTTGCCCTCTCCCTCTGCCATAACTTACTGACGAAGGGTAGCGGGGCTCGAGCAGTGCGATGACGATAGCGCTGCTTTATTTATGAACACGAAGCTCCGCTCACCACTAATTACCCAAAGTATTTGCTTGCTTCTGTTAACAAACTGGGGCCTGGGCTTGAATTTGAAAGTGTCAGACATGGAATTTTATGTGTGTGTGTGTGTGTGTGTGTGTGTGTGTGTGTGTGTGTGTGTAAAAGAGAGCAAAAGAGAGAAGACATCAAAGCAGAACTTAAACATGGATCAAGCTTTTTTCAGGGATTTGAGGTTTGGTTGAGAGGAGGAGTCTCTGTCGATGGTTGCTTAGGGGAAATTGGGGAAAATGAAACATGCCTAGTGTGTGTGTGTGTTTTTCCATTTGTGTATTTGCGTTCATATGTGTGTATGCACATGCATGTTTGCCTCTCCTCAGGGGACCTCCTGCGGGCATCATTAGGCAGGATTTACAGTCTCTGATTTTATTCACTTCATATCATTGAAAGCAGCAGGGTGTCAGTCGACAGGAGCTGTACTTTGACATGACTGGTATTTTGAGTTCTGAGATACGTTGTTGGGGAGGTCTTTGGTAAGATTAGATGGATGCTTTTGAAGGTTAAACCTGCTGTGCTGTGACTTGTGCTGATGTCAGTGGTATGTTCATCCACTATGTTGACCATTCAACGTATATGTTGTATATTTCGCCTTTAATAATATGTAAAAGCCTAGAACATAATATGAAAGACCATAGACTCTAAATAAGAGCTGCCCAGAGTGTTCCCTGAAGGCCTATAATGTATAATTTGGCCTGCCAGAAAGATATCCACCTCACCTCCTCACCCAGCAAAAGAACATTACATTACAATCATTTGCCAGACGCTTTTGTCCAAAGTGACTAACACTATGAGGACACATTCAGGTTTCAGGACAGTGTGAGAACCAGAGTATTAAAAGCTAAATCTTTATGTATGAAAGTTAAACGTCTGTCTTCATTCACAGTGAATGTTTTTGTCTTTTTGATCCTCAGCCCACCATAAACAGTGCACACAGACAACATCTTTGGAAACAGCTGCTCAAAAGGCTTTCAGAACCATGGACAGCGGCCAAATAAAATGTTCCTGTATGATAAATATTTAGCCACAGCAAGCATTCATGAGTTTCACCATAAGTCAAGTCAAGAATTATTTTGTGTGTTTTATCTGATTTACATGTAATTTCATAGTGTGAGTCACACTGTTTTGTGCCCATCAATGTAACAGTTAGCAGTAATAGTCATAGTCATGACAGAGAGTACAATATTGATATAATGACAGTCTGGGTCACGTGCAGGTTTAAAGTCATCAAACATAGCATCTGTCATGACAACAAACAGTAATGATACTTTTTTTTTTTTTGTAAATAATCTGCCATGGCAATTTATGACAGTATAAAACTGCTTTGTCTTAGTGTTGTGTATCAAAGTTTAAGTAGTCTTATCAGATTTATTTATTTATTTATTCCTTTACTTATTTTGGACTGTATAAACAACAATAACAGTATCAATTTTAAATCATTAAAAAAATGTTCTTCTACTTAAAATATATATATATATCCTCATTTTAAAAAGGTGACTAACATAGATTAACAACAGTCAGATACTGCTTTTTCTCCTAAACGCTACATCAGGCTTATCCAGGAAAGAGCCTTGAATCATAAACATTGTCTTGGTGTCTTTAGGGAACCCCGCTGCATATCGGTCCGAATGGTTGTCTTTTTTTTTTTCCTTGATTCTGAGCCACATCGCAACTCGGCATGTCATCCAAAGCCAGTTCCGCTTTCCTCAAGCAGGCCGTGCGCATATCTGCCAATACAGGCTGTCAGTAGTGCTGCCTCCTCCCATTATCCTGTTGCTGCAGATTTCGGCACCAAAGCACATTAGATCTCCGGCAGGGATCAGAGTAAACAAACAGGTAAATCGGCTTTAGCAGAGGCTGGTGCTGAGAGGTCCCTCCGTGCTTTGATCACATCTTCCCAGTTATCTCGCTCTCCTTCCTTGGCTTTGATTGCGACGTTACTCAGACTCTAAGGGTGGGGGGGGGGAACGCTGTGTGCCGAGCCTGCGAGGATGATCCGCCCGCTCCCCTGCCTGATAACACCCATCCGGGATGCTCCCTCAATGCTATTGGATCGAGGAGGGATCGGTGAATGCTACAGCAGTGCAATATATGGTTTGTTAACTGTATCGAGCCTAACATCTCCGGTACAGCGTTACACCACTATCTCACAAATCACAAAAGTCATGACCATTCTAAGTGGGTGTTGTGATGAATCTCGACATTCATGCCAACACCCAGTAAAAATGGCCAGATTCATGACAACCCCCAGTAAGAATGGCCAGATTCATTAAAACACCCAGTAAAAATGGGCAGAATTATGACAACACACAAGAATTCTGAATAATTTTGCTTTTGAAATTTTAATTAGGCCAGTTCAGTCATGTCACAACATGTTTGTTTTCCTTCCTCAAAACTTAAAGACCTGTCTGAAGGTCCACACTCTCCTTTTTTACTCTTCCAGTACTCTTGCAAAATACTTTACATATTATTATTAAAAAACACCTTTTCCTTTTCCTATAGGGATACCAGTTGAAACCTTGGCCAAATAAATCTGATATATATATATATATATATATATATTTATTTATTTTTACTACTAAACTTTTAGACTGAGTTTCTCCCTGACTCTACCCACTAGCTGGGTCCTTACATCTCATCAAACTGGAGATCTCCTGATGATAGGGCCCCCAAATTATCTATTTTTCATCAAAGCACTGCACTTAGGTGCAGTATCTAACCCAGGCTACCATGCTCAGAAACTCACTCTCCTGCCCCACAGGAAGAAACACACAGCAAACAACATCATATAATGTGAAAGTGTGTTATTTCAGGCTAGATTTATTGCGGGATCGGGTCAGATCGCTTTTCCCCTGTTCTCCGATCCAACATTTTCTGCTGACATAAGCCTTATACTGATACCTGCCTGAATCTGTGCCATCTCTAATTAGTATTAAAGTAGATATTATGTGGTAGATATAAATCCCTCAGATGAGGAACAGTAACAGTAATTTGTAGTATTATGGCTGGGGTATGTTGTCAGTATTGTGCGTCGGCTCCGAGGCTCTGTCTCTGTAATCAGCTGAAAGTGCGGCGCGGCTCAGCGGGCCGAGGGAGAGCCCCGGGAGAGAGATGAATCACATCGGCTTCGTGTGTTTTAAAGGTGCTGACCGTGTGTCTGACGCACATCGCCCTCAGCAGGGGGGGGTGTGTCCGTGTGTGTGTGTGTGTGTGTGTGTGTGTGTGTATGTGTGTGTGTGTGTGAGATCTTCAGAATGAAGTGAATTCGGGGGTGGTTGGGGACAGGGGGAAAATTGCTTTTTATGTCATTTAGCTTTTCTAAAAAGGCAGTTGGGATGATAAAATGACAAACAAACTCTGGGATCTCACCATGAACATTTTAAAGTAGCATATCTTGGACAACTGTGGCGCTTTATGCTGTTTTTCCACCATGGTGTGGCATGCTGTGGCGTGCTTCTAAATCTGTGCTCACACATTTCGTCATTATTTCTAGTGCCAAGTCACCTGTATCATACCTGAGCTCACGTGTTCAGTGCCTGAAGTACAGTGCTGTGCAAAATAATATTTAAAAACTGTTTAGATGAGCATAGTGTGTGTTTTTCATATTAATATTACTAAATATACAAAATAAAACTAAAAAGAATAAATGCAAATAACTTCACACAGCAAATAGTGATTTTATGTTCAGTATATCGGAAAAGTTCCTTGGGGAAGCTCAGCATTAATCAGTCCTTCATTAAATTAAATCAGGAGCTGCTGATGGAATTTCACAAATCAAAACGATGCCTGGAGAAACCGAGGAGAAATCTGGAACCGAACCTGTGTTCTCCTCTCCAGCTCACACAATGTCAACTACTTATTAGCATACAAAACAAATTGTGATGCTTTTTACTGCTTTCTTGTTTAATCTACTGGTTTGTTCTACTGTTAACTTTGCTAGCAGAAAAACACACAGTGAAAAAATGGTTTGAAACACTTTGCATAGGTGCCTACTTGCACAGTATTGCAGTGCAGATCTCTGATTAGTCGAGTCACTGTTGTGTGTGTTTACTGTTAACGGCAGCATCCATGTGACCACAGCACAGCCTCGAGAGTGCCTCACCTACTTTCATGGCTCTGCTGTGCAATGGGAAAAGATACACCTCCCTGAAACTGATACACTGAATAGACTGAGGAAGCGCGTGGAGTGTTAAAGGGGGTTCAGTGTGGTTTAATTTGGACTAAAGAAACACATACAGGTATTCCAGGCTACAGATACTGTGCTTCCCTGTGGACAAAGCTGGACAGAAGTTTTTAGACGAGTTAAGATTCCAGCCTGTGGATCTGAAGAGTGTTGTAGCTATTCAAAACTAAGCATGCTGGAAATAATGACGTTGCCGCCATGCTAACATTACACTGATTATGCAAAATACGTATAATTTACTACCAATATGGCACTGTAGATGTAGTTCTTTTGACAAAGACTGACTTGCACGCTACAGTTTCTCATTATGTTGAATCAGACTTTTGTCGTGGACAGAGCACGGATCGCTCGTGTCTTACAGTCGGTACGTACTCATCAATTGAATTTCCCTCCACGTCCACCTATACGTCTGCCTGTTCCAGTTTGGAAATATGTAAATGTTGCGAGCGCAGCAGGGTTTGGGTGGTTGATAGAATCAGAGAAACAGAGAGATTGAAGGAAGGAGTGAAAGTGTGTTGTCTCCAGACCTCTCAGCAGGAAGGCTGATGGGATCATCTTGCCTCTCTTTGCCTGCGGTTCCAGCACATACACTGCTAGAGGCAGCTGCATGCTGTGCCTGCTCTCCCTCACACACACACACACACTCACACACACACAAACACTTTTACTTTGCAGACCGGTACAGACACAGGTGCATACTTCTGGCCTTTAGCTAGAGGAGTAGACCCTTACTCTGCACTCCAAAACTGCTGAAGATCCAACATTTAATATGATTATTTGTCACATATACTGTTACACATGTACAACATGCAGTGAAATGTAACCCTGAATCACTCCTGAGTCAGTGCAAGAACAAGAAAAAAGAATAAAGACTAGAACAATACCATACACATACAAATGTTAACAACATAAATCTAACAGTATATACAAACAGGAGACTAAATGTACCTGAGCATTTCCAATGGAGAATAAATAGAAGATTTATGTTGAACGGTCATGTGCTTTTATAATAAAGAAAGAAGGCAGAAGGCATTATGGTATGGGAAGTGCTGTTGGGTGAATGTGAATGTCCTGGTTGAGGAGCCTCATGACCTGAGGGTAAAAGCTCCCTAAACATTAGAACAGTCTTCTTTAGGACAGACAGAACTGCATGGAGAGGGGAAGCGATCAGGGTGTTAGAGGGCAGTTCATTCCATCAGACATCAGGCAGTGTATTCGTAGCCATTTCATCTAGACACTTTTAATACTTTTAAAAGCGTTCAACTCTTCTCACGTCTGGAATCTTATCACCTCTTCAGTCTATATGTTCCTGTAATGAACATTTCCACATCATTTCACATTTGTTTACATTTTAACCATTTAATAAAGCAGACATTATGTCAAATCTGTGGAATTCTGTGAAAATCAAGTTCGAGTCTTCCAGCTGCCTCAGATATAGTTGAACAGCCAAGACGTGTTTGTCATTTCCAGGCTGTGAAGCTGGACTAGGTTGTTGCTATTCAAAACTAGGCATGTTGGAAACAGTGAGGCTGCCACCCATGCTAAATGTGCTTCATTTGAAATGAATATCGGTCTGTAAATGTAGTTATTTTGACAAAGACTGAATTGCATGCTGCAGTTTCTCATTATGTTGGATGGGACTTTTGTCACAAGAGAAGCGCTTGTGGATGGAGAATGGATCACTCATGTCTTACAGTCGCTATTTACTGATCTATTGAATTCTGTGGAATTCGACGAATATCAAATTCAGGTTTTCCAGCTGCCTCAGATAAAGTTGAACAGCCTAGACACTGAAATTGTCTTCGAGACCACAAGGCTAGAGTAGCTAACAGCTATTGGAAACACATAACCACCAGGTTAGCATGATGCAAAACTGCTTGCATGCAAATGTGGACTAATGTTTGGAAAATATGGATGTATTATATCAATGCGGTGTACATATTTCCATAGTCCCATTATTATAGATAACAGCAAGTCTATTTGAGATGAATTAACTCATTCATGTTTGTGATGGTGTAGACATGCAGTTCTGTTCATGCTAATTGACTCCATATCAAATAGTAGGAGTTAAGGAGAGAGTGTGTAAATGAGATTTTTGCTTTAGTGGTGTTCGATAGGTCTCTATGCACCTTGTGTATCCCAAAACATACACTCTGTCTCAAAGACTCTGGAGCACATCTCACAGCACATTTCATATCAGACAGAGATAGCAAGAAAGGAGAGGAGAGTACGAGCACAGGGTGTGGGAAGAAAAGTAAGGGGGAAAAAACTTAAGGAGAGGAGAAGAAGGGAGTGAAGATGAGAGCAGGATAGAAAGAAGGAGGCGAGGGGAAAAGAAACAAGAGTAGAAAACTATAGAGGTATAGAGGAAGAAATGAGCAAAGAGGTGAGAAGGTTAAAGGAAAGAAGGGGGGAAGAAATGAGATGAGAAAAGTATAGAGGACAAAAGAAGAAATTGAAGGAAATTGGTGGATGGGAAGAGGAGAAGAAAGGAGAGGACAGAACGATAAGAGCAGATGAAAAGAGAAGGACGGAAAAGAGAAAAGAAGAGAAGATGAAAGGAGAAGAGGAGTAGAAGTGTTGGAATGGATAAGAAATGTTTGGAGAAACTCCAAAAGATGGGTGAGCGTGTACGGAGGGCCAAAAATGTAGACCCGCTGAGTGCTGAGGAATATGGGGAGGAGGTGGAAAATAGAAAAAGAGAGAGGGAAAGAGAGAGACAGAGAGATAACCAGAGGTTAGGAGGGCAATAGAGTGATAAAAGAGAAAGCAGAGGGAATATGAGGTTAAGGAAGGAGAGTGAACGTTGAGTTTCCTCGTGTCCTTATGCTCCCCACTCTCTTCCCGCTTCATCCGGAGCGTGAGGCAGTACACTCCTCCTGCCATATGTTTCCCATCCATCAGCCGTGCCAGCCGCCGGACGGGGGGTGAGGTCACTCAGTCTCCCTGCAGAGTGGGCTGCCAAGGCTTGCCTGGAGGGCCTGGTCCAGAGGGCTCTCCACAGGACTGTTCTGAATCTGGAAGATTTTTAGACTTTCTATGAATCAGCGAATTAAAGAGGTCAAACCATTTTAGGTATTGTCTGGATGATGTCAGAGATCAAGCACTGAGTACTTGACATTGATTATTTGGAGATCTGATGCCATTTATAGATCCGTTATGTCTTTTCGAAGCTATCAGGAAGCAAACGTTTAAGGAACCATGTTCACTGAAGGCAGCACGCCGTAGTTTGGTTTGCCTGGTATTAAGCAAGTTCAAATCCTTGTCAAGTGGGCAGTTGAATGGAGAGTCAATGTTAGGGTGCCCCCTGCAGTCAAGAAGAGGCATTGCATAAATACTTCTCCACCTATAATGCACAAAAGTGTTAAATAGCATTCTGTCTCTGTGCAGGAGCATCTCTTCAGTATTTTTTTTTTTTTAATCTTTCCTAAACGCTTTGTCTACATCACATTCAACCAAGTTCAGGCTTTTGTATGAGGTGTAATATGCTTTGTTTTCTCGGAATCTCTGAGGAAAAAACAAACATTGCTATCACCATTACAGACCAACTGCCTGTGATTCTTTTTCTTTAAAACTCTTCTCTGTACACTCACGCCTTCTCTTTCTTGTGCTCGTTCTATTGACGCTGGAATCGAAGCCCCTATTGTGGTGCGGAACCTTGGCAGATGCAGGCCTCATGTTAAACTTTATGTGGCTTGAAAATGCTTTTCAAAGCACATTCAGGACTGAGATTTTCTTGCTGTTTTATGGCGACATTACCAATGTAATATCTTTTATGTCATGGCTTAGCATTCAATACAAGTGCACTAAAACGTGACACATTATTTATGATGTACACAACTGTTGAGGGTGTGTATTTGCCTTTCTGAATCAACTATCACAGCGTTTCTGTTGTTTCCTCGCATTATTCCTTTCCCATTCTCAGAAACCTTCACACAAGCCTAAGGAAACTTTGTTCTTGCCTCAAAACCCCTTATTGTCCTTCTCATACACACACAAATGCCTTCACTGTCATGGCCTGGCGTAGTGTGTGGGTGGAGGGAAGGGGAGTTTGCCTTCATTCTGTGTGAGTGTGTGTGCGTGTGTGTGTGTGTGTGTGTGTGCGTGCGCGCATGTGTGTGAGTGTGTGTCCTTATCGTCCCCCTCTGGGGACGGGCCACTTGTGTCCTCCCAGCACCAGCCCTGCATCAGTCTATTGATCAGACCCACCAATCTGACAGCTGAGAAGAACAAGACAAGAGACTGAGGCGCAGAAAACAGCTCCAGCAGAAACAAACATGAGTGTGAAGGATGGAAAGAAGAGCGTAACTCTGGATTGGTTGAGCTGAGCAAATTCAGGGCCAGATGTATGTACATGAGAAGGTGCAGCACAGGATTTTTCGTGATATGGCCACAATATGTGTTCGCAGAACGCTTTACTGAGGCTGTAGCTAATCACTTGAAACTGAGCAAAGGTCCACCTACTACTGGCAGTGCATACCTGTGAATTCTTGCATTATTATGTGGTTGGGCATGTCCATATTAGGCATATCTGGTCTGTGCTGGTTTTCTCTATGGGAAAAATTAATGGAGATTTTAAAAATCACTTTTGTCCTCGGTGGCGAGCAAAAATGCTCCAAGCTTTTTATGTTTCGTCCTGTGTATATTTCTTGTTGAATCTCACTGGATCCTCTGAATCAAGAGGACATTACAGAGGAATTCCATAATTCAGTCGTGGACGATTCAGGATCTTTTAATGTGAAATGATTAATTGTAGAGAAAGTAACTGAGATTTCCTTTGCACACAATACGCATTTTTCAAATACTGTCAGTATTTAAAAAAACAAAACAAAAGAAACACTACACAGCGGCATGTTCAATTACAAACAAAGCATAGTTAGCCGTGGTTAATTGGATCTAATGCAGCACAGTGTGTGAAAAATGTTGATAAAAAATTGTGCTCACTTTTTAATGGTATTTTTTAAGTGTGGCTCCACTGGCCCCTCTTTGTCTGTTCCGTTTTAACAGATGTCAAAATAAAATTATTTTTATGACATATTGTGTATTGTTGAAGTTTCTCAAAGTATAATTATAAGTTTTTGCCATGTCGCCCAACTTCATTTTTGACAATGTTTTTCAGCTGAAATAGTGTTGTTCTGTTGGTAATTATTTTTTCAGTACCTGTTTGAGCCTGTGCCACATCTACTGCTAATGATGGAAAAAAAACTCTTAACTTCACACCTTTGAGAAACTATCACTAATTTACACCTGATCGGAGAAGTCTCTCACACAACTTGGCATTACTAGTTAATTAAACAGAATACGTAGTCAGCCATATTTCCATTATCTGCACCCACGTCTTTCAAGACCTGCCCTCAGACGCATATGCTCGAGGGAGCATTTTGCCTTTTTTCATATGTGCGTCCTATAGCTGTGTGTTTAGGTTCATACACAGGTTATATACGTGCACGCGTCTGGAGCAGAATGCATGATGTTTGCACCTGAATTCTGGCACAGAAGACTTTGGATCAGTCCTCCCTTTTATGTCTACTGGCTTTGGTGCTTGTTCTAACCCCCTCAGCTCATATTTGAAAGCCTAAAGTTCAGGTCTCTCCTAACGACATAATTTTCTAAGCTGCAACTGTCAAATGTTTTTTCACTCTTTAGCCATGGTTCCAAACCTCAGCTTTAGAGTCCCCCCTTTCCTGCACATTTGAGTGTTTTCTCTGTTTTTACACACCTAGTTCAACACAGAAAAAGGCATATTAATTTGTGGGCCAGTTGTGTGTAAAGAATACAAAACATATGTTAGTGTGAGAGGTTTTTTTTTGTTTTGGGGGGGGGGGTCTCTAGGATTAGGAAAGGGAGGTAGTGGTCTATAATATACTGTCAAGTATATGTAAATGTGCCATTAGGATAATAAATATGCTTAAACATTAGTTTTCGTTTATTCGTTAATTTTTTTGTTACAGAATAATTTGCAGTAGGTACTGAATAATAAACCTCTAGATTAATAACATAATAATAAGCCTGCAGTTTACAGTCTGATTATTCAGGTGATTGGCTGCATATTTCAGGCGTTCGTGTTTTTTAAGGGGTTGACGTTGTCTCTGCTCAGAACGATGAAGTCAGTCCTGATGGTGCCGTGCCTGTCGGTAAAGTAAGAGCAGTCAGTTTGATATTGATCGGCTTATTCCATAATTAATCCGTTCCTGTTGCGGACTGCATCTTTAAGTCTCAGATTTCCAAAGAAGCATGTTCAGCGCTGGCCTCATCTGAAGCAGCCCTTAGCTATCTGAACAAACAGCACTGCATCACCTGAAATCAGGCCTTTTCTTCAGAATGGGAAGTGAAAAAAATCCACTGGCCCAAAATGATATAAATTACAGCGGTTATGGTCTATATGTTTCAATTTAATGTGCTTGTAATGATAAATTATTTTAGTTATGGTGCTCAAAGAGGACTTGAGCTGTGTCTAGGTGGCGGGGACATTAGAACAATTGCAGCTGTCAGGGGAGGCTGCAGCCATTAGTCAATAAATTAAAGAGTAATTACAATCATTTCTGCTTCTGTGGCTCTATCTGGAGGACCTCACACAGGTGGAATAGAAATGTGTTCAGCTAGTGGATTAGAGCGAGAGAGAGAGAGAGAGAGAGAGAGGAGGGAGGCGTTACTGAGTCACTTTTGCCTCAAGCTTCTCTGGAGCGCAACTTTGTGAGAAACTTTCCATTTCTCACTGGCATTTGTTTCAGTTCGTTTCCCCTGGATTTAAGGTCAGTGTGTGATACCTCGCTTTCTTAATGGCCATTATTTGTACAGTAAGGTCAAGTATCACATGTTGTGTTGTTCATATTGATTTCTACGTTATCACAAATACACGGTTAGTAATAGGAACGTACAGTAATATCAAATTCATATTAGTACTGGCAGATAGTCACTGTAAATCTATTGATGTCAGACCGATTAGACCATTATTTCCATTTCAGGCATGTGCAAAATGACTTATTTGAAAGGTAACACTGTAAAGTGTACTGAAGGACAGCATTCAAAAGGTAATGTTACTCCCACATAATCCTTTCATGACAACTGTCAGAAGCAGTTATGACAGCTGATGCTTTTTGAAATAAGCTTTCATAAATGTTTATGAATCTCTGTGTCTGTAAGTGAATGTCTATGAATGTCTAACCTTTTAGTAATATGGGAAAGCCTAAAAATATTACATGATCAATACCAAGGAACATTTTATTCTCATTGTAAGATGAGGTTTGGACTTGATTTACCTGATTTTGTTATTTTAATGTTTTGTGTTCAGATTCACCACTTCAGCCGGTATCACTGTGATACGTTTAACAGGAGAAGATTCTGGGATATTGGGTTCTCAAGGGGCATGTTGCCATGTCATCAGGAGACCGCAAGCTAGAATCCCAGCGACAGCAATTATCATAGCTTACCAGTGAAACTGCTGGTAATTAATACCAGCCAGTAGCACGGGACAAGTATTATATCAGACAGACTGTGCGTTTTCCCCTTCATGCAGGTTCAGTATATGCATGAATTGGATTCTCACTGCAGTAAGAAAACGAAGCAAGTATTGTGCTTGTAAAGTGACCTTGAAGCCGAGGGTACACAGCGACTACCAAGAGCGTAGGTTTGATTTTGACATTGGTGTGGACCTAAAAGCGCTCCACAGGGGCCTCTGTGGAAGCTGAGGCTTTTTGCATTTATGATCTTCTGACCGCAACTTAATTTCACCTAGAGCCTTTTTTATAGATATAGTAGCCACACTCATAAACCTACAGTGCAGTTTAGTTTTCTGTACTTCATGATAAAACGTCTAAACAAGCAAACATTAATAATAGGTCGTTGCAAATGATGTCACATGGCTGCATCGCTGTAGCACGAACTGCAGAGGGAGGCTAGGAAGTGATTTTCTACATAGGAAACACTCAGCTGCAAGCTGTCAGTATGCCTACGGCTAATGTCATGGCACGAGGTGCGATTTGTCCCATATTTTTGAGCACAAAACTGTTAATATAAGGATGGTGTCAACTTCAATTTAGCCTACATGCACATCCAGTTGACAGATCTTTAGCTCCTCTTACAACTCACACATTAGCAAGAAACAGCAAAGCCAGTCCTATTATATAGCATAGTATATAGTGTTCTATGTATATGTATATATATAGTATATGTTCTTGTCTTTGTGTCTTTCTGTGTCTGTGCAGTCGTAGCATAATCCGTTTCCTCCAGGAAAGTAACATGTTCTGATTCTTATTCTGATTCTGATTGGCAGTAGTGAGTCAGTGAGGTGGGACTTACAGTGGAGAACAAGATCTGTTGACCCGTTGTGTACCAATTACATTGACTAGACACTGATGGAAAACCGTGGTTTATAGTTTTGTTTTGTGTTAAAATGATGGCTAGAGATGATTCAGTAGTCACTGGATATTGGTAGAGTCGTGTCCTTTGTGTCCTTACTAAATTCTACACCCTTGGCCACTATATCATGTCTATCAAGATAGACATACAGAATGTAAGATTGTAGATATTTCTCACCAAGCACATGCTACCTTCACAGCTCAGGTATTGATTGATTTGTAAAGCGGATCCTTTCCCCCGCTATAAGACAGCTCGTTGTAGCCGCAGGTAAAACCACACCCGCATTAGCAGAATCCCCAGGCATGCTTGAGCTGGTGCTGAGAGGCGAGAAGCGTGGGGTTTGTCTCTGAGCGCTCGGCTGCCTTATTATGTATGACACTCCTGCTGCTGTGTAATGCAACACTCAGTCATGGGCGCTGTCTCACACTGAGCAAACACATTCCGTAGCCAAACTTTAAAGGACAGACCTGTGTACAGATACCGTGAGTTTGAGCAAACTCTCTCCCCCTGCAGACCCAGAGAGAGAAAGCGGTCTTAGAATACTCGATCAACTTGGATATACAGGAGAGCAGATGGGAATAGAACAGCAGACGCGCACAGGGCTACATGATACTGCAGCTTTAGGGTCATATATTGCGATTGTAATACACTTTTGTTGGCAATACAGATTGCTGTATCACTTTTTTAAAGGGGAATTCTATATGTGTGTATACAGAATATACAGTATATGGGGTGGTGGTGGCCTAGTGGGTAGGATACTTGCCTGTGGACCAAGAGGTCATGGGTTCGAGTCCTACCTTCAGCACACAACCACTGGGTTCTCTGACACCAAGTTGCTGCAGGGAGACTGCCCCCTATAGTTAGACACTGCAAGTCGCCTTGGATAAAAGTGTAAATGTAAATGTAAATG
>JBBIGA010000132.1:10741173-10773580 GCA_037576975.1 Alestes dentex | reverse complement strand
TCTCTCTCTCTCTCTCTCTCTCTCTCTCTCTCTCTCTCTCTCTCTCTCTCTCTCTCTCTCTATCTATCTCTCTCTCTTCCTTGCCATTGTCTCTCCCATTTCCTTCTGACTCTCTGTCTCTCTATCTGTCTCTCTCTCCACCCCCCACTCTCTCTTCCCGTCTCCTTCTGATTCTCTCTTTCTCTCTCTTTCTCTCTCTCTCTCTCTCTCTCTCTGTGTCTCTTTGCTCTCTCTCGTCCTCTCTCTTTCTTTCTACCTCTGTTGTTTTCATTTGTAATTACATGCTTATGTTTTCAGTTTAAGTATTTAAAAACTTACTTATGTTTATGTTTTAAATGCTTAAATGAAGAAATATGGTGTAATTATGCTGTTTCACATACTATACTATGGCTGGGAGGCAGGCTGAAGCAGTGTCAGAGGGACTTGGCAAACTTTAGTATTTAAACACTTAAATTGCATCAGGTACTATAACTAATAGAAAGTTCATTCACAGTGCAGTTCTGCATTGCAATATCATGATGCATTATTACAGCCTTATTAAACTCACCGGACAAAAAGTTTATCGGTCGCACCATTTCTTCTTTAATACCCGGTTTTCCTTCTCCTTGCCTTGTTATCATCAGCGCTGTCAGGTTTAGATTACACCAGTCTCTGGAGATAATTCCAGGATGTTTTTCCGAAAGCAACACAAATGCTAACATTCTAGTCTAACCAGTGTTTCACCTCACCTGAAGAGGAAAAAATAATATCTGTTTTTTAAATCATGTTTCATAAGCTACAGAAAAGGGGCATATATATAATGTCATGGTGATGATAATTCAACAAACCTAAGTTTGGATGAATATTCATTTATTTTGTGCTGCTCTTTCTCTTTTCTCTTTCTCTCTCTCCCAGGCCACAGAATGGGTCTATGATCTTGTACAACAGGAAGAAGGTGAAGTACAGGAAAGATGGCTACTGCTGGAAGAAGAGGAAAGACGGCAAGACCACGCGGGAGGATCACATGAAGTTGAAAGTTCAGGGAGTGGAGGTAAGAGAGAGAAAGATATTGGCACTGCTCCCTACATGCAGCATGGTGCCATCGACATGCTCCTCACACACACAGACACCTGGGCTGTTTGCATTCATCCTTTCAATGAAACCCGCCTGTCTTCAGACTGCAGACAAGAGAACAGTGAGAAGTGACATCCACCTATCCACTTATACACTTCCTGTGGTGCTCTGACCACATGTGTACAGTTACACCAAGGAATCGATTTATTAAGGGAATAATTCAGCAAAAATCCAGCCCCTTAATAATTTATAACTCTCTTCCTCCACATGTATATTCATGTGATTGAAGTTTTCTTCTTTATGTTTGTGTTACCTAAGTGTGCAGTGTTATAAAAGGAACTACAGTTACAGTTATAGAAAAAGCTAATATTATAATAATAGGGTAATTAGCAGCAGGAGCCGCTGAAATGTTTGGCCCCCCATGCACAGTTTTATGCACAGTGTATTTCTGTGGTTTTACAGAAGTCAATAAATGAATTAAAAGGCATGTAGCTTGCACACTGAATATGATTTTTTAAGAGGATTAATAAAACAATATTCTATTTTCGCTTACACTTCCATGTTTTCGATTCTTGTGAACTTGTAAACTACCGACTGTTGTCTCTGCAGCTCCAAAAATAACCAAGTTGACCATGCTGTTGTGTGTTAGCAGTTCAGACTTCAAGCAATAGGAGGTTAGGTTTGGTTTGTCCATGACAGCATATGACATATAATATGACATGTTATGGTAAGTGTTATTATGCTTACTCCATTGCATATGGACTACAGTGTACATTTTAAAATGCAACAAAAACGCACACAATAAGGTGTTATTAGTTATCATTATCAGCCCAGAAATTCTACTCTGGTGCATCTCTGTCTAATGTATGAGCTCAAACCCTTTTCTATGAAGACTGGTAATAAAGCATGGCTTCAGTGCCCATGTTCCTTTTCACTGGCTCTAATGGAGATAAATGCCAGGACATTGCTGCTTTAATACCATGATTGAGCAGACACTGAGCGACAGATCTGCAATGCCTCTCTGACACTGTCGAACATGTACAGCACCTCGCCCTCTAGACTGCTGGTTCTGGCCCAGCACTGTTTCATTTCTTTGTCCGTTTTCTGAGACCAGAACGAGGGGAGAAATTTCTGCCAGTGTAACACTGCTCAAGGCCTCTCTCATCGCTTTAGCTCAGCCAACCTGCTGCACACAACCTGCTGTCCCAACACACTGCCACATTTCTGATACCAGCATCACAATGTAATTCACTTAAAGGGCTAGTTTCCTAGATATGCATTAAGGGCACTACAAAATGTCAGCTCGGCAACACTTCACTGAAGGACAGTATTCGTAAGGCTACATGACTTGAGGTTAACAAGAAGATTGTTTTTCTTTTAAAACTTTACTGAAAGGCAGCTTTCGTAAGTCTACACGACACCTGGCATCAACCTACAGAAGGCTTACTTTAACAAGTGTCAGTTCTCAGGTGAAGTGACCTCAAAATTGACTAAAGCAGACTTTATGACAACTGACACTTGTAAGAATAAGCCTTTATAAAGGTCTGTATAGGTTAATGTCACATGATAGGTTTACATAGGTGTCATGAAGCCTCCCGAATGCTGGCCTTCAGTTACGCGTTACTGCAAATTCTTTTTTTGGTCTAGGATTAGGATTAATGTCTGAGACAAGCAACTATAATCCTGACATTCATAAATGTGTTCTTGGCTCGGTGCATATTGTTGTGATTGCAATTCTGGTCTGCGTTCAGAATTGCTCACTTTCTGAACACCAGGCTATATTGAAGCCATTTGTTGTGTAAATTTGTGTCTGTATAGTTCACGGTGCCAGACCTGCAATCATGTGTAGCCCAATATTTTCAAGCTTGTAATTTCATACCTTTGTGTGTGTATGTATTAGGGGTGTTGATTCATGAAATCACAGAGAGCAGTTTTTGGTGCGTCCATTTAGACTGGTTTTCAGTCTGCATAGAGGCAATAAAATGTCTTTATAACACAAGCCACAATACGATGCATTACAATTCACAACAGTTCAATACAGTTTGATACCTTACACTGTTATACCCCTAATATACACAGTTATCTCCATAGTTATTGAAAAAGATGAGTAAGAGCAGACATGAAAGCTCACATTGAAAGTATGAGGAAAATAGTTATAGAGCTGACTATATTTTCTGCCGCTGCCTGAAAACAACATGCAACTCCAGAGAAGAACAGTTTAAGGAAAAACTCAACATTTTTCTTAACTTTCAGTGTAAGTGATTGGAACAAGATTTTACTGGCAGTATTTTTAGACCATTTCGTTGGTCCCGTTAACACTGTGACTAAACATACACACACTGATATATACTTAAACACTTTGCCATGTCGCTCAAACCATTCCTGAACCCCTTGGGGACTGTCCTGCTTATAGATGCCACTGCATTTGGGAAATGGTGAGAAAGGCTGCATTTGGTGCTACGCATCAGTAACATCCACATGTAACATCCACATGTAACATCCACATGAATGCCAGGACTCACGGTTTCCCAGTAGATCATTACCAGAGCACCATGCTGCCTCCACAGCCTTGCCTTTAAAGACCTGCAGTTTTTTAGAGATGCTCCACCCAGTCATCTACCCATCATAATTTGGCCATTGTTAGAGTGGCTCACATCCTGATGCTTTCCAAGTTTTTCCTGCTCCCGACACATCAGCTTTAAGAACATACTGTTCACTTGTTGTCTAATATGTCCCTGACAAGAGCCACTGTAATAAGACTAATAGTGCCTTTTTATGTTATGAATTTAATGTTGTGTGTAGATTGTGGATCAGTGTAGATTGTGAGTGCAATGTGCTGGATACGTGTTTTTGTCATCTCACTCCCTGATCCCATCAAACAAGGTCAGAGGCATTAGGGGACATTAGGCCACTCTTTAAATCCAAATCAGCTTTAAATGGTGTTTTTCTCTTTTTGTAAAGAAGTAAAACACATTAGCACAGGAGTCATTTAGCCAGAAGAGACAGAGTCTGTGTGTTTTCTCTGTAGAAGAAGCAATGACAGAAAAGCCTACGGGTGTGTTTGAGTGAATGAGACACTGAGAAGGAGGTGAGAGAGAGAGAGAGGGGAGAGAGAGAGAGAGAGATGGATGGATGAGTTCAAATGAAAAAGTATAAAGCCTCATCTTGGTCGCTTTTTATTGACCTCTGCTGTTGTTTACCAGAGCACTTATTGAAGGGTGAAAATCGATTAACTGAGGCCTTCTCGTGCTCCCCTTCTGCTACCGCTCCCTCAGCCCTACCTGCCCTGCCCTTACCCTTCATTCATACCCCTCCCTTTTCTCTATGTGATCCAATAAAGGCCTCTGTCATATCTATTTAGCAAACCCTCTGGCAAAGCTGGAATAGCCACAGTAGCTATGAAAGCAGGCCAAAGTAACAGGAGTAATAATTATATTAGGTGAGTGTGCAATAAAATCAGCAGCACGGAATTGATCCTTTGAAGTCGAGAGTCTTTTTTTTTAGCATTTTCCTGCACTTTGATTTACACCACAGACGTGTTTATGCAATATTATTAATTACTATTAATGATATAATGAAACATATCAAACATAAATGTTTGTTACATATGTTTGTTATATTGAGTCTCGCCACATTTTTTTTTTATTTCAATTTATAATAAAATTCCTTGTCTACTTACAAACACAAAATGTGCTACCAATTCCAAGTTTACAGTACACAGTTCTGACAGAATTTATTCTCATGCACCAAAAAGCTATGAGTAAAACTTGTAGGGGATAACTTTACCAACACTTTACCAAAGGTCACCATTATTAAGGCCACATGACACCAGGCATAAACCTACATAAACGTTTAAGAGGATTTATTCTAACAAGTATCAGTGGTCATAACACTTGCTGTTTCTTGCTGGAATTAGCCTTTACACAACTTAAATAAGGTTTATGTTTGCTTCCCTGAAAGGTATGTAAAGTACAGTAGGGGCTGTGCAGCCTTATGAATGTATTAAAATATTACACTACTGTACATACAGTTAAGTTAGACTGGGTTCATTCATAATCAAGAAAGAAGTTGGAGGTAATGGAGTTGTGTAAGTTGAATTGAGGTGTGAATCGACCAGGCAGTTCGTTTCTGTGTTTGTGTTAGAACAGTGTAAAGAGGAAATCCAATTCCAGCAGAGAGGGACTGAACATAGTGGTTGTCTCTGCTGGAATAGTGGCCTGGAATAAGGAAAGGTACTAAATAACTATAAACCTGTGTACAACCTTCAGACTTCCCTTTGTGCATTCACTGTTCTATTTATCCTGTTATTGATCTACGGTGTCCTGTTATTGTCTCCTCTGATGAGGGCCCAATTTGAGAGGGCAGCTCAGCTTTTAATCAACGGTTGAACGATACAAAATGGTATATATTGACGCTAAAGATTCTACATTTTTTGCTGTTGTTTGTGTTGTCCTAGTAAAGGTTAGGTTTGGAATTTGGACCAAGGTATATGTCAATACTTATTGATTGCTTAGACGATATATCAGTGAGATCCTACTTGTCTGGGGCTGGCTGTGTTGATTCTTGGTGAGTTATGATTAGGAAGCAAACAGGGTAGAATAGGGCCATGTTTTCTCACAGCAACCATGTTCAATTAGACTGTCTCAAAATGCAAAAAAAGCATGGGTGTTAACTACTCTTTCTTTAACGTGTTGTGCCACTGTCATGCCTCCGCAGCAGCCTTTGCCATAATCAGACCGACAGACAGTCATGCATTCACACGCAAGACGTCGACCAGCGAGTGTGTGAGATGAAGCCCATGACAGATGTGGTTTAGCAGCGTGAGCCGCTCCAGTCGCCAGGAGACTCCTTGGCTAAACCAACAGGAATAAATCAGGGCCATTAGCATGGCCGCTAATGGCTAGAGGAGAACAGAGAACTATAAAGGACACCCGTTGCTCGGCCCAGGGAGAGAGAGATAGAGAGAGAAAGGGTGAGAGAGCAAGAGAGAGACAACCGAGTGGGGGGTGGGTAGGGAATGGAGCATCATCATTCTTCATCATCCACCATAACCGCAGAGAGCAGAAATCTTTACCGAATCATCTTGTTTTTAGCGTTTTTGACAGTGACAGAACAGCGCTCAGCACCATAGACCTTGTCGGCCTAATTGGGGAAAGAAATCATTCAGGGATGTTTGAGTCTGCACAGAGGCTGTTTTGTGTAATTTATGGCTAAAACAGAGGAGTTTTCTTCAAATACAAGCCTTTTTTTAACTCTTATAAGAAAGTTTCTCTGGTCAGAAAGAAGGGCAGCTCCTGTCTCGGTCTTGCAGTAAAGAGGTTGCAGTAAAGAGAACTCCTCATTGGTAATGTATACTGCAGAGTGAAAGTTGTAATAATATCTTGCAATCCTCCAAAGTTCCATACATACCAGCGGAGATCATTGTCCATGCAGATGAGTCTCGCTGACTAGGTACTAGGTGTGGTGTAAAATTAGAGTTCAGCTTTTCCTATCTTATTACTTTCTTTCTTGCAGCAAGTCTCCCCTCAATTTCTGCTGGAATGAATGAACAAGAAAAGACAGGTAGGAGGATGAAGCTCAGAGTCCCTGGTGTGGGAGAAAGAGAGAGAGAGAGGTGGAGAAAGAGATTGGGAAGAAATAAAACCCAAATCCAGTAGAAATGGTGTAAATGATTGAGATTACCAATGCCAGAAGGTGAGGTACAGACTAAAAAAAAGGAAGGAAAAGAAAAGACAAAAAAAAACAAGAGAAGGAAACCAGAAAGAAAAGGAGAGAAAATATAGAAGAGGGAAAGAGAAGGAAAGAAAGACGTGAAGAGAGGAGAGGACAAGAGTAGAGTGAAACAAATAGAAGGGAGGATAAGAAACCAGATGAGAAGAAGGTACTGGAGTAGAGAAGAGTAGAAGAGAGGAGAAGAGAAAAGAAGAGTGGAGAAGAGAAGAATGCGGATTAATATCAGAGCTTCAGGGAAATCCCATGCCTGGGTGAAAAAACATGGCTGCCGATAAAAAACCGGAGGCTGTCAGCTTGCGTTTGTCACAGCGTGTTTACTCACACTTTCTCTCCCTCCACCTTCTCTCTTTCCTCCGCAGTTTCCCCCCTCAGTCTCCTCTCGCTCATACTCACCTCCGGCTTTTTCGTGGACATGAAATGAAATATTATACATTTGTCAAATCTAATACTGGCAAGAGGAGTGAAACAAACAGACACGGAACAACGACAGTTTTTTTAGGGCACATATAAAAATTAAAAACGAAAACAAAACAGCCGGGGACGTCGTTTTAATTCATTTTTTATGGACTTCTTTGTTTGTTGGTTTGTTTATTTTCACTACACACGCAGGCACACGCAGGCTAATACCCTAGGCCCCAAAGACAGCAGAGCTTGCATGTGTATTTCTATGCTTTTGCCCAGCAAAGTGGCAAATTGAGCTGCTCTACTTTGTACACACACACACACACACACACACACAGGGAGCCTGGTCACAGCGTGTTTTTTGTTCTTAAAAGAGACAGGTAATTCTCCCTATATAAAGCTGGGTTTTTTTCATACATAGTCATGCAGACTTTGGTGAAATAAAGGTCCAAGGTTATCCAAGGTACTATGAGGTTATCGTAATATTGTCTTATTCTGTAAACAAATTTTTCACCACAATGCAGTGCATTTTCAGTAGATTAGCAAAACAATTTTTTTTCCCTCTTATATTATGCATTAAAAGTAGAAGATGTGCAGTAAACTAAAGGCAGTGTAAACAAACTGCAGGATCTTGCACATGTTATGGCTCATAAAAAGGTCTAAAAACTGTAAAGCTGCATCTCAAATGAACTGAACATAACATGTTCATTTACGGTCTGTGTGGCCACTAAATACTGGCTCAAATGAGTGCAAGAGGGGATTTTCTAACATGGCTGAAGGACTCTTGGCAAACTGTGAAATCCAGGATTCTCTACGAAGGGAAATTGGAAGCTATAAACATCCTTGTAGAGTGAGTTGTTTGTTTCAGCCGCCCAGAATCAGCACTACCTAAGTCCTGTGGGGCGAAGCAGTCGCTGCGCCTTGTGTTTTCTCCTCGCCCTCGTAACTAACACTCTCGGGTGAAGTCTTCGCAAATGGTTTAGCATATTTAAGGTATTAGCACCAGTATCTGATACCTGCATTGAGTGGTTTCGGAACACTGTCGCCGTTCAATATACCACTCCTTGGACATTATTATTTTACTCAACTGGGAAACCGAAGTGGTTCAGCAGGATGAACGTGAGAATGATTTTAAATTCTCTCACTCAGGCTCTGTCCACTCATCACTTCAAACAACTGATCAAAATCAAATGGCCATGCAGAGACCGTTAGCGCTCAAGTGAGGGCTGGGGTGAGTGAGGTGTGGGGAAAAAGTGTTAAGGGGGGGTGGTGTCAAAGACTAAGCAAACAAAGTTTTTGTAGATGCGAAACACAAGCCTTGAATAAAGGGCACTATGTTCAAAAGAGCCTTGCTAGTGACATCCCTACTTAATTTAACTGCATTAAAACAGCTTACTAAATTTGCTACTTTTACTGAATTACTTACGTAATTACCACATTCTCTTAGCTTACAAAGTCATAGCCAATTTAAGTATCCCCACAACTATCTAAGAAACTATTCCAACTTATTTCAGTGTCTGGTATCACACCTTTTATGGCATAAATTTGAACTGTATTCAGTCTAGAACATGTATAGTCTCACAGTGGAGCAGTTGGTGGTCTCATGGTTAGGGAGCTGCCCCTGCAATCAGAAGGTTGTGGGTTCGAATCCCGCTGAGGTCATCACTGAGGTACCCTTGACCATGCTACCATCGCCACACTGCTGTTTCCCACTGCTTCTCTTGGTGAATGAGTTAAATGCAGAGAAAGAATTTCACATTATTCACACTGTGTGCTATTCACGTGTGACTATAAGGGCCCACTTTATTTTACAATGCCTATATTAATATGCGCAACATGGCACCCTTAGCCTTAAGAGGTCATGTTTTTTTTTGTTTTTTTTGTAATTAGAAGAGTAAATTAAAAAGCAGAATTAGGAATATTTCCCCTCTGCAGAAAGGAGTTTTAAAGAAAGCTGCAAATAAATCTCTAAATTTCATTACACATAAAAAAAAAAATCTTTCATTTGTTTTACTTTCCAGACATTCTGAACATCTTAAGAATAAATAAGCATTTATTTTTTACCACAGGAATCATCATATTCATCAGTCTGCAATCAATTCACTTTTTTTCTTTTCTGGTTCACATTCGCCTTTTATCTGATTTTGACATTTTTACCTTTTGTCAGCTGTCAATTATTGATCTAGTGAAAATCAATTGTGGTGGGAGGCCCTTTTGACGGACAGACGCCTCCTCCCCCAAACTGGTCTATGTGTACATGGATTATTTATCTGCGCTCAAGGCCCACGCTGCCTCTGCATTATTTACAGAGTAAAGGCTGGAGAGGTAATTTACTGGCATGTTACGTTCAATAAGCGTAGTGTCAGCCGTCAGCTGTGACTGTCCTATGATGACTTGGTGGAAAAAGTGTGAAGTTTGTCTAGTCTTTCGTGTTACCGAGGTAACCTGGCGATGGGGGTCGGTCTGAAGGGACAGCAACAAAAGAGATGATTATTGGAGGAGTCAGTGGACATGCACAAAGCTCTGAAGGAATATACGAGGCAGCTTGGCCCTTCACTCAGCTGTCTGCGTATATGCCCACTCCATCATTGCACAGAGTCTTTTGTGCACATTCTTCATTTATCTTCTTTTTTCTTATTGTTCTTTTTTTTCCCTCTTAGCTGTGAACACAGGCCACTTTTTCTTACCTCATATGCTATTCTTGCTGAATAATCCATTTCAAAGCTTTGAGCGGGAGGTTTTGGTTTATGTGACTCTCGAGCACACACACACACACACACACACACACACACACACACACAATTACGCAGACAATGCCTAGAGACTGGATCGATACTCCACTCTCTTCCTGCAAGGGCTGCTGAAGGAGGCATTGAGATCACTCTTGGCCCGGGGCCAAAACGTCTTTTATCCTTCAAAGTGTTTGTGTGGCCTTCCAGTATCGACATGGCAGTGTGTACCTTGTCTGACGTATAATATTGAGTGTATGAGCACGCATGCGTGTTCATGTGCGATGGGGAGGGTGTGTGTGTGTGTGTGTGTGTACGTGTGCACTCTTGATTGAGTGGCGTGCAGGATAGAGAATGGAAGAAGTATGTGTACACATTCATGCAGGCGTGTGTGCTATTGGAGGAGGAAAGAGAGTGAGGTGTGTGTACACAGAATCATTTCTTATCTGCTGTGGATTTATTGCAAGCGTCAATGTAATAGATGATACGAAGTCTCAGGGCCCACGATACACGTCTGAACTGCAATACACACATCCGCTGTTCATCACAGATCTGTATAGGAGTGCTGTATATTGCTTCACTGATTAAATCAGCCAATATTTGCTCTTGGAAGTCACGATTTTGCTTTTTAAATGGGCACTTTATTGTCTTTCTAATTACAGTAGTCCAATTTAGTCATGGTCACTCACTATGTATCCTTTGGCAAAAATCAGTTTGCAATTCAAAATAGGTCCTTTGTGTGATATATGGAGACTGAAGAGGAGGTCAGTTTTTTTACTAAGGTCTGTTTTGCCTAAATGTTACATGGTCATTCAATGAATGACTCTCATTTTCCAAAACAAATCCAAAAGCAAATTGTTTAATTACGTCATGGTTTTGACAGGGCAAATGTAAACATTAAGTGGGCCTAATTTTGTAACTGGGTTTGCAAATGGCTAACATTAATATCATTAACGAGCCCTTGTGTCAGGAACAATAAGTGGAATTTGAAATAGCAAGTTAAGCTGGCTAATTGACAGTCCCTGAGTTGACATACCCTCCTATAAACCATTTCAGGGTATCATAACACTTCTGTAAGAGGTCCTTACCTTAAGGCATACAGGCCGTCAGTACCTGCCTGTCTCGATCTGACCACATTTCTTTTGTAGAAGTAAGATTAAACTAATTCACGGTTGAGTTTCTCCCTATATCCCCATGCTAAAATCAACCATAAGTTTACAATTGAAAACTGATGTGTACTACATTAATTTAGGGGTTTGTGTCTTTGTCACCTTTTTTCACCATTGATTTTGCAATGCTGTATCTAGGTCTCTCCTGACAGAAAATCTGGCAAGCTGAGAGGGTCAAGCACGTGCTTAGACTGAGTCACATTTAGAACCATCCCATCTTTTCAAACTATCAGTAACACAGCATCACTGAACTCAGCGGGGCTAGTGCTTAGATGATTGCACCAGACCCCCCAAGAGTCTGTGCTTCTGAGATGTATGTGTCAATGTCGAGAAATGACGAAAACGCACCAATTGATTTGGCTTTCCGCATACAAAATTATGATACTTACTGAAAGTTGAATTCACACTTTCAGCGGAATATATGTGCTTTTTTCGAGGCATGCTTTTCTTCTGAGAGTCAAGGCTCCACAAATGTATTGATATTGGCAGAAATCCAGCTGATGAAGCGCTGGTAATGTTTTTGTTATGTAAGAACAACACATAAAAAAAATACATTCATTTAAGGGATGTGAGTCCCTGATAGTTATTCAATTCAATTCAATTTATATAGTGTTTTTTACAACCAGTGTTGTCACAAAGCAGCTTTACAGAGTCCAGGTCCCAAAACCTAGTGAGCCGAGGGCGACAGAGGCGAGGAAAAACTCCCTAAAGCTGGAGGAAGAAACCTTGTGAGGAACCAAGACTCAAAGGGGAACTCATCCTCCTCTGGTCGACCCAGCGAGAGAGAGAGAGTCTCTATGGAGATACCTAACTAAAGAAGGCCTTAATCACTGTTAGACATTTTGGCCATCTATGGCTAATGGAGTTGGTACAGTTAAGAGTCAGTATGTGTAGATATTAGGGCATTAACGACTCCAGATTTTTTCTGGTCGACTTATTCGTCAACATAGTCGTTTGATGACATCACACAGACGCAGCAGAGGTACACAGGTGTCCAACATTAATAGACAACATGACAATTAAACAAAACAAAACAAAGGCAAATGTCTTGAAATTTCTGGTAAATTTAAGTGTACAACAGAGAGTGGAAATAGCTTAAGCAGCCACTCAGCGTCCTCTGGACTGGACTCCTCTCAGCAGTGCTAGCGTTAGCCATGTTAGCTAGCGTTAGCCATGTTAGCTAGCGTTAGCCATGTTAGCTAGCAGTGCCGTTTCAGATGCCGTGCAAAACGCTGGTACTGTTACTGCACTTTAACACTGACTTGCAGGTTGTGCAGGTCTCCGTGCTGTTTGTGTGTCTAGAGTGAGGGATCTCCACACATGTGACGTGTGTCTGTCTCCTCTGCTGCCGTGTCTCTCGTCTTGTTGTGGTCTTGTGTTAATATTCCATTCGCCCCAACGGTACCGCCCCTTTTATGAAGGGACCATTATAATTGGTTAAGTCAAGGAACGCGTGTCAGCGTCAGCCAATCATAGGCAGCGATTGCATTGCATACACAAGCGCGCGCACAGAGGGGCGTCGACTTGTGCCTCTGAAGTCGACTAGTCGACTTTTGTGTTAATGCCCTAGTAGATATATGTGTTTAAGAAATCATTGAAAATGCCAGGCATGCCATAACCATGTCTGTTGGTCTTATTGTTAGAACGTAAGTGTATCTAGTAATGCCACAGCTTTCTGAGGCCAGTCCAAGAGAGTCCAACTAGCCTCACTCTCTGGTTGGGGTGGAGGGTCTCATGATGACCAGTATGGGGGTCTTCTAGCTGACATAGCAAAATTGACTAATGTTCTTCACTAGGCAGATCAAGTCCAGTGACGGTGCTGCATTAGCCGTCGTTCAAAAAGATGCATTTGTAGTTACACTCCCAGCTTGGCAGTATCGCGTAATAGTAGACCTAACAAATGGAAAAAAAATAAAAAAAATCAAATCTACATTGAAAAATGCCAGTCATGTTTTCCAGTAAAGTCAATAAAACATGTAACTACTTTAGGTTTCTGTTTTGTATTCAGCCAAATCAAATTAGTTATTAGAATTTTTAGTTTCACTACTCTTAGAACCTTTAGCCAAAAATACCAAAGACAAACATTTCACCCAAGACAAACATGTGATTAATACACAAAATCATGTGATCCAACCATCTTACAAGCGTTTGCCCAGCAGGCGGCAAATTAAGTTGCTTTCAAGGCTTTCTCACTTTGTGTTTTCTGTGGCACGACAAGCAAACATTTCAGGTCACGCTTGCATGCGTGCGCTAATACCCTCTCAAACGCATGCAGATTACTTGCTGAGAAGGCAGCTCTCTGAATGAAAAAAGCTCATCCTGGCATACATTTATTCTAAGTGCTCATGAACACACCACATACTGTCCAATCTGATGCGGGTGTCCAACACATGAAAACGTTATTAAATCTGAACGATGACTGATGGTGTCAAAAATGAATGGAGTGGAGAGAAATAAAAATTAGAAAGCAAGTTGGAAGAGTGAGAGATAGAGAGAGAACACAAGTTTGGAAGAAAACAGAATAAGGGGAGAAGGGGAAGGCATGAGAAAAGAAAGAGAAAGAGATATAGAGCTGGAGTGCTAGAGAATAGAGAGAGGGTGAGAATAGGGGAGAGTGTGACAGAGGATAAGAACGGAGAGAAAGTGAGAATAGGAGTGAGAGAGAGACAAAGAGAATGAGAATGAGGCAGAGATAGAAAGAGGGATCAGAGAGAGAGAAAAAAGAGAGCTGGAGAAGAGAGAGAGAGTGAGAGTTAAAGTCAGCCCTGGCGGACAGAAGAAAGAGCTAGAATGAAGGATACACAGCCTGAGGCAGATAGAAAACAATTGTTTCAGTGCTACCCATAACCCACTTCACCCTTAAACAGCAGATTTCTTTCACTCAATTAATTTCTACACGTTGGCTTTGGAACACTGAGTTAGAGGGCTTTCTGTCTCTCCCTCTGTTTCTCTCTCTCTCTCTCTCTCTCTCTTTTTTTTTCTCTCTCTCTTTCTCTCTCTCTCTCTCTCTTTTTCTCTCTCTCGCTCACTCTCTCACTCGCTTTCTCCCACCCACCCTCTCTATTTATCTCTCACTACTTCCCCTTGCGTCTTGCTGTTCCTCTTGTCTGTATATGCCCTTCATTCTTCCACGTTTTATTTCTGCGTTTTGGTTAAAGAGTCTCTACTAATTTGAAATACCTTGCCGTCTGAGGTGCGGCTTTACACGCGACGGCGTCTGCGAAGTCGCTATTGTACCTCCACCCTCTGCTCTCATCTGCACAAACATGTTGATTTGCATAAATTCGAATCCAAATACGACACACAGAAGTTGACACGTAAAAAGCCCATGACAGCGCACGCGCATTTGCATATTTTCCTCCCTTGTCTCCTGCTTTCCTCTTTGGTTGTCTGCCATTGTTGTTTGTCGCTAAATATGTTTGTCACAGATTGTGAGGTAGGCTTCAGCTCGAAAGCATCTGTGGGTTTAGGGAACCAGAAACCACAGGATTTAGAGTAGTCTCAATAGCAAACACCTTGTGTTCCGCAAGTGTGTCTGATTACCTGGAAACTTTCACTGTGGAACTGAATACAGGGGAAAATCTAAGCAATATAAGCTAGCTAGCAAAGCCTTTAGCAGCTACAGCAAAGCAAAAACATGCAGTCCTTTAAAAACTGCATTTAAAGTATGTCATAGTCTGTCATGCACTATTAGGAGGTTTTAGCAAAGTAATTGCCACATACTTGTGATTAACAGTTTAATTCGTTCATACTCATTATTTAGGCTATTTTCATTACATGCAACTCATGAAGTAAACCTGAAGTGGCCAAATTGGGTGATATAGCTATCTTACCTCTTAGCTATCGATGCTTCTCAATTACAGAAACACCTCAGCTAAACAAACATTTTCAAAGCTTTCATGTTTTTCATGTCTTAATAAATTTTCCACTTATTTTATTTTACATTTATTTGACTCAGTTCAGCAGAGGAAAATGCATCTAATTCACATTCTGTGTAGTTTGACATAAATGCTAGTGAAAGCTAACAGCTGAGGAAATAATTTGCAGAAAGTTGGGATCAGCTTACATAATTGTGAGCAGGATTTTTTTTGTGACAGGCTTAGATGTACGACTTTGTTTAAAGTTGTTTAAGTCCAGATTAGGAGTATTTCATGAGAAAACCATGATCTATCAGATATGAACCTTTTTTTAATATATTACAACATATATTGATATATCGGTATAATACGTTGTCTGTTTATGTTGCATTTTTCTTTTTTAAGCTTAGCGGAGAATGCTCCAGGCCGATCACAGGCAGGGGTTCTCAAGCCAAAGTGTATCAGATCACTTGTCTGGTCAATATCGTTATGGGCTTGGCCACTTTACTTTAGACAGTAGACTACGGGAAAAGCTTAGCATGAGAGATCATTTGAAAGACATTGTGGGCAGTATGATCAAAATATGGTCTGAATAATTCATTTAAAGCCCAACACTTCACTCTTCTCCCTACATGATGAACATAGGTGGATGGATGGTGAGAGATATTACTGATGAACAGGGAGGAAATGCAGAGGTGGTGGATGGATGATGAATTGAACTGGAAGGAGGTGGAGCTTCAGGCATTATCCTCCTCTCGAACCTTAGCATTTCGACACTGCCGTGCTTAATCTTGGCTTCCTTCCCCATTCGTTTGTCAGATGTGCCTCTGTTTGTTTGTTTTCTTCCGCCCCTGGTTTCTCCCTTTATCTGCCCTCTTGTCTCTCTCCAGTCCAGTTTTCCTACCATGTGTCTTTGTTTTGGTTCCCTCCTCTTCCCAGCTCCGCCCTCTTGTCACGTACCTCACTGGGTCTTAAGTTTTTGCTTTTCTGTGTATCTTTTGTACCAGCTGTCCCTTGTTGCCTGTAGAGTGTGTTGTTTCCCTTGTGTGTTTGCCTTTTATACTATATTTCTTTCACAGCCGAGCTCTGGCTTATTTAGTTTGTTCCTGGTCATGAGTTTCTGTCATGAGTTTTTTTGTTTGTGCTGGTTTCTGACTTCCAGTAAGTCTTG
This sequence comes from Alestes dentex, assembly GCA_037576975.1. Taxonomy (NCBI): domain Eukaryota; kingdom Metazoa; phylum Chordata; class Actinopteri; order Characiformes; family Alestidae; genus Alestes; species Alestes dentex. The sequence goes on along the minus strand of JBBIGA010000132.1, from coordinate 10,757,466 downwards.
TCTCCTTCAGTCATGTGAATATCTTCTGGTAGCACTTTTGGACTCTGTCAGTCATCACTCCAGTGCTGTCAACATGGGTTTAAATAAAAATTCATACCTGCATTCTGCCTACCTGGGCCAACTGTCATAGTCTCTATTAAAAGGAGACCTTGAGCATCAGTGTCCATATTATGAAAATATTCTGTACTTGATTCCATAGGTGTGATCCATAGAACGGAAAGGTTTTTGGGAGAGTTCAGTGGGATACTATGCGTGTATGAGGATATTTGGCCCCAAGGATGTATGAGATAATCCAAGTTTTTAAATGTCAGTAAGTTTGAGGATAATTTCTGCTGTAATGCTTGATAAATTACAGACACTGACATTCTCCTCATATCCACCAATGACCAAGAACACTCTTCTTCTCATTACCGCAATGAGTATGAAATTAAAAACCTGTAGTAAGACAGAATGTGCTTTGAAGCACAGCAATAAATCATTAAATGGTTTTTATGAACTTTTGGGTTTGGAAAATATGTCTGTACATTTTCAAATGTCAAATGTCTCAGTGAACAGACCCAGCTATAAATTACTGTGTCATAAGCATAAAATGCATCGCACAGTTTTCAATTAAACTGTCCATGTCATTTATGCAGAATTCTGTGGACTGCTCTAATCTGCTAATTTTTTTGAGGGAGGCGTGGATACCTTTAAGTGCTTTTACCATCTTCGTGAAAGTGGCTGGTTTGTTTGCACTGATCTTTCATGAATTTTATGTAAGAATCACACTGTGCTATTTGAGCCATTAACGAACATCTGTTCCTGAGGCGTGAGGTCAACTGCAAGACCTGCTTTTTCTGGCTTTGGCCCAGGCTGCATTCCTCGCAAGAACATTTTTGGCTAGATCTGATGTAAACAAGACATTTTTTTAATGCTGAATTTAATGGCTCTGTCAGTCAGTTGCACAGTTACAAAATATGTTAAGCTAGATCATGCTCCAAAGTAGGAGACTGAATACAAATCACATGCGAGCATTTCTAACCAGTGACTGCTGATGAATTGTATCTCATTATCCAGGTGTGTGTGCTTGTGTGTATTGCACATATCATTAAAAAGCAGCCATATTTGCCTTCATTGTTCATAGCAAGGAACCTCTCCATTACCTTTTTGACTGCAGTTCGTACAAAACTGGAAGTTTAGGTTGGACTGCATGACCCTGCAAACACCCACTCTTAAAACAAAACATGCCATAAAAGAACCATTTTAGATCCTTAAAGAACCATTTTTGTAAATGAGATCATGTTAATGTTCAGTTTACTCACTAACTAACACTCCTATATCACACAGTACCACCAGTGCTGGGAGGGTTAAGGCTAACACATGCATGTGAAGCACCATCGCAGCCAACACAACCTCGTTGTACACCTCAACATACAAGAAGGAAAACACTAACCGCCAATTTTATTTCCTCATCTAACAAGATGTAGTAGGGCAGAGGGATGGCAGATACTTCAGTGACTGACAGTCAGGAGCCCCCCTGAAGTTTGTACAGTGCTGGCTAGCAACACAGTTTTTTTTCTCACTTCTCTTAAGATATGTCATCAAATGAGTAAAAACAGTGTTGCCTAGTGACTTTGGTTTCCCTAGCTATGGCGTTAAGGCAGATTTATTTTTAGTAGCCAGAGCCAGGTCTGTAGCCATCAATGACTCCCATTTCTTTTCCAATACATATGCATCTCTGTGCCTTAAGAGCACCAGTCCTCTCAGGTATGGATTATTTCTGTCCATTTTAGCCCACTTTTTATGGACTTTATGCACATTATAGCCAGAGTTCATGTGTACCTGTTTCAGAATTCACCTGCTCTTTTACATTAACAACTGGGCTGAGATTTTCACGATTATGCTGATCAGTCAGAGTGTTCCTGTTTTGTCTGTAAAACCAGTAATGCACAGACACTCTACACTCAATTTCCTGGAATGTATTTGCGTCTCTTGTGTTCTTCTTGGGCATGAAGCTTGTTATTAGTGGAAGAATGGGCTAAAATTCTGTAATCCTTACTGAACAAGAAGCTTAACCCCTTTACATTTACATTTACTACCCACTATCCTACCCACTAGGCCACCGCCACCCCAAATTACCCAAAATTAAACATTTTTATATATTTTTGACTGCAATTTGGTGATGTATTGGTCTATTACTACGGACTATTAAACGATTCAGATTCTCAATTGAAAGCCGTTGAGCAATACCTGTCTTTTTACAAAACCTGTAACAACTGTTCATTGTTTAAGATTAATATAATATGCAAATGTGCAAAAATTAAACATTTAATATTTTACTGAAAAAACTACGACCTGTTCATCAGCTTCTAAAAGTCCTGGTCTTGTTTATATGAGCAGGTTAGTAACTGGATTATTTTCTTACTGGGGATGTGTATTTTTGCCATATTGCTCAAAATCAGCTAATCTTTTAGGGAACTGAGTGTAACCTTATTTGCTGATCTGAGCTCAGTTTTCCAATTGCAAACATTGTAGAATATCCTAATCCTAATAAGCTGATGCTTGCTGGATCAGAGCATGGAAGGAAACAAACCGGGCAAACATGTACAGCTAACATGTCCACCGTTGCACTTTTGAGTGGTACGAGTGCAGATCCGAAAGCTGTAGCATAAAGATGTATCTCCTCCCTTTGCTCTCACTCGCCAGCTGTTTGGCAGCTGATGAAGTGACTCTCTAATTCTCCCTCTACTCCCCCATTACCAGCTTGCCGTTCTCATTAGTAGCATTTTAGCGCACTGGGCACCGGAGAGCGCTGGCCCAGGCACGTGGAGAGCGCTGGAGGCGGCCGTAAGCTTTGTCCTCCTGCTTTTTTCTCTGTCTGTGCAGATTCTCTACACACACACACACACACACACACACACACACACACACACACTAGCCTCACTTCCCCCCCTTCCGGGTCTTGCGTTTGCATAATTACCCAGGTAATTGCAGAGTAATTGGTGCCGTCACCTGCTCCCGGGACGCACTGGCATTGTTTTATCAACAGCTGGAGTTAAACCTGCATGGCATCATCACAAAAAACGGAGAGAGAGCGAAGGAAAGATGGGGAAGAGTGAGTGAGAGAAAGAAAGAGAGAGAGAGAGAGAGAGAGAAATGGTTGCCTGAGGGAAAGTCCTTCCTCGTTTAGAATGGAAATATATGGAAATATTTTCTGCCGACAGCATGAGAAAGAAAAGAAAGAGAGAGAGGGGGAGAGAGACACTTTCGATGAGGGGAGTAGGGAGTGGGAGCTCACTAAAATGGGAGAGAAGAAGAAAGAAAGAAAGAAAGAAAGAAAGAAAGAAAGAAAGAAAGAGGTGCCGCTGAGAGAGACGGCGTACACACAGTGGGTGAGAGAAGAAGAAAGAGACATAATTTGTCTGTGCCGGAGGGGGAAAAAGTGGTGTCAACTTTGTTTCTTTCTTTTTTGGCTGTGGAGGAAGAAAGGGGTGTACTTGGTTAAAGCTTTCGCTTTGTGTATTATTCATCCTGTTCAACATACTGGGCTTCTTTTCTTTAAGAGGAAAAAAAAACACAGGAAAGAATGGAATAGCCCGAGCTTCTTTTCAGAATTTCTGTTTGTGAGGCTTCAGGCCTTGGAGAGCCAGATAATGGCATTAAGCAGAGCAGATGGAATGACACCTTGAGCTTCACTGGCACACTGGCATCCGCTCTGTACTCTCTGCTGTAATGTCCTTGGGTTTTTCTCATTTAAAAAGCCTCCTACGTAACATTCTCTGTACAAGACAATAAACAAACACACGGACGTATGTGCGTACACATTAACAAAAGTATCTTGCATAGCTAAAATAGCACTGGGAGCTGCCTTGAAACCTGAAATTGATCTGTACTATTGTCCACTTTTATAGACAACAGCATTGGCGTAATTTACTGAGGGGGACGAGGGGGGTTGAACCTCTCCAGTATTTATTTACTCAGCCATACAGCACACCTCCTCCCCATAACTAGTTTTCGCTATAATGCTACAGTAGCACTACTGATGCTACTTCCAGGCAGGAACAGATGAGATATCTTCATTTATGTTACATTTTCTCAATCTGTGTTCTCTTGGTAAGCATAAAAAATAGGCGAGATCTAAAAAGCAGAGGATGACAGACATGGGAATAGATTATAGCTATATGATAGGCAAAAACAACCTTTTCACAGTTATGCCTCGCAGAATTAATATCCATTTTAGAGTTGTTTAATGATTGCTACTAAACTTTATGATGCTACATACGCAAGTCTACTACACTGCAAAAATAAGATCTTGGCAAGTGAAATTATTCATTTGGCAGCGATGACCATATTCTATATTATGTCTTGATAAAAGCAAAATTATTTGTCAATGATCTGTTGTACAACATTTTCCTCACATTTATAAGCGTACTTAAAACACTTAAAAATCATAAAAATCATTTTCATTCGTATACTATTTGGTAACACTGGGATAGCACATCATGGAGTCTTTTCTTCAGAATGTTGATGTTGTCAGTCAATTTAACTTTTTACGGTTTTTGCTAAGAATTTCACGACAGTAATATCTGTGTTTGTATGTTGTAACAAAATGTGTGATAATAAAGATGAATTCTGATTTCACGGTACGTGTACCAGTGGTCTAGATATCTTGTTAATTATGACTTCTTTTATATACTCTGTTGGGTTCTACCTCAGTAAAATGTGGCCTAATGAGAACTGTATATTTGTTTTTTTGCCAAATTATTCTTTTTAACACCACACAAACACTACATTTATGGCTGGAAAACGGGAGCCTGCTGCTGTGTTTGGCCTTTCCCTCAGTGCAAGTGTTTGTGTGTTTGAGAGGCCAGTTAATGGGGTGCTGCACATATTAAAGGAGGAAGTGAAATATGCCCAGAAAGCTTTCTGTCAAGGTCGTTGCTGCTGTTAGCTGCCGCGTCCAATGAAATTACGGGGTGAAACGTAGTCTGAAAGGGGCCGTCCCATGGGACTAACATGCAGCCTGTTAGAAATTGTATACTTTGGCATAACTGTCTCCCTAAGGTATGCACACGCAAACAACCTATGGAAAAGCCAGTCACACACACATACACACTCGTTGTACTTGTTTGACTGTTGCACAGCAGCATCTGCTGGTAGGATGGTGCACATCCTTCTCCCATCCTGCTGAGGTATCAGGCCTGTGACCTGCTTTATGACACTTTTGATTCATACTCTCTCACCCTTCCTCTCTTTTTTTGTACTCCTCACTAGATTGCTCTGACTGTGTTGTACTGTGCATCTCTGCTCTGTACCTGCAATCATTTCTACTTCTCTACTTTCTTATCATGTCTCCCTTCCCCTTACACACATACATACACACGCACACACACACCCACACACCCACACACACACAGTGATCACACGGTCTGGCTCCATCCCTGCTAAGCCCCTTGGTTCCGCTGTGGTCAGGTCGGTGGAATAGGGGGCCATGCTCCCACTGCTCGAGGGAGTAATGAGGGGAAATCCTCCCTACTGAATTGATTTCAGAGGTGAGACGAATAGAGGGCCCAAAAAAAGCAACTAGCGACTAGCCATAATGGCTGGCAGCTAGCTGTGGAGAGGAGTAAAAATGTGGAGAATGCACAGAGTCAGCAGTACGTAGCATTTAGAGCTGTTTGAATCAACATGCTGTTCTGTCAGCGTGTTCAGCTTCCATTTTTGCAGTGCATAGGATTCGCTAGTTAATATGGACTTATTCTGAAATGCTAAAGAGCACGATCAGTGACCTTTTGTCACACCATCCTCTTCTGTGCTCTCCTTCAGGATTCTGGGTTTAGTGCCATTGCTCAGCACTGTGCAACAATGAGGAAGTTAACGGTGGGAAGACACTGTCCGAACAACTGTGACATTTTCTAGGCGAGCACAGACCTTACTAAGAGCATCACAGAAATAAGAGCTGCCTAGCTAGGTAGTCTGTTAAGCTACAGACAGATAGATAGATAGATACATACATACATACATACATACGTACATAGCCATAGTATATGGTATACTCACCTTTTTTCGACATGTTTTTTAGACAGTGCCTTTTTCTGGTTGTGAAAAAAATATCAGAATCAGAATCAGAAAAGATATTGATACCGGATGAAACTGCTAATCCCAATTTTCCAAAACATGAATATCACAAAACATGCTTTTATACTTGGATAAGTGGGATATGTTTTCCGGCATAGTGGGTATGAAAGTTGCAAATTAAATGTTTTTGCTCCATTTGGTGCCAGAAAACATTTATACAGATTAAAATACTCCTGCTACAGTGGCATGTCCAAGCGTTTGATGGGCAACAGTGAAAGAAGATGAGAATCAGGCCACTGCCTGATCTACCCAGGTCTCTGGACTCCTAAGGATTCAGGCATGTACGGTTGACACAGAGATGTTAAAACTGATCTACAGAGAGTTAATAAAGAAGGAAATTCCTTCATCACACATGGTGAGCCACACCCGTGGTGCATGCGCATGATGCCGTCTTCAGGAAATGGCAAATAAAAAAATTGCTAAGTGTGAATGAAAAACACCTTACTGTGCAGTTAAAGAACAAAACTAATGTTAACTAATCAGCTAATGTTAACTAATGAAAATGTAGTAGTGGTTTTAAGCAGTGCCTGCTGTTTATGTTGCCATCATAGCTCATATATGTCGTCTTATTTATTTTTGCCCCTGAAGTCCATTGATGACATTTGCAACAGAATTCTTTCTTTCTTTACCATTTTCAGCCCTCTTTTTTGTTACTTAGAATTAAGCAGACTGTTACTGCACTTTTAAAACTGATATAAATATATTTCAAAAAAACAGTCAAAACAGTTTTGACTGGCTGCCTAAAACACTTCTAGCTACATTTAACATTAATGAGCTCAGTTAAAGTTCTGTTGGTATTTATAGATCTGTTTGTTTTTGTGATACCTTTTAATACCTTTTTGTAGACTTTCTATACTGGGGAGTGAACGGCATGATACTTTAATACAGTTTAAACACTATACTATACTTTTTTTGTGTGGAAAACATGGGCTCCCATGATATGGGCCTTTTAAATCTAACACCAACTTCTGAGATAAGACAATCGTAAGGCATTACTCTTGTCTACCCTCACAAACAATCAAAAGATGACCCCAAAGGACAATTCTTATTGTTGATATTTGATCAGAACCGTTCTCAAATTACTTAGGTGATTTGAAAGAATTATAATAGTTATTCGTGCTCTTGTTCTTGAATGAGAAATGTTTAAGTTTATACAGAGGTTTATGTCTGTAGTTCAGTAGAAGAAATGGTAAACCTGATGACAATATAACTTTACTGAGATCTCTACTAAAACCAAAGATGGGAGGCATGATGTTAGTGAGGTCTTTTGCTTATGAGAAGCAAGACTTCAGTAAATATTTCCATCTGACCTTGCTGTCTTGGAGAAACTACAGAGATATTAAGGACTATTGTTGAGGTTTCTTTCCTATAGGACTTGATGAAGTGAAACATCTTTATTAGATTTATCTGTAATTTCATCAGAGCTCTTTTAAACAATTCTTCAGGAAGTCTGTCATGCCTTTAGATGCAGCTTCACACGTGTGCACTTGTGAGTGGGGTCCGCCATGGTCTCTTTGCTCCAGCAGCTTGTTTGTATTGAGACACATGCCCGGCTTATGGCCTGCAGTCTCATTGGCCACTCATCGGAAGTTGATATTTTCCAGCCACACTCCTGGAGTCTCCTCTCTTGACCTCCACGCTTTTGCCTTGGCTGTGTGCTGCTGGCTGGCTGTCTGCAAACTTCAGCTGGGTCTGGCTACGGTTTGAAAAGGCCAGCACATTTGGGTGAGGAGGGAGGAGAGAGCGCCTGACCTTTTGGAAAGACGATACCTATTTCCCTTTTCTCTCTGTTTTCACTCTCTCATTCTCACCTTCTCTCTCTCTCGTTCTCTCCCACTCCATCTCTCTCCTTCCCTCTCTCTCTTTTTCTCATTCTCACCTTCTCTCTCCCACACTCCCACTCCATCTCTCTCTTGCTGTCTCTCTATCTCTCTCTTTCTGTCTATCTCTCTCTTTCTCTCTCTCTTTCTTTCTCTCTAATACTCATTCTTCCTCTCCTTTCTTTTGTCCTCCTCACTTCTTTCTCCTTTCTTTGCCTTCTCTCACTGCCTGCCTCTCTTGCTCTTTTTTCTTTCTTTCTTTCTTTCTTTCTTTCTTTCTTTCTTTCTTTCTTTCTTTCTTTCACTGTCTCTCTCTCTCTTACTCACTCACATACACACCAGCTCACACTCTTTCATTAATCTCTCTCTCTCTCTCTCTCTCTCTCTCTCTCTCTCTCTCTCTCTCTCTCTCTCTCTCTCTCTGTGTTTTTGTCTGTTTCTTACCAAAATTAAATCAAATTCTGAACATGCTTGGATCAGAGCACTGCATGATGTATCTCCACTTCCAGGAATAAGAGCAAGCGGCAGGCTGCTTGTGTTTCCACTCTGATTCATTTACCATGTCACGTTGCACCGTCCCTTTTTATGCTAATGCACTTGTCAGAATCTATTTTGGCCCTGTCGTTGGCATTTGTTTTGCAATGGATCTTATTTTAGTGCTCATATGAGTTTTGCCTCCCGTCGCCCGTTTCAGAAAAACGGCAGTAGAAAAGACATTCAGAAAGCTCATAAATGGAGGAAAACGTAACTCCTCAAGTGTGTGTGTGGTATTTTTTTCTCTCCAAACCCAGGCCTTTCTTTTTTCTTTTTCTTGAAACTGTCCAAATAACATGGCTGTGATTGAATCCTGGCTGTCTAACCCTGGCAAAGCTGTTCGGAAGAGCTGAGTTTCGTGCTGCCGTCCCATTTAAGTCAGATGTGCTTGAGTGAGTTTCATGGTCGTGGATCAGGGCGCGTTGGGACCCAGATAGCAGCGGCCCATGGGACAGATCCTCCCCCGTGGATGTCCGTCCCTGCTTGTCTCAAAACGGATTATAACAGCGTGGTGTCTTACGAGTGCGCAAAACTGGATCAGCAGTGTTTCATTTGTCTTAATGCTGGTTTGAGGAGGTCGAGGTGTCCTTGGCACTCGCTGTCCTGCTAAGGATTCACGGGCTTAGAGGCCCACGGTTGAAGTCACACGGCGTGAACGCCCTACACCCTGATAAAAATCGCACGGGGGAATAAATCTCTTGATCTCTTCCTGGAGACATCATGAAGTCCACAGATATGTGTGTTACTCCATAGTATCTTGATTTGTTCTTTATAGTTGTGTTGATTCTGCAATAACTCTCTGAAATGCAATTCCATATTTCATCATCACTTCATCATCAACACTTTGAGCACTGGCTTCAAGTATTTATTTATTTATCAATTTATCCAGCACCCTCCGCAACCCTGGTTAGGATAAGCAGCTTAGATAATGGATTGATGGATAGATTTATTCATACCATTTCTTTTGTTGATAGCTGTAGCCAGTAGACATCAAAAGTTGCAAACGTTGCTTTTTGGTAGCTTGCTAGAAACTCAGCATGGTGGAGATACAATTGGCACCAGAATTTTTTGATTGAATGTTTAAATGGCATTCTAGCTAAAATGTTATAAACATGCCTCCTACAGTGAGCATTTACTGCTTTTTTGTTTGATTTTTTCCAATTTTCTCTCTAATTTAAGTCACATCCAATTTCACTCACTAACTAGGACTCCCTTCCATCCCACCCAGAGAAAGCAAGACCAACCGTGCTTTCTTGGATCCTCAGCTATGCATGGCTGTGGCATCTTGGAGATCAAACTCGTCATATGGGCGAGATTTTAAATTTTTAAGGACTATGAAAAACTCTTCTGAGGTGGGAGGAAGGTGTATGAGGGCAGGTGATGTGAGATATATAAATTTTCTTTTTTCTTTAGCTGGTTAACCTGACATTACTGCCAAGAAGCTAAATACACTTGTTTTATTAGCCTCTACATCAGTGGAATTTCCAGTAGTTATATGATGTGTTTGCAGAGAACATGGTAGGTGTTGTAGGGAGAGAACACTAATGGGTGAAAACAAAAAAGCATACAAAATTGTGAAATAATGTCAAGTCCATGAGGCATGCAATGTGACAAATAACATTTTAATGCTAGTTTTAGGCCAGAACACCCCTTTAGCCATCGTAATCCAGTTGCAACATCATTATGAATTCAAGATGACATACCTGAATCGTGACATGTGTCATGAGGAGTGTGTTTAGTCAGTCTGAAAATGCACAAGTTGGAGGTAGAAAGATTGACACTCCTGCTTAGCAGCTGGCTCCTACACCTAAAGTGGAGACCCACATTTCTTCCGCACATTGCTGAAGGTCATTAAAGCTCCCTGTAGCCTCTGAATGTGACCACGTCACTCTAGAGTGCTCTGTTGGAATCAAATGGCCAATTGTTCAATCTATGCCAACAGACAGGTGGACCGAGGAGCAGACAAACACATTGACAGGAACACGAGGACAGACACTTGAGAGACCTTCAGGCAGACAGGTGCACCTGACCTGATGGACAGGTAGACAGACAGGTTCAGGCTGTTCCTCCCAGCACACAGGGGTTGCGGTCCTCTCTGGCAGCTTTAGCTCTTCTCAGAATTACTTTAACCTCTACATATACTGTATGTTCCGTCAAAGCTGCTGTTTCAGAGCTGGAAAAACTTTGAGATTGTTGATAAAAATTTCCTTGACGTGCACAGCCCTTTTGTCCAAAATACCAAATACTTGTATTGAAATAGTGTGAGCTAAAATTAAAGTGGCTAAGATAAAAAAAGTTATAACACACACCACTAGCTGCTGTAGCTTTATTGTGTCACATTTTCCTCATCATACATGCTCATTACAGCATTGTGCAGGAGTCTTAGGCATGTGGGCAAAATGTATAAAACCATAAATGTTTTTTATTCATAAAAGAGTAAAAAGCAACAATTTTGTGAGCTTGTTGTTATAACACGTTTCTGCTTTTCAGAGGAAATCGGTGTTTTTTATGGTTTCACACTCGAAATGTAAACTTTACTTGATTTCTTTATATAATTATCTGTGGTTATGGACATTGTAAAGGGGATAATTGTGAACTACAAAATTCGCCTACAATTCTGTGCAAAAGTATTTTTGGCACCTATGCAAATAATTTAAAGGCATTTTTCTCAGTGTGTGTGATAATGTGTCTTTCTGGTGTCAAGGTTAGCAATAGAATAAATGCAAACAAACAAAAAAGCAGTACAAAGTATCAAGACATGTTTTGTTTTTAAAAAGTAGTTGATGTTTTGTTGAGCTAGTGAGGAGAACACAGGTTCGGTTCCAGATTTTTTCCTCGGTTCCACCGGCCGTTTTTTGGATTTGTGAAATTCCATCAACAGCTCCTGATTTAATTTAATGAAGGACTGATCGAGTCAAACCAGGTTTCTGATGGGTTCTATCATACTGGGCTTCTACAAGGAACACACTGATATACTGAACATATATCATTTTAAAATATTATTTTAGCAGGTGTCTAAGACTTTTGCACAGCACTGTATAAGGTCAATGGAGCTGATAAAATGAGTGTAGATAGAAGGTAGTTGAAGAGGCCCATCATTGTATATACCAACATTATTAGAAGCAAAGTCAAACTATTAGATGACAGTGAGAGAGACAATAAAGTCAGAAATCTTTAGATTCCAAAGAAAAACTGATTAAGTCTAGTCTATAAATTTAAGAGACGATTGGAAGATTAGGTGAATGGATGCTTTCTGGATCTGTAAGGCAGGCTGAGATCTGGAGATTTTGACGCAACCATTTTGAAACAAGAATTTTGTGCTGCAGTTTCTCATTAGGTTGCATGGGATGTTTGCCAGAACTTTGGTCTGTGAAGCTCGTCCTACCTTGCAACACTAGCTACGCAAGAACAGGTGTGTGGGCAGAGCGCAGCTGAACTGCAGCTAAACCTTCTCACTGCTGGCCAGCATGTCGGGATACACGCCTTGTAAATCAGCCCCTACTTAGTCTGAGCCTCACCAGCAAGGGGATTCTCAGCACAACCTGCAGGGACGGGTCCGTGGCATGCTGAACATGGCTTACCATACCCTCATACTCCTGCCTAAACGCTCTCCCCTCTCTGCACAGGTCTTTTTTGTGAAGCCTCAGTGCTGAGGGTTTAGAGAAGGTATTGACCGAGAAAAAGCATGGTGAGGCTGTTGAGGAACCATTAAGCCGAGATAGCAGGGGACCTTGTATGTATGTGTGTCCATATGGTTGTGTCGGTGTGTGTTTGTCTTTGTGTGTACCCCAAAGATGTCCTTTAAAAAAAAACTTTTTTCCTCGCAGCGGTGTGTGTGTGTGTGTGTGTGTCCGGCGGCTGTAGGCGAGTGTGCTGATCTTATTTTCTGATAGAGAAGAAGCTGTCCGCAACAGGCCGGAGAACAAGCCTGCAGCCCATAGGCACAGCCAATGAAAAGAGCACAACTACTTACAACTAATCCCTCTGACAGCAGCCACTGGCATACAAGTTTGCTGTGTGGGTATGTGTGTGTGTGTGTGTGTGTGTGTGTGTGTGTGTATGTGTGTGTATGTGTGTGTTTGTGTTTGTGTTTGTTTGTTTGACCATGCTTCATCCACTGTGATGATGTTTTCATGCTGAGTGTTTTATTACGGTGCACGACTAATTTATTTGAGCTGGCTTGTGAAGTACTTTCAGAAAAGTAGTCAATCAATACAGCGCATCTCAGTGAGGTGTTGTTTAGGCCATAAATTCAAACCTGATGCATCTCATTTGTGGCCACTGGATGTAACTGTAGTGGCAGCGAGTAATCATACCTCCCGGGCTCTCCAACAGGTATGCCTGTATGCTTATTACCATAATGGTTAACCTGCTGACTCATTTTTCAAATTGTTTACACTCACATAGTCACTGGCTCACTTTTAGCTGTCTGAGGATTCTTGACAAGGTGAAACTATTAGCCCTTGGCCCTTTTTGCGCAGGTTTCCTCGTAGCTATTGTGCCAGGAGGAATGGAAATCAGCTCACCTGATACTTTTGATAATATAATCAAAATGCTTAATATAATCAAAGTTGCTCATAAAACCGGATTGCATCAGATTTTAGTTCAACATATAGTTCAAATTGAGCTGGAATGTTTTAATGTGTTTTAATTAAATATATGAAAATTGCATTTTGAGACTTCTGTGAAAAAGAGTTAAATAGCTGTAAATCGCTTCACGACAGTGACTACATCCTTGCTCATTTAATCGACCACTCTAACCAGCAGAACCATAGATAGTGCAGATAGCTAACAGGCTAACACTGTGGGCGATTGAAAAAATGTAGTGAAAAAAAATATGAATTTTAAATATATATATGTGCATATCTGTGTATATTAGTCAGTATTTGAAAAGAGTGGATACAGCACTCTACCTTTGACTGAAACGACATAAGAATCGGCCTCAGCTGATTTTATGTTACCTATTAACCAGCCACAGTGTCTGGAGCGTGCAGTAAATCTACCGGATGTAAATATTTAGACAGTTTATTATCTAGATTTTTCATAATTGAAGTTGTACACTTCATTGGGTAATTGTTGCAGCCTTACTGCCTCTCCAGTGGAAGAACAAGTCAGAGAACGTGAGAGTGAGAAAAGGGCCAGGAGAGGTGGCAGACTGGCGGGTACTACAGCCTAATTAAATTAATGAAGACACATGTTGTCCGGTCAGCCTGACTAGGCGGCTGTCATCTCCCTGCTGGCTGGGGCCTGTCGCAGAGGAGACGGGGGTTGCACGCCGCTGGCCTGACGCCACACGCATTTTACGGGACGCTCCATCGGCGCGAAAGACCCACAGCCAGGCCTTGCTCCAATTAAAACATCTTCGTTAAAGATGTTCACATTCATGCCATTAAGGCTCCTGTGAAGGTATTCCAAACAACTGCTACAAATACACTAACTGAAGAAAAAGCTGGGAATACCTGTTTTAGTGAGTGTGTCTTTTTTGTCACTTTGTAGTAACGCAGTAAGTGCAAAGCTGATTAAATCTCACAGTTTCCTTTGCCAGAACTGGACAACTAAGAGAACAACTGACCAAAGTGTTACCATGATGTCACTAAAATAATAACACTGGAGTATCATTAAAACGTATTAAACTCTAGGGATTGGCCAATGGCTCACAGTCATCACTGTATTAAAGCAGGCATCAGGATTATATCCAGTCCACAAAAGCAAAGAAAGAGTGATCCTCATTCATGCTTTTCACTCTTTTTTAGTTTGATCTTATGTTCTTAAGCAAGAATGTAATGTTCTTAAACGGAATGGAATTTCACCTCACAGGCCACCCACGTTTCGCCAATTCAGGTTCTAATTCAAGTTCAAGTTTACTTATATAGTACATTATCCTACACAAAAAAAGTCATTCAATTTGCTTTACAGAAATAGAATACGAAATAAAATAAAATAGAATGAAACAGAATCAAATAATGCAAGAAAAAGAAGATGGAAGATGGAAGAAACTACATGGAAGAAACACAAACTACATGAAAGAAAACTGAAAGTGCAACATAAGTGCAAATGTTTAAAAGAAGGTTGAGGAGAGCAGTTTTTTTTTTTTTTTTAGCAGCTATTTAAAGCCACAGCTGGCACAGATCTGACACTGATGGGCAGTTTGCCTGATTGTGCCTTTTTTGTTGTTTTATGAATTACTTACTACTCTCCCACCCAACCGTAGCAGTTTGGGCCTGAAATGTTTTCATCTGCTTCAGTTGTGAGTCCGCTAATTCCTGGCCCTGCCCACTGTGCTAATATAAGCTTAGTCAACGACTTTTAGGCTTAATGCACTGTGTAATTTTAAGTCCCACCCACTGTTTCATATGGCAGAGCATTAATCAGTTGTTTAGTTGTGTTATCCACACAACTTAAGGAGTGCCTCAGGGGCGAATAAAATGTTTTTAACTTCTGTAATCCCACCCTATTTTGGCTTTCTCACTGGAGAAGCGCCCTCAGCTGCAGACGGTGTGGACACAGCTCCACTGCCTCGGTGCTGCATGCGTCCCCACTTCTCTCCTGGCCTTTCCCTCCAGCAGTAACTGTCAGAATAAAGAAAACAGCATCTGAAGTGAGAAGAAAAGCTGAAGTGGGGGGAGGGGGGTGATACTCCCCACACAGCTCTCTGGGAATTTATAGGTGTGGATGTAGAGTTGTCCAGAGGTGCTTTATGTAGGATTGAGAAAAGCCTGGCTCCTGAGCTCCACTACACCTGCTGGGCTTTGGGAGCTTTAGCCATATACTGATGAGGCCGTAGCAGGAAGCGCTAGTAAATTTTGCCTGGATGAAGCAAGCCTGCTGTCCAACAACTTTTTACTTGTCTGCCCATCTGTCATGCTGGGCTATATATGTCACTGCGGTTGCTTGGAGCTCACTGAACTAGATACTGACCTGATGCTGGGGTTTTCAGTCAGGATATTATAGGCTGACTGCCAGTATGTCATGTTTATATAGTACCAGTCAAAAGTTTGGACTTATTTGTACTATTTCTCACATTTTAGAGTAACTGCAAAGACTATGAATGAATGTGTAATCAGTAATAATTCAGTAAAATAATCAGCTTTCATCTGTATTTTTGTTTCTGTACCGAGGCATCTACTTTGCCTTTCTGTCTTTGTGTTACAAACACATTTCAAGCATTTAAACATAAATGTTTATTTCAAACGGTCAGGGGGTGACCAAACTTTTCACTGCACTGTAAACAATGAAAAGTCAAGTTTATTCAACTCCTTAGTTTAGTCAGACATTTTCCTAACTCTTTCCTAACTCTAATTTTTCTCAATAAGGTACACAGTATAGACTTTTTTGGACAGTTGGATTGTGAATAATCATTTGAAATTGCTTCATTAAGTAACATGGTTGACAAATTTTTTTAAGTTCACTGATCAGACAACAAGTTCCCATCAAAGACTTCTTTTATCTGTTCAATCGGTTCATTTTATTTTTGCATGTGTGCCCCGAGTCTAGTCCTGCAGCAGAACAGCGTTTCAGGAACTATCATCCTGAACAGAGAAGGAAGCCTATTTTAACTCCCAAACTGAAAAACCTCTTTATTAGTGGTTTTATTGCTTTTAATGTAGTAGCTCTGCAACAAAACAAATGTACATAATTTCCCCAACTTTCATCCCAAATGTAGTCGATCAGCCAATATATTTAGTGCCTGAAGTTTGCTTCATTGGTTTTGCACTGGAACTAAGGCTAATGTGTTTATATATGCATGTGTGTGTGTGTGTGTGTGTGTGTGTGTGTGTGTGTGTGTGTGTGTGTGCGTGTGTGTGTGTGTGTGTGTGTGTGT
>JBBIGA010000132.1:10620965-10685240 GCA_037576975.1 Alestes dentex | reverse complement strand
AGAGCCGGCCCAAGCTTGGACCCCGCGGACGGTCACCTGAGGCCCTGAGGGCAGCGCTGGGGTGTGTGTGTGTGTGTAGGTGTGTGTGTGTGTGTGTGTGTGTGTGTGTACCTTTTAGACAAGACTATGAATGACTGAGTGTTATGCACAGAATCTCATCTCAAAACTGTGAGCACTTCTTGCTGTGCACTCTGCTTCAACTATTCCCACCGAATGACATGGAAATGAAATCTCTTGTCAGTAGAGGCTACAGTTTATTTTCTGAGTTTAAACCACACTTTCAACATGTGGTTGTAGTCTGAGGAGAGACTGTGTGATTCAGACATAATTCCCCAAATATCCACTCAGGTAGGGTTCAGTGTCGTATTGAGTTGGGTTCAAGTTTCATGTTTGGATTTCTCATGGCCCTTCTTGCACTGTCTTTTCCCATACTTTTACCTCATATCATGTTTACTGGGACACGTTACTGTCAGCATGACTGATGTCCATAAAGCAAGAATGGGTGCAAAAATGGAGTGGATTCAGGTGAGGTGCAGAATTTAACAGGCCTTAGTCAAGTTTGTTGCGCTGGCAGATAGTGTGATCTGTGATTTATTAAAAAAAAAAATTAAATTCATTAACCCTTATAGTCACACATGAACACACCATAGCACAATACAAACTTCTTTCTCTGCGTTTAACCCATTCTCCAAGTGAACCAGTGGGCTGCCACCAACGATGGGCACCCAGGGAGCAGTGTGTGGGGATGGTACCTCAGCGGTGACACTAGCAGTTGGGATTCAAACCCCCAACCTTCTGATTGGATTGCAGGGCCAACGCCGTAACCACTAGGCCATCCAGCTGCTAGAATTCTGCCAGCTACAGTCAGATTGGGATCGATTTTCACTGATGTATAGTCAGACTGATATGTAATTTTGCTGGGCTACAGTTGAAATGGAAATGAATTTTGTTGGGCTACAGTGGAATTAGGACAACATGTTCTTGTGCTACACTTGGATCGTGACAAAATTATGTTGGACTACAGCTGAACTGGGACAAAATTGTGGTGGGCTACAGTGGAACTGGAACATTTGTCAGCTACAGTCAGACTAGGATAAATTTATGTTGGACTGCAGTTAGACTGACACATCATTTTGTTGGCTACATTGAATTCGGACAGAATTTTCTTGGGCTACAGTTAAATTGGGACAGAACTTTGTTGTGCTACCATTGGATTGGGACAGACTTTTGTCAGCTACAGTCAGGTTGGGTTAAAAGTTTGTCAGGTTACAGTCAGATTGGGTTTTTCATCTACAATCAAACTGAGTCAGCTATGGTCGAATTTCAAACATTGTTTTGCCCTGCTTGGGTTGAGTTCTAAATTTGGTGCTGTGTGTTGGCTCAGGTTAAACCTGGATAGAGAATGTGCTCAGTATATAATCGGGTTCAGATCTAAATTTCCTCTCAGGTAAAAGCTCCAGACTAGGGACACTAGGTTTAAAGGGAGAGAACCTGGGCTGGAGTTCTGATTAGATCCGCTTTTTGCTAACTGAGCAAACTCTTTTGCCAAGAGATATGACTGATGAAAAAGGAGCAGGTGAGTGTTGCTAGGACTTTGTCACAGAAAACAGAATGGGGAGTGTATCTATCAGAGGTTACACAGGAAGAAAGAACAGTTTCAGGCATGATTTTCCCCAAATATAAAAGTTATTTCATAGCTGTATATTGCACAGCCACTGCAGAGTTGATCCAGCAGGGCCTCTTAGGTCTACAGAGTAAACAAAAGTCAATAGGTGTGTTTCCTGTGAGTATTCTTTGGTGAGAGAATTAGTTTGATTACTCATTTAAAAGTGTTTGTAGCCAGATCGCTGTGGTCCCCAAAGCTACCCGTATCCCCTCCGCACAGTCGATTCTGCCCCATGCTAGCTCAATGCGCTCCAAGCAATACCTATTACTCATACACTGTCAATTAAGGTAATTTATTGCTGTAATTCTGCCCCGGTATGAATGTTGGCGGTTCAGAGTTTGTAAATACTTTGAAGTTAATTGAGGGCATCAGTTCCTGGGAGAGGCGTGTATGTGTGTGCGTGAGAAAGTGTGTTGCGTCGCAGTGCATGGTTGCCAATTAACGACTCCCACCTCCTTGCCACCAATCACAAAAACAACTCGCAGGCCCAACGTTTAAAGCTTTTCCATCCGCCAGCGTAATTCTGACTCCACGGATTTGCGTGTTTTTTGGGGGGTTTTTTCTGGAGATGTCACTGCGTGGGTTAATTTCACTTTCTGCCGCTGCGCAGTTGGTGTCAGATGAGCTCAGAAGAATCCTTTCACGTCCCATTCAGTGCATCTTCCAAGAAGAGGGCAATGTTTTATTCAGTAAGAGTCCTCCAACTCCTCCAGCCAATGAGAAAAGGAATTTCTTTCGTTCCCACTATTAAGTAACAACCTTGACCTATCGCTGTCTTCCTTCCCTTTCAATTTCCTCACACTTTTGTCTCCTTTGACTGGCCTCCTCCTCCTTCCTGTCTTGTTACGCTAACTCTTTCATCTCACCACAGAAACATTCTTTCCTTCTCTCCCTCTCTGCCTGTCTTTGCTCTCTCTCTCTCTTTCTCTCTCTCTCTCTCTCTCTCTCTCTCTGTCTCTCTCTGTCTCTCTCTCTTTCTCCTACACACTTTTTCACTGATGCTCTCCATCTCTCTTCCCAGAACCCAGACATCGTGTTGGTCCACTATCTGAACGTACCGGCCATAGAGGATTGTGGGAAGCCGTGTGGGCCTATCCTGTGTTCCATCAACACAGATAAGAAAGAGTGGGCCAAATGGACCAAGGAGGAGCTCATCAGCCAGCTCAAGCCCATGTGTGAGTATTAACAGCCACTTTCAGAGCATCTTACAGCAAGAGTACGAGCACATCTCCCCTTGTTCTGACAGCAGTCAGTTATCACTGATACACTGTCCCCCAGTCTTCATCTAGATCCAATACACCTGCTACAATAAGACATATCACTTACTTAAGAGGCCTCATGCAATTAGAGACTGTAAATTTATCCAGTTGTCCATAACTCTGCAGGCCTTAGTGAACTGTGTCTGGGCGTGTGGGTAAGTTTTAAAGGTCTAGTTTTAGGGATGGAATAGTGGTTGGAGTCATTTTTCCCCTTAAGCCAAAGTCACTCAAGGTCATTTGTGGTATGCAAAGTTTGCTTCTTTAGTTTTAGCTTTGAGGCTAATGTAGTTAACAAATCAGAATTAGAATTAACTGTAGCTGCAAAAAAGTAATAAGGTATACAATGAGTTCCCAGAAATAACAGAAATATGAAGCAACACTGCACTAATTAACATGGTGAAAACATCATGCAAACATGCCTCATTTACACTACCAGTCAAAAATGTATCACACAGAGATTTTCTACTTGGCATGTTACGCACGTAGTATGTACTAAAAATACACTCAGTATTCTAAAAATATTTAATACATATTTTATAAATATTTAATATTTATTCTATACATCTAAAGTATGTTCACCATTTGAGTTCCTTTGTTAGCCAGAAAATGTCATATTTTTATTCAGCACTACTGTCCGAGTGATGAATAAAATGGAGCTACCTAATATATTACTATTAAGTGACGGCCAATGATGAAACAGTTAATGAGTGCATTTAAATTTAAAGGACAGTCTAGAATTTTACTCTGCATCACACAACCAGTTAATAGACATGCACTGTTACCATGTTATGGCATATTTTCATTTACAGTTGTTCACTCAACAACTTTCCAGTGCTTAACAAGGATTAAAAAAAAAAACGGAATTTCTGAAAGTTGTTGAAACCTGTGGTGTGCAAAATCTTTTGACTGGAACTGTAGGGTTGTCCTGATTGCTTGACTAAAATAAAATCCATTTAAAAATAGTCATTTAAAACTTTGTGTTCCCAATGAACCACTTGATTAGAAGGAACCTGCACAACATTACAAAGCTATTTTCAGTCAAGAGTTTGTCTACAAGCTATTAACATGAATCTTATTCTCACGAAAGCATGTCTGTTTATAGTTACAGATTTCGACAGTAAAATTAAAGGTTTGCCACTATAAATTATGTTCAGTAACCCGCCACTTAATCACGGCTCAGCAGTCGCGACTTCAGTCTCTTGCAATTTTTTCTGAGAACCGAACTACTAATTGCTTGCGGAAACTGCAGATATCCTCCGCATTTTTTTTGCTTTTGTGACGGCTGGGCTTCGTCCACCACACCCCCTCGTCCCCATGCTGGTTGTTTATGTTTGGGCAGCGGTTAGCAAGGCAATCAGACACCTGAACGGAAAGAGCCTCCACTGCTCAGCGCCACGCCCAAACATAAACAACCAGGACGAGGGGGAGTGGTGGATTAGGTCCGGACATCACAGTCACCTGTACTCAGAGGTGGGAAGTTTGAAAGTAGACTATCCGAGAACGTTATTTATTTCTCCTTGCTGCTGATTGGCTGCTGCCCTGTGACGCATCTCTGGCAGACACAGTCCAGAATATCCCCTGTGGAACTATCTTGAGTGTTTTTTCTTTTTGTTCGTGTTTTTCGTATTGTTTTTCTTAAACCCCTGTATTTTTATTACTGTAAATTAAATGAATTTATTACAGTATTTACCTGCTCATACCAAAGAAAACGACAGCGCATACCAAAGACAACGCACATGCATGAATTACAGTACAACGCTATACAGCAGTAATATCGGTATTTTACATTCCAGCACTGCAGGAGACAGCAGTTCAGTGTAAACTGTACAGTACGAATACTGGTTTACCTTTACGTTTGCTTTAAGGGTAATGTATTAAGCTGAGTTTTAAGTGAATTGAAGTGTTTTGGGAGCATATTTGGGGGCATATTTAGGGTTTATACAATGAAAATAGGCATTTTTTATGGCATTTTTTTACCACATCACATATTTGCGGGTGCGGGTGCCCTTGGAAGGTTTACTGTATATGATTATTCAACAAATCATCAGAATAATTGCTAGATTACTTAATTACTGATGTAATTGGTAGTGACGACCCTAAACTCATCACACACTTTCTTCAAATCATGTTGAGTTGTTAAGTAATTTCCAGTAGACTTGAATATGTGGTTATGACAAACTTATTTATGAATATAAACATACATAAAAGTACATATATGTACATACATGAAAGTAGTACATTACAATAATATTATCATGTTAAAAGTAGTATTTGTAGTATCATGTTAATTATAGTATCACATAAAAATAGTATTATTAACCATGTTTAATGGGAATTTCACTGATTTTTCAAAATTTGTGTGTAATTCAACTGATATGAAATAAAATGATTTAGAGTAGTTTGATTTAAATTCCTCTGTTATAGAGAAGCTCACTGCTCACTAATGGTGGTGGTGGCAGCAAGCAGACGTCTGAACAGTTCAGTGCCTCTAAAGGCTTCCTCTCAGAACATTATTACATAAAATGATTATGAATATACTGACTGGTGTCTGAGAAATTATTTTATCATGAGTTTTTTATAATCGTGTAGTGAAGGTTTCAGTTTAAAACAAATTTTAAAGCCGTTCATGGCACTGTGAGGTGAGACAGTTTTTCCAAATGTACCACTATTTTACCATCATCATCAAATATAAAAACTCAGTAGCTACATGTAGATTTACTGATCATTTTGGATAGAAAATTAAATAGCTATATTTGTTTGGTCCCCGTGTCCACCAATGGATCGAAATCAGTTGGTACATTTCTCTGCAGTGAATCATTTCACAGCAAACTTCTCTGAATGACCTTGTTTGCATCTCACCTACTGAATTATGCAGAAAGTTTGAAAAATCAGTGGGATTCTTTAAACTTTAAAGCTTCGCCTATACTTTTGTCAATTTTTATATCTAACAATATCTTGTCAAGAAAACCAAAAATGCCCTTCTGGGGGTCGACTTCTTGGGGTAAAGGGGGGGAAGTTGTGCACGGCACCCCACCACCACAGAACTGAGGATGGCCGTATGGCCGACACTTCTGAAGATCACTCCTGAGTGGGTCTGACAAGACTCCTTGAGGCCGCTGTACAGAAGATTGACTCGCTCAATACATTGACAGGTAGCTGTCATTTTCGATGTATGCCTCAAACAGAATGATAAAGTCATACTGCGAGTGAGATGAAAGTTTAAAAAGTCATACTGCAGGACTTTCTGCTATGACTCAGACCCAACTTTAGTCTCGTCTTGCGCAGACAAGTCCGTCGAGTGGCTAAGCGGGTGGGATTGCTAGGCTGTGACCATTCGAAACCATTTCCTCTGTAGTCCGTAAAAGTGTCCGTAATATTTGAGTGACTTTTAAATCTCAACACACTTGACTGCGTCATTAACTTCATGATGTGCTGTGGCAATAAGGAAAGGGCAAGCAAACACCACTCACATCACAATCACTTTCACTGACCTTCTTGCCGTAATGAATCCTTTGTGGTATCATACTCCCATCTAGAGGCTGGGGAGTGCTATTGCAAGGGTTATTTTTCACTGAGACAGAGGAAAACTGAGGATCTGCTGACTCTTCTGTCCTCGCTCACCAACATCCAAGTCATGCATTTTGAATGAGTCAGTTATGCACTAGATACTCAGATGAAATGTGCCTACCAGAGTGGCCCACATGTGCACTGGGCCATTCTTGGGTTATTCAGAGCTGTGTGAGGTCGCATCCTTTGCCATTTCACGTTCTTTTTACACTTTGAATATTAAACATGCACCTTTATACAGACTGAGTGTCTACTTCTAACCTTTAATTTAACATCATGATAATCATATGATTTCTGATTAGGGATATTACAATTCAAACATGCTTTTTGAATAACTCGGCAGTGATTAGTTGGCAATTTGGGTGATGATAATGCATATTATAATCTCCTGCAGGCAGAAACAGAGCCTGATGAACACTAGGCATGTCATTTACTCTAGTTGAGGTCACCTCTCAACGCCATCCTTGCTACCCTTCAACTGTGCACTGGTTTTGGCAGTCTGCTGGGAAACGACCTTAAATCAAACTAAATTATAGCTATTTGCTATCTAGTGACTAGCACTGCTCACAGCAGTCCGTCTTTAAAAGCTATTTGTGAGCTTTGCTTGAAGCAAGTAATATCAAGTAACTTCAAGTCAATTCAGTTCAGTTCAATTTAAGTGAAGTAAAACAGATCATTACATTAGCCAACGCATAAAATTGTGTTACCCAGGTCTTCCACGTCAAGCAAAAACAGCAGATTGTAATTGGTTGGTTTGCAAGTCAGTCAAAGCAGGCAGTCATTAGCCCCACAGAATGTGAAACGTTCCAGACTTATAACTGTTTTATTTCATATATCTTTACTAAAACTAGGGACTGTTCCTGATGAGTCAACAATCGCCCACAGCACTGCTTAGTATCCCCTAACCCCTGTTACAGACTTAAAGATGTCTTAATTAAATATATGAATTTAATTAGCCAAGTATAACTAATTGAAAAAATAAGCATGTGTGTAAGTCTGAACTTCCTCCAGTTCAGTACGATAACCTAACAGCCAAACATTTCTTGTAGCTGACTGACTGTCTTTCTGTACTTGATTTAGGATTTTCCCTGCAAAATGCTTCTAGTTCAGAAATGTGTGTAGGTTATGCATTCACAACATGTTCTAGAAAGCTCTAGAATTTGCTCCTACTAATTTAAGACTTGATTTTGCTGTTAATTTTAGACTCAGAGGTTAAGTCTGTATGCTTCTGTCTCATTTGTATTGTTAGTCATCTCCATAGAGATATTCTATCATTCTCATTTACTCTATGGTGTTGACCAAAGGATGGTGGGTCTCACTTTTGATTCTAGCTTATTTCCGAAGTTTCGTCCTCCAGCTGTAGGGAACTTTTCATCACTTCTGACACACTTCACATACTCATTAGGGGCTCAGATAGATATACCCTGAAGCTGCTTTATGATAATCTTAGTTATTAAAATTCTATATAAATGCATTTCACTTGGCTAGATCTACTGTATATCTACTATCTATATATATATATATGTGTGTGTGTGTGTGTGTGTG
Source organism: Alestes dentex (assembly GCA_037576975.1). Taxonomy (NCBI): domain Eukaryota; kingdom Metazoa; phylum Chordata; class Actinopteri; order Characiformes; family Alestidae; genus Alestes; species Alestes dentex. Next base: position 10,677,203 of record JBBIGA010000132.1, on the reverse strand, counting down.
TGTGTGTGTGTGTGTGTGCGTGTGTGTGTGTCTATAGCTCTGAACAGCTTTGCCTTAGTATTTAAGATCTGCTGACAATATTTATCCTAATTTCCAAATAAAAATATTGTTTTTTAAAGCATAATTTTAAAGGAAATGACAAAACATCAGAATAAGAGAAATTATGCAGTTTTTACAGAACTTGAATAATTCAAAGAAAGCAAATCTCTTCATTCTTAAACAAAATGTCACAAAATGACAAACTTCTAGTAGTGTTTTACCATCCAACTGGTCACAGTGTGAGAGGAGAGTGTTGATTACAGCAGTGTTTTTATACTTTTCCTCAGTAAGTAAGATGTGATTCAGGTGATCACTAATCAGTATCTCATAAAGCAGAATGAGGTGCTCATGTAGGAATTTAACACTGGCATGCAACGGTTGTCATACTCATAGAGATGATGATTTAAAAATAAATTGCAGTGGTGTCTTTTATATATATGTGTGTGTGTGTGTGTGTGTGTGTGTGTGTGTGTGTGTGTGTGTATTTTTAGTGCTTCCTTGTCTAACTCTTTTTTATTAAAAAGGGGATGTGTGGTCTGTTTTGGTTCTGCAAAGACTTTAAATTGTTTGCTCTATTTTCAACTCGATTAAGAATAATTGGCAGACTGCTTGATTACTAATATAATCATTAGTGACAGCCCTATTTATGATAATAATGAAATAACTGCCTTCTCTCCGTTCCCCTTCTCATCACATAGGAAGTAGTTTACTATCATTTTAATTATCAAGCCATTCACTGCATCTCGCTAATTTGATTGAATCAATTGTTAGTCATGTTTATTTCCATTCCAGCAGATTAAGAAGGATGTTCTTTATTGATGAGGTACATACCCCTGCACTTTCAGAATCCAGAATAAGGAACAGATGACATAGCTGAGTAGCTCTTGCTCTCTGTCAGCCTCTTGTTCCGCCCCAGTACCAATCCCTTCCCAGCACACTCAGCAAGGCTGCGGGCCTAGACGTGACTCCTGTAAGGAGATGTAGTGCATGGAGCCGTCCAGCAGATGTCACTGTCACTCACGGAGGGCTTGATATGAATATGGTAAACTGCTAGTTATATATAACTTTATGGTTTATGGTAAATCTGCATTTTTCTTCTGAATGTCACATGATTGGAGGTCCCTCACCTCTGAATGAGGAAACAACTATTGACTTACAGTCAAAAACTGAAATTAGACTTACAAACTTACTAGCAGGGACACAGGAGAACATTTTTAGTTGGAGGTGCTAAAATTATGCAGCATTTAAAGAAAAAAGGTAAATGTTCTGTATGTATATGTTGTATAAAGTGCTAGTGGTGAAATAGGACATATAACTGAGACATCAAACCTCTGATACACACCCATTGTATTATGCAAATGAGCTGAGCAGCAACCAGTCAGAGTGACCGATTGTCTTACGTGTTGTATTACATGCCTGCTTACGGATTTATCACTATTAGAAACTACACACTGAGATTTAGTTCTAGAATACACACAAAGATGGACAAATAAATGTATTCAGAACAAAGTGTGATTAAGCATTTGTAAAAGAGAGCGAAAAAAAGAAAAAATAAATTGATCCTGTTTTAGTGTAACCTACCCAAAGCAGCTAAGACTGAAGCAAAATCAGTTTGCAATAATAGAAAGGCAGGTTGAACTAAGTGATCGGCTCCTAAAAACATGAAAAAATCAAATGAAAATACAAAGTCCCCCACCTCTTCTCACATCCTTGTGTGTTACTTATTTGTTTTCTGTGTGTGTGTATGTGTGTGTGTGTTTTATGTGTGTTGTAACTAGGCACATTTCGGTGTTTCCTTTTGGATTTTTTTGTTTTGTTTGTCTGTGTCAGAAATGTTGTTCATATTTTTTACATCAGGATTAACCTGCCTTCAGGTGAAAATTAGCTATTTGGTTAACGCTGGCTAAATTTGTCTATCATGAAGTAAAAATATTCTATAGGATTATGAAATTTAAAATGGATTGTAATCTAGTATAATAGCACAGGCTTAGTGACCTAGTAATAGCACAGGCTTAGTGACACGCTGCTCCCTGTGTTCCTGGCTGCCTGCTGCTTCACCTGGTGAATGGGTTAAATGCAGAGAAAAAGATTTGTTCTGTTCTCACTGTGTGCTGTGGTGTGTTCACGTATGACAAAAATGTTTACTCCATTATTTATTTTGTCCAAAGGAAACATTTGTGGCTATTTTTCAAACTAATACAAATTTACAAACTTGATATATAATTTTTTGGGGCTGTACTCCACTGCTCTGTTAACCGTTCCTCCAGTCATATTTGTGTATATAGCGTACACTTTAGAATAGTGTAATCAGTGTGATATTTAATGATGCACTGAATCATTTCATAAAGATTTAGAGTGAGGTTTACATTTATCCAACAAATGAACATTTTTATACTAGTTAAAAAGCAAAGTGCATAAACTAACACTATTCCTAAATGTTCATAATATGTGTATGTCATATGGAACTATATTAGTGGAACAGGTCTGTTTGGATATGATTCAGCTTTTAAAACATTGTTTGTCAGTTTTGCCACATGAGCATGGCCAAGGAAGAAGATGATGATGGTGATGATGATAATGATGATTATTATTATTATTATCATTATTATTATTATTATTATTATTATTATTATTATTATTATTGGGCCAATATAGTAGTGAAAGATCAGTGTAGTAAAGAGTAAAGCTTGCAGATGTTTTCTACACATCAAATCTAAACCAACATGACACATTCTAAAACAGTTTCAATCCTAAAATAGTTTCAGCAGCTGCTTCATTTAAATGACTAGAACTTGTGCCACCTTATCACATTCCTGCATGTTTAGCACACAGGAAGCTACATTTGAAACAGCCACACTGTTACCACTTCCAATGAATTAGTGCTTCTTGAGATCTATGTTTCCTCCAATTAAGAGTTTTTAATATGATTAATACCATAGACCACACAAAACATGAAAAGGTCCACCTTGAAGACAACAGTTCTCATGTTAAACACAATAATTGCATCTCTTAAACACATGAACCACATATTTATGGGTCTTCATTAACCACATATTTATGGGTTGTTTTAGCTCTAAATTTTAGTATCTATGAGCCAAGAATTAAATACTAATCTCTGTCTGTAGCACCTGTAGCTTTGGTCATGGTTACCACAGACAACAGTTTCCCCTATTCATAGTAAAGGAACAGAAAACTGTTCACTTAAAGTGCTTATAATAGACACCAATGCACCTGCCAGTTGACTTCTGTTGTAAAAATATAAGAGGAAAGTGGGTTTTCGGTTCTTTACATTGAATCGTTGCTTCTTGTAACTTACTGTTTTCTTTTAAGTAACTTTTGGTAAAAGCAACATATAACATAAAATGTTCAATTAAAAGAATGGTTTAGGTGTATTTACACTGGATGAACTTAAGTCAATACTGATAAGCAGGAGTATATAGAATAATGAAGTGTGAGGGTGTTTCTCCCTTGCAGTGCCAGTAAAGGGGGCTGGCGAGGTGGTGGTCGGTGCTGGCCGCCTGCTGGTCTGTGTGGCTGTCTGGCTGACGTCTCTGTCTCCTCCTCTCTCCCGGCAGTTCATGGCATCAAGTGGACTTGCAGCAACGGGAACAGCAGCACCGGCTTCTCGGCCGAGCAGCTGGTGCAGCAGATCCTGGACAGCCACCAGACCAAGCCACCTCCCCGGACTCATAACTGCCTCTGCACGGGGACGCTGGGTAAGGGGCCGTGGGGAGGGAGAGAAAAGAGAGACAGTCAGGGTGCAGATTTTAGATTCAAATTATAAAATGAACAAATCTAGTATAAAAGTAGTCGACACTATGATCTCGGAGGTTATATCTACCAGAGTAAAAAGCAGTAGTGACTGAAGATAAACATATTTACATCAGACCTGCAGTGAGTATAATGTGTGTAAAGATCTGAATTAAAAGCAAATTAACCCGTATAAGCATATTCCATTTAAAAGAAACTACCATCCTCTACAAAGGAAACGGTCATGATGAAAGGAAAATTGTAAAATTACAATGGAATGAAATCCAGGATATTTTATACCAAAGGTGCACCTACTAGAATCTTCCCTTTCCGCCGGAGTGTAGGGTGAAAGTAGCTTCCTGTTCCATGCAATATGAATTTTGGTCACTAGATGGCAGCCTTTTTTAAAATTTCAAAATGATTTCGTCCCAGGTCACACCACCTGTAAGTGAAAATAGAAAGTGGTTAATACGGATTAAAAGAGAAAGAGACATATATAGCTATGTACAATAACTACCCAGACATATATGAGATGAAAACACTCAACTCATTCCTCTGTGTTTCCTCTGGCTGTAGGTGCTGGAAGCAGTCTGCATCACAAGTGCAACAGTGCCAAACACCGCATTATTTCTCCAAAAGTAGACCCACGCTCTGGAGGTGCCTACAGCAGCACCCACTCTGAAGTGCAGAACAGTGATGTGTCTGAGGGCAAAACTGAGCACACCCATGGTGGGGGAAAGAATGGAAGGGCAGGGGCAGATGGTCCGGGTGGATCGGCTGCACGTGAAAAGAGGAATGGAAAAGTGCCCAAACCAGCTCTGCTTCATCAGAACAGCATGGAAGTGTCCTCCACCAACCAGGTTGAAGTGCCCGACACCACCCAGAGCTCTCCCGTGTCCATTAGCAGTGGCCTGAATTCCGATCCAGACATGGCCGACAGTCCAGTGGTGACTGGTATGAGCCACGTGGCCTCGGTTATGGGCAGCCTGTCCCAGTCCGCCACTGTCTTCATGTCAGAGGTCACTGGAGATCCCGTGTACAGCATGTCTCCCACCGGAGACCCCAACGCTCATCTCCTGGGCCCCGACACAGCCTCGAGCAGCCTGGTGCTGGCAGTTGCCGCTGACAGTCACAAGTTTGCCTTCCCTGGGGCTGTGGGTGTGGGACTGGGAGATGCTGGGTCTGCCGAAGGATTAGCCATGCTATCAGCGGCTAGTGTGTCTGAAGAGCTTGTCCTGTCCAGCAACCTGGATTCTGGAAGCATCAAGCTGCCTGAGACCACTGTCAACTTTGACCCAGACTGCTTCCTCAACAACCCCAAGCAGGGCCAGACCTATGGGGGTAATGGACTGAAGACGGAGGTCAGCAACCCGAGCAGCTGCAGTAATGGAGGGGTCCGCTGTTCACCTCCTCTCGCTGACAACAGTTATGGTTTCAATCCCTCGCTGGTAAAGAATATCAAGACAGAGGATACTTCATTTGAGCAGCAGCTGGCCAAGGAAGGTGGTTACCAGGTTGGTGAAGTTGTCAGTGGTGCAGGCAGTCTCTCCAGCTCCTCAGGCAGTGGATCTACCCAGAGTTCCCTTGCTCTGACTCCAACAGGCTCTCTGCTGCCTTCCGGGGGTGGCTTGAGCCCCAGTACCACCCTGGAGCAGATGGATTTCAGTGCCATTGATGCCAAGCAGGACTACACCGCTACTGTGATGTCAGCCACAGGTTATGGCCAGGCTATTCCCAGCCCCCACTTGGCCCACCAGAGCCACTCCCCCAGCTTCTTCCTGCAAGGTTCACCTCAGTCCTCCCAGAACCAAAACCACCAGAACAATGGCACCTCTGCACAGAACTCCCATGACACTGCTGCATACATGGGCTTGTCTGTGGTTAAGACTGACTCAACAAGTACCAACGGGCATCTCCACCACCACCATGCCCACCAAGGACAGCATGCTGCCTCCAGCAACTGCAATGGAAACTCTCCAACTGAGAGGAATGGGCAAAGCGGCACTCTCCAACTTCTACAGTACCAAAACCGCTTCCCTAGTGCAGGCCAAGAACACGAGGACGTCGGAAGTCTGGAACAGCCAGCTAGCTCAGAAGCAGGGGATGCAAGTGTCCAGGAGAAAGAGACAGAGGGCTTGCTGAAGGCAGGGGATCATCTGCAGTCTTGTGTGGGCAATGGGGCAGATGGCAGTGGGGCCACAGAGCATTATCTCCAGCAGCCAGAGAGTAGCAACATGAGAGCAGGACCTGGAGGAACAGGAACAGGGGCAAACAATGGAGCCCTGTGTAATGGCACCGAGGGCAACAGGGCAGCTGGAAGTCCACATCAACAGCTTCAGCCTCTCCTACAGGGTGCAGGTCTAGTCCAGGGTCTCTTCAACACTGTTGCAGCCCACCAGGGTTTGACTGCCAGTGGGGGCAGTGGAAGTGGATCCATGGAAATCAATCTAGACCACTTTGATGTCTCCTTTGGAAATCAGTTTTCGGATCTCATCAACGACTTCATTTCAGTGGAGGGGGGAAATGGAGCATCAGTGGGAGCACAAGGGGGCAATGCACTCTACAGCCATCAGCTGATGGCTCACTCTGGTACAGAGGGGCAAGTATCCTCCGGAGCAGCGACCCAACAAGGCACAGAAGAAGGGAGCACCCGTGGAGCAGCTGGGTACAATTCTGCAGACCTCTGCCTCCAGCCCTGCTGCAGCCCTCAGTCAGGCCAGTCCGGGGCAGTGGCAGGCGAGGCGGGACAGCTGTCCTACATGCAGGTGGAGGAGGTGGTGTCTGCTGCTGTGGCTCATGGGACCATGGGGATGCTACAGGCCACTGGTAGACTATTTGTGGTGACAGACTATTCACCGGAGTGGTCTTATCCTGAGGTGAGTGAGTAACTAATTGTTAGCACTGTTTTGTCTACTTTGCAACTAATTGTCTACTCTGTAGCTGCCTTCATGTGCGTGTCAGAAAATCTTGTTTTATCCAGTTGGATAATTTTCTGTTTGCCAAGTTGTAATTGCTAAGCGTCATGTCAGAATCAAGCAAGCCTGCTTGGAACTGATAGCATTTTGAAATCTCTCTGACTTTTTCCTCTAGTATAAAATTGTACGCAATGCAAGAGACAGTTACAGGTGTAAGAAAATATTTATCTCCTTATAAGTGGCTACTAAAAGTTTCCCTTGCAAAAATACTATCAGTGCCACGGTAAGAATTACTCCCAGCAACCACTGAACTCATCTTTTCCTCTGCTCTGATGAAAGAGCAAAGGTAGGTAACGAGTTGGGAACTCAGGTGATCAGATTTGTTTCTAAGGCTCCCACTTGTAACTACGCTTTGAAGGAATGTTCACTGGCCTCGAAAACTTTTTATTTACATTCATTCTGATAGCTAACGTTTGTGAGATTTTTGGTGACGTGAGTGAAGTATGTTTGGATTTCTGTCTCTGTAATGCACTAAGCCAACCACAGTGTGGCAGAAATGGATAAGAATGAGACAAAAATATGCATTGCTCTAGTTTACTTGGACTGGAAATCAGACTTAAAATTTCTATCCGTATGATAAATAAATTTTTGCGTGACTATAATCATAATCATTTTCTCATTTTTACTTTTTACAACATATCTTAACATTTCTTCTGAGTGTGTCCTGTTATGTACCAGCACAGCCTGTGGGCCAGGCAGATGTCAAGTCTCTGAATCTCTTATGATGTCATTAACATGCCCACTGGCAAAGGGGCATTGGGACAGATTGAGACTGGGGCATAATAGAGGCATACGACAGGCTAGTAAATACACTCCAAACCTGAACATACCCTTTAGATGACACCGGCATTTTTTTTATTAATTGTTTACTGAGTGTACCTCTGGTACCATGGTATACCTTGTGATTTTTTTAACAGAATTCTGTGTGCTTTCTCAGGGTGGTGTAAAGGTTTTGATCACGGGCCCATGGCAGGAAGCTAACAGTGACTACAGCTGCCTGTTTGATCAGATTACCGTGCCTGCCTCCCTCATCCAGCCTGGAGTACTTCGATGCTATTGCCCAGGTAGGAGCTCAGACTGTCATGTTTGTATTTCCAAAATTCATTTTTACAGTCATTTTCCATTTTGGAGATTCCGTAAATAAAAATAAATATATTTCAGCAGTTCTAGCAAGTCATGCAAAATTGCATTTTTGTTTTCTAATTAAATGCACAAGCCAAATGTTATTAAAGAGGAATTCCAATGATTTTTCAAAATTTCTGTGCATTCAGCATGGTTTGTTGTGAAAATGGTGGTGATAGGAATCAGGGATCACAATGTCTACACCCCATATAGACATTTTACTGTCCAAAATAGTCCAAAATCCAGTGAACTTACAAGTAACTTCTGTGTTTATATATATGTAATATTGATAATATTAAAATACTGGATAATCTGCATTTTTTACTGCTGCTTCACTCTCTGCCATGAACAGACTTTAAAAACAGATTTAGGCCAAAATCTAAAAACAATGTTTCATAGATCAGTGAATGTACTCATAACAATTTCATGGAATAACCGTCTGTGAGGGAGCTTTCAGAAGCTTTAAACTCTGGATGTCTGGTTCTTATCACCACCACTGTGAACAATTCTGACTCAGTAAGTTCCAAACCACTCTGAATGACTTTTACATTTAAATCTTTGCATACAATTTAATTCATGCATAGAAAGATTGGTGGAGTCTAATGCCACAAAAACAGTTTTAATAGACATGATTAAGTCACTTATGTAGTGATTTGATTACATTTTTACCTCCCAAATGAGGTACAATGAAATGATCCCATTGCTTAAGTCCAGTTTCTCATTACTATGCTGCTATTACTTAGCCTCGTAGTAGCATAGGGAAGGAGGAGAACACAAAACAATTGTCTTATAACTACAGAATTTTAGTTTTTAGTCTTAGCTTATAATATGGCCACAATCACAACACTTTTATCTACAATGACTTACGGAGTCAGGACAAAAAAAACTAGTCCTTGTTCTTGGCAGTGAAATGCTATCCCTTTGACTGAAACAGGAATTTGCCAGGCCTGCCCCTGTCTGACCTAGGCTCTGTACCAACTCATTACTCAAGGCTGGAGCAGTTGATTAAGTAAATTAAGTGATTACGTGAAACTCTGAGCAGTTTCCTGTCCTTCCCACTTGTAGCTCACGACACAGGCCTGGTGACCCTTCAGGTGGCAGCCAGCAGTCAGATCATTTCCAACTCGGTCGTGTTTGAGTACAAAGCCCGTGCTCTCCCAGCCCTGCCCACATCCCAGCACGACTGGCTCTCACTGGACGGTAAGCTCCCTGATTCTTTCACGTTGTTCTGGTGGTTGTCTGATAACAGCTGTATGGTAAGGTTTGAGCATCCCTGTCAAATGATGAATTGTTGATTTTCTATGTAGAAAAGACTATTATGTATTTTTTTAAATATTTCTATTTATTTCATTTCATTAGAAAATAGAACAGAATATACAATTTGCTGTAACTTGCACAGGTCACATTTTTCTTTCCAATATGTTAAATTCAGCAAATAATGTATATTTATAGCATGTTGGTGGTAACTGCATCTTCTAAGGAAAAAGTGTGATGGGTTGTTATGTGTATCCCAACAACCGAAGAGAAAATGTATAAGTTGCTGTCTTTGCTGATAGTTATTGTATTTGTTATTGTTTGTTTAATATTTGAGTTGTTTGGTGTGTAGTTTGGTTGATTGTCTTGGCTTTTAATCCTTGCAAGAATGGGTTCTAAAAAAATTTTCAGCATTATAGCAGAAGAATAGGTAAACAGTGCATATCTCTGTGGATCTGTTGTAACATGAACATGACTGACACATAGAAGAGGCCGGTACTCACTTAAGGATATAGAAGAGCATGCTAATGATTAACCACATTATAGTTGTTTTGTAATCCTTTAAGAATAAAAGACAGCACTGAGTGTAACATTTAACTTTTCTGCCTGAGGCAAACTGTAGCAGAACTTGCACTGCCTGTCATGAGTCCAGCCACCATTCACCTATTGTTGGAACTTCTGAGTAAGGCTCTTACCGCTTGACAAAGGTTTTGTTAACATAAAAGAGCTATTTGCGACTTCTTTGAGCATATTTACCTATAATACTTTGATTGATGTTTGTCAAAGTGTCTTCCTTGGCATGAAGAGTAGGTTTTGCATAGTAATTTTCAAATTAGCTATAAGCTCATTTGAACTCCTGAAAGCTTAGAGTGCCGATGAGGGTGTCCCCAGACTTTTGAATTCTCTGTACTTATGGCACTTTTCCACTGGCAAAAGGAACTGAAGCGTACTGCTGACAAATGATTTTCCATTACAAAATAAGCAATCCATCCTCAAGGCACACCAGTGTTGTTGCAGTCCTGCTCAATGGCAGTGTCACTGCTTTTTAATTGGTTAAAAAACGTTGTCATAACAACAGACTATTGGGTGTTTTTTACTGCCTGAGCATAAAAACATTAACAATGGAAATGCAAACTAAGAAGTCGACAAAGCACTACGATCTGTTTGGGCTGAAGATAAATTTCAGTCTGAGAAAAACCATGACATCACTAACAAGTTAGCTGGGTCAGATATTCATCGCAAGGCTAAACAATGCTGAGAAAAAAAAAACCTCAAACAAGACTATAAAAATAAAAGACCACAATAACAAAGGCAGCTGACAAAAAAACAACTTTGCGCTGGTTCGACTCCATGTACGCGGCTTTGGTTTGATTCCATGGACACGGCTTTGGGACATCACTTTTTACGTCACCATTGCACGGCCATCATGTTAGAAATACTGTTACTGGGCTCAGATACAGCGGAGCATGGAACAATTTCTGTGCCATCGCAGTACAGACTGTGTACATCACAGTTCCTCCATACCTTTGGAGAAGCTCACTTATAGAATATCTGTGCTGATGGTATGAATGCTGTCTGTGTGAGAGAGAGGGCAAATGAGACTTGATGTAGCACAGGGGGACAAACCAGTGCTGCAGGGCCCCCAGAGGATGGATGTGACATGTAAATGGAGCTGAAGTAATGGTCAAATGGCCTCCTATTCATGAGTGACCAGCAGGCTGGGCTTTGTGTCCCTGCCCACCCAGTTTCCAGAGAGCATGGGCCACAGACAGGCCACGGTCACTTAATCGCTCACCTTCCCATTAAACATTGATGCTTTTTCTCTCCTCTCTGTTCTCCACTGTGAAGAGTCTTTGCCAGTGGTGCTGTTGATGTCCTGTTTGATCCTAATCCTGGCTGATGATCCAGGCAGCCTCTCCATAACTCCTTGTTTTACCACTAGTGTGACATTTCCAGAGAGGCCCTGTGTGTGTACGCAGCTGGACACACTAATCAGAGTAATGTGTTCTGAGGCAATGATAGGATGGGGTTTTTTGAAGTGATGATTAGATGGGAGGTCAGCGTATTTACATTGGTTCGCCACAGCAAGAGATGTTTATGAACCCCCTCCTCCCCGAGCGAACATGAGCCAAACTGAAGCGGGGTATACAGATGGCTTGATAGCTACTTTGCCAGGTGTTAACTTATAGTTGTCCTCATCAGACGTGCCATTTCTGTCATTATCAGTAATCCATTTTCTCCGTTGTGATGAATAGAATACTGTTACTAGGTATACGACTACATTAAGACATTCAGATTCAATCAGCCCACCTCAGAAAAACCACCCAAAAAGGTTTCTTTCACCATATGCCATCAGAACACTTTCTCTTGTCTTTAAACCAGAAAATGTAGAGCTTACTGCATTACTGCTGTATGAGGCAAGTAGGCATGCTTACAGCAGATGCAGCCATGGTTTCATTTTTCATTTTGGCTGCAGTGCCCCTTTGACATTCAGCCAAATCCCTTGGATTTAAAATTTGACAAGGACAACAGAGATGTATAAACACGTGGGTTTTGCTTAGCTTTTCTCAAACACTTCACATTGGCCTACTGACTTTGGATAAAATTTCAGTATAAAAAACTATTTCAGTGCACAAGAAGTTTATGGCTAGTAGTTACATGAGTGGTAAAGTGGTGTCTGTACGTCTCTCGACTGCAATAATGAGATTAACAGAAAAGGTAGACTCGTTTTTTGTTGTCTGCTAGACTACTAGGCTGCTCCAGTGTCCAAAAGTTGCATAACACTGTCTCCCTCATGACAGTCTCATCCAAAAACCTACACAGTAAGAGTATCACAGTTTAGAATTTTCATTATAATGTCATTACTGACCAAACACAGTACTGTGAGAGACCACGCTTTAATTTATTTAAGTTAGCATTGGGTCAGAAAGGCTTTTAGGTGCAAGTTATTCATTTTTCAGGGTAAGGGAACAGAGAGAAATACGCGCAGTATCCACATCAGTTTTGACACTCTTGACATAAGTAAGCCCAAATGAATATTTTAAATAAACCTCACATGAAGTGGGGTATTCACAAGGATAACTCTAGTGAGCCATGGTAAAATAAGGTGAGTTGATGGTAGTTGGAACATCAGTGATGTAATTTCCAAAAGAAATTGAAGGTGCTGGAACTGAGTTGGGCTGTCGCAGTCGTCAGTATTTATGAGGCTGCATCACTAAACAGGGTCTGCTGGTGGCCTAGTGGTTAGGGAGTTAGGGCCCTGTGATCAGAGGTTTATGGGCTCGGATCCCAGGACTGCTAGTGGCATTTCTGAGGTACTCTTGAGCAAGATACCGTCCCCACACACTGCTCCCCGGGCGCTGTGTTCCTGGCTGCCCACTGCTTCACTTGGTGAAGGGGTTAAATACAGAGAAAGAATTGTGTGCTGTTCACATTGCGTGCTGTGGTTTGTTAACGTATGATAAAAATGGTCACTTTACAAATACAGTTGCTTAGTCATGGCTCCATAAAGTAATTAAAGAGGCACTGCATCTTATCAAGTATCACTTCATTCACTAATGTTTTGCTCGACTAACCAGCAGAGCATAAAGAACTTCTGCATGTAATGTGCGTGGTTAGAGCTGGACTATATTTACTCAGATCAAAACATACACCGAACCCAATGTCCTGTACCAAATGGCTTGCACTCTGTTGGCCCTCTAGTGTCATTAAACAGGCTACTGTAATCTTCAGATGAGTTTAAGTAGCTTTAAAATAATCTGCCACGTGCTGCTTCCCTCCAGTACCAAAAAAAAATCCTGGCTACACCCCTGAGAGTACTTAAATACTTCATCTTATGAGGAGATAATCAAGCTCCACTTTCACTACAGATCTGAGAAAATCTACAGGTGGTTCTGTCCATACTTCTTCTTTGAAAAGACGACCCAACACTGATGTATAGCTGGTCAATAAGCCATTACTGAGAAAAAAAAAAACAGAGAATCTGCACCAGAACACCACAGTGAGACATCTGAGATGTGGATCAAAGTTTTATGGACCTGAGAAAGCCTCCTGAAAACTGGACACACTAAATAATGAAAAAATATTATTAATTTGATGCTTATGTGTCATTTTCAGTTAAATATGTTTCCTCCCTTTTTAGAGAACAAATTGGCCTATTGGCTACTTTAATAATATAAAGGGTGGTCTCTCTTTTTGCACAGTACACCATAAGAGTTTAACCAGTAATTAAATTGCCTGCTCATCAGCCATTGGTTCAAATACACCACGATTGACAAGTGGACTAACAGTCAGTCTGTAACAGACATATAGCTGTAAAGATAGCTATAAATGACCGTTTATTAAAAATGGTAGAGGTTGAGCTGTCTCTGGAACTGACTATAGTTTGATTACAGTTGTTATAGTATGTTGGATAAGTTAAAACTTCAGCCTGCTATGTCTGTAAACAAGGACACAGAAATTAGCTTTTTAACGTAGCTGTATCTCTTGTGTGTAGGACAAAGCAGCATGAATAATAAGCAAGCTTGGTTCTCGACATGAACCCATAAGTCCAGTGTGTCAGAGTCTCCATGCCTCGCCTGTGTGTGTAGCCTTCATTTGTCATAATGCAGGGGGATGCTTGGGCTGCAGCACTGCAGGTACAGAACCAGGAGGAAACACAGGCAGGGCTGAAACTACAGTCCACTGACACAAAAACACCACAGAAAGCCACGGTGTCGGTCGGTTGAGGGGAGAGGGGGAGGGGCAGGGGGCAGCGAGGCTGACCCCCCTATCGTTTGGTGTGTTATGTGCAGAAGCAGAGCTATATGGCTTCGGGCTTAGGCATTGAGATGCCACTCCCAGCACTTAGCCTGAGTTGTAGGTGCTAGCATGTGGTTTGAAGTGAGTGACAAAGCTCAGTGTGAGTGCCCACCATCAGGCTTCAAATGGGTCTTTCTTTAAATGGAAAAAAATTGACCTGCGCTGGACCAAATACAGGTTATGTTTGGTCCACTCAAGACAAAAAACATATGTAGTCTTGGATAAAAGAAGCTCAGATGCTGCATTGAGACATGCAGCCTGCAATAGAAAGATGTTGAAGAGAGAGAGAGAGAGCCAGGCTTTGTCCCTCCATGCCTGCTTGTTCTCTCAACAGCACAAAAGACAGCGGCTCTGAAAACGGGGACGATCGTGCATGAGCTCGAGCGCTCCACGTCGCACGCGCTCTCGTTACGTGAGGCGAGACAAAACCCAGTGGCGCGGAATGGAGGAGGAGGAGGAGGAGGAGGAGGTAAACGGGGGCAGGGTGAGAGGGGGCAGTCTTTATCCTCCTCTCCACTCCCCTCACTCTCTTCCACGTTGTTCTATTGTCGCTGAGATCCGTCAGCCGCGCACTACGCTTCACTCTGCACTGGAAGACGCTTCACTCTGCACTGGAGGAGAGAGCATGTGCGCGTGACAGAGACGACACGAGCGCTTTCGGTCAGTGCCCTGCGTCGCTTTTGCGCTGTTTACGTTGTCCATGCATGCTATGCAGTTGCTTCTCGCCAGAACGGTGCCTAAGCTGCATGACGTGAAGCAAAGTTTGAGACTTTGCATGCAAAAGCTTTATTGCATGTTTGCATTCGTGAGTCTTGCCTTCATGTGGTTTTGTCTCTAAACTTGTGTGTTTTGACTGCTGAATGCATCTCATTCCTCCTGCACGTGAGTGCATTGAGTGCAAATGCCGGTTAGGGGGGTTGAGTTTGTGGTGGGAAACGTTGAGCTGCACGAGGTTTGCACAGTGCAATGACAAAAAAAAATGCTAGAGAAGTTTGGCAGTAGTTTTCCAGTAGAGAAAGAGCAGCGCAAGCTTTGTCTGCAGTTGCATGCATCAGGCACGAATGGGGAACCCACCTCCAGTATTATGAATGGAAACCCAGCAAGTGCAACACTAACTCTTTGGCTGTGGCTGTGTGACATGCCTTTATTTCAGCATGTGGCTCCAGCTCGGTCCCTTTTCAGCATCTTGGTGGTTAAACAGTGGCACAGGTGCTGATACCAAGAGAGTGAGTGTGTGTCTGGTGTCTACGCTTGACACTGTCAGGAGTTGATGCATTCAGATCCTCAGACTGTGTTGACACATGTTGACAGCTAACGGCTTATGGCTATTCGGTGATTGTGGGTTGGTGATGCTATGGTTTATTTTCAGAGAGAAAAAAAAAACAGATTCTTCTGCCAGCTTGAGGGCACTACTCTTTGTAGTGTGTTTGGTGCCCTTACCCAGGCTGAGAAAATCATATGGTTCGAGTAGAAACTGTAATGCCTCCCCTTTGTTTCCCCCATTCTCTCCTGAGAAGAAAACTCGGAACTGGGTCGCCGTAATCAAGCCTCGCAGCGAAAGTTCAAAGTTCTCTGTTCCACATTGATGAGATTTCCTGTGAAATGCTTGGATTTGTTATTAAGGCTTCAGTCTATCCTGCTATATTAGAGTGGCTCTGGACTTTGGCTTATCTGTCCCACTGCAGCGTATTTGATTCTTATTCGAAAAGTCGATCCACCATTGGTTTTAAAGTTCATTACTGACCACACTGAAGAGAGACCCTCCTGCTAGTCATTTGAAAGAACTGCGAAGCAAAGATGGTCGATTGGGGCTGCTTGTGATCCCTAACAAAAGCCTAAATGAGTCTCTTGACATGTTTTAATACTGTGCTGTTACCATTTACACACCATTAACACTGACCCCAAGGAAGTAGGAAGCAGCCTGGATGATTTATTTTGCTTTTTGAAAGAAAACAATTGTAACGCCAAAACACCCTTGCTTTGTTTTCTGTGTCAGCAGCCTTTTACACATCTTTTGTTACAGAAAAAAGCATTATCAGTCAAGTTCTGTTACATGGGGATTAAGATAGAACTTCATTCCGCTGCCAGTGTTTCACAAAGAAAGTAACAAAAGTGAGATTTTATTAGGACTATTGAGATTTTCCCCCCTGAAATACAAAACTTTCCCAAGAAAAATAATCTGTTGCTCTGACCATAAATCATTTTGTTTGGTCTATTCTGTGTCGATGTGTGGAGATTATGTGAACTGTCTGCACAAGGTCTCCATGATAAACAGCATCATTACAACATGTACAGTGCCTGGAGAAAGTAAAGAGAGAGGGGGAAAGAAGGAAAACAAATAACGAAAGTGTTCTTGCTTCCAGCGTCCAAGGTCTTTTTGGGCTGTGAGCCTTTGTTTCTGTGAGTCAACTCTGGTTGTCTGATGCTTAAAACAGAGGAAGCAGAGCAGTGCTGGTTTGGGGCAGTGGAGTTCAAAAATAATAATAAAAAAAAAAACATGCTCCAAATGTGCTCTAGGTGGTGTCATACATGCTGTTCTATGCTTACCAATTTAAATAAAAATGTTCTTGAAATGATGACACATGTTTCGAAGAAGAGATGTTCAGGGCACTGTGGCGGGAAAAAAAAGCACACATGTCCACTCTTATTTATGTGCAAGCCAGTGTCCTACATACAGCGTTTTAGCTTAACAGCGTAATATCATAGGGTTGAACGAGGAGAGTTAACACACATAATCAGCACTGGGATTAGGATCTACGGAGGTAATGGCATTATGGCTAAGCCGTCTCACCTCCTACTGTATCTCCGACCAAAAGCACCTGTCCGGGGGCTGTAATCCACTAACATCCACAGCATTAAGACCTGTTATCCCAGCTTTCAGCCCAGCCTGAGCTAAATCCTCTTCAGACACAATCAGTACGCATTACAAACTCCAACCCAAATCCCCAGGAAACACACAATCCCTATATTTTGTGACCATAACCCCACTAGAAAATGTTTTATAAAAATTTATGTTGCTATTTGTGCCGCTGCCATTACGAGGGATAGTCTGGAATCAAACGTGATTGGGGTTTTGTGGAAGATCGTTCCGGGAATGAACATGCAAAAGATTATCTTTTAGCACTTTTCGCTTTTAAGCCGCAAAATGGGAGAGATGAAGGGGCATTCGTCAGCATGTTCATGTTTTTGATTGTGCTTACAGATCGGTCCGGGGCTGACCCTATCAAATGTTGGTGACTGAGTGTTCTAGTGATTATTTTGATGATTAATCAGAGCTTTTAACAAAAAAAGAATGGACTAAAAAATGGACAAAACATGAACTACACTGAACAATAACAAACCATGCATTGCCAAGAAACAAATCCCAGAATACTTTATTGGGGGGGGGGGGGAATGGCAAAAAGTACATATAAGTGTGTGTGTCTGTCTGGCTGTGTTTTTTACTGCAAGAAAGGGCAGTAATAGCATGTAAAATATGCAATATCATCAATCAAAATGCCAGCTTATTGCTGCTCATTCACTGGGAAGGTCAATTTTAATTGATGATTTTTATTTAATAGAGCAATCGAGTTAATGGTGATAGCCCTAGACCTATCGGGCTACTGATAAAACTATCGATTACGCCATTAAATGAAACAGCAGCCATACAGCAGAGGCAGTTTCTGCGGAGCATCAACAAGTGTTAGTCAAAGTGCCTCAGTTGAGCTGGGGGCCACAGAGTGGTGCAAGATCCCCCACTTTCCAGCCTGATGCAATACCGTGATGAAACAGAGAAACTAGGCTAGGCTCTGCAGGAGGATACATTTCAGCGAAATACACAGAGAGCCTGGCAACAGCGGCTTTAGCGCCTCCATCACACAGCACACTAATGCCAGCCACATGAGATCCACATGGCCAGCAGGACTACAGGGGCCAATGGACTTATTGCTCTGATGCAACACACCGACAAAAGAGGGTAATGCAGCTCAAGCTGTTAACTTATCAGCTCAAACTGTTAACTTCTTCTTTTTTGTTTCTTTGTTTACAGTCATTTTCATGCAGTGTTTAGACCATCGCGCTGGACATTTATGTTATTTATGAAATTTGGAGGATGAACAGCAATATCTGTTAAGGGCATACTTTGATTTATTCACTGTGAGATGGTGGTTATTTAACTTGGTTTCTTTCTAGAGCTTTTTAAAAAAATATTTGTGTATTTTTGAAGAATGTCTGTCCACTGCTAAATGAAAAAAATGGTTTCATTGGTAAATCGAACGTTGCATATAATGAATGGAAGGGACCGTTATCATTATAAAAATGCTCCATTCACTGTCAGCAACAGCATGTATGGTCGAGCTATTCTTTTATAGGTTTGATGTCCAAATTCGGCATCCTGAAGCACACCTTTTGCATGGCGATGAATTGGTCTTGAACTATGGTAACACTTTGTTAAAGGATGCTGCTTTTATTTGTCTTGGCTGCTACACTCGGACTTAAATGTAAACTTTTAAGACATCATTAAGAATGTGTTTGATGGATATCACTGCTCTGTGTCAGTCCAGTGTAGTTCAGAGTTACTGTTTACCTTCATTTGAATGTTGCCCTTCACCGATTTGAGCCCTGACACAAAGCTCTGAGCGTTTAGCAGCCTGTTTGCTCTGCCAGTTTGTGCCGGCCCCTGATTTGCTGTCTCCAGGCTGCTGGAGGTGTAGTGGAGGGGAGGGCCGAGCGTTGATTATGTCACAGCGTTGTTGTAGTGTGATTTGGTCCCTCCCCCCATCCTCCAACTCGCTTTGGCGTACGTGCACCGCATTCTGAGTCACTCGAAGTGGACAGAGAGAGAGAGAGGGAGAGAGAGAGAGAGAAAGAGAGAAGGAGGGGGGGGAGCCAACAGCAGGTGGAGATGACATCATCCGCACTGCACCAACACTGCAGCACTGTTTGAACAAAGACGCGCTGAAGCCACTACTGTTGGCAATCACTGAGCCACTCTCTGCCTTTCGATAGGGACTTTATCATAAAGAAATTAAACATTTGCGTAGTGTTTTGTTGATTTATTTGTTGTATTGTTTCTTGTCCATTAGCATTTAAATGTAAAAAAAAGTAAAAACCCCCCATGCTGTGAAGGTGGACGGTGATTTGTCTTTGTGTCTAAGCAGTTGTCTTGTGCTGCCACTTTGCTCTTCATCAGAATTGGGATCTATGTTTTGGGGCTTTTATATCACTGCTGTCATCAGAAAATCCTTTTTTTGTGTTTGTATATTTTATGTCATTTGAAAACACATGCACAGTTCGTGACAAGCACAGCTTTATGTGACAGTAACAGATGTTAAGATTTAAACACCATTGCTATTGCATTGTGTTCATTCAATAGCAAAAATGTGTGAACTAAAAGAATCTCTCGAAATTAAACTTTGCACAACTTAAAGCCTCAGTTTTCGTTATCAGGCATTGATTCATGCTACTTGGAAGGCAACCCTGAACATTACCACAGTCATTTGACCCCTGTTTGTGGGTCTGTTTTACTGGACATCACACGGGTGGTTTTAGAGGGAAAACTTGAGGCAAACATGACTTCTAATAGACTGCTTTGCTGTCTGTGTCACAGATAACCAGTTCAGAATGTCCATCCTGGAGCGTCTGGAGCAGATGGAGCGCAGGATGGCGGAGATGGCTGGTCAACAGCAGCAAGGCAGCGGAGGATCATCTGAAAGTGGAGTAACAGGAGGTGGAGGAGATGGAAGAGGCAATGCTGACCAGGCGCAGGTGTGTATCAACCTGAGTCACCCCATAGCTGTCAAGTGTGATCTGATGACTTTATTGAAATCGTTTTCTTCATTGCTAGAGCTTCTGAGCCAAAAAATATACATCTGGTTGTTTTCTATTGTTTTCTAATGTTTGTATATTTTGAAATGAAAACAAATCATATAATTGTACAGCCACTGAAAAGTCTTTTGTCATGTTAGGAATTGTAATTGTTCTATTCAATAATATCATATACTGGACACAAGAAGATGTTTGTAAATGATTTATTCAGTATTTCAGGTATTTTGGGAAACAGGGAGCTATTAAATGATCGAGTACTGAATAACACTGTAATTGTATTTTTATAGTAATTTCTGTCAAGTTGTCTTCCATAGTTAATTTTGCATAATCTTATATTAATGAATGGAGATTCAGCATGACAGTGTACATCTGGTCCTGTGTATCCTCAGTTCTCACCTGGTCAGGGCCAGGGCCAGGCAGGAAGCTCCTTTGAGAGTCGTGTGGTGGTGGTGTGTGAGAAGATGATGAACCGGGCCTGCTGGGCCAAGTCCAAACACCTAATCCACTCCAAGACCTTCAGGGGCATGACCCTGCTCCACCTGGCAGCCGCCCAGGGCTACGCAACCCTCATCCAGACACTGATCAAATGGCGGTGAGTGTTCAATCTGATGACTAAACACCAAGTGGGTTAGTAGAAATATCACATCACAATACTTTGAAGAGTTACGATGGATAGATCATTATAGATTATTATTTAAATTAATTGATTGCAAAAAAAGGAGAGAAATATTGTAATTATTGAATGAGATACTGGACCAGTAATAAACTCATTAGTAGCTGACATTCACCCCAGCATTAGTTTGTTACAGTGTTTACTCTTATGTTTTCACTGTACATTGACTCGTAGTCTAAGAATCCACATTTATGTTCCACACTATTATTGATCATTTCTTTGTGAATAATCACAATAATGATATCATATCAAATTGCCCACCCCTAGTGCACGTGCAACATAACTGCCATAGCAGTGATTACATGTTCGTTACACATTGTGCCGATTCTCTGCTCATTTCCTCATCAGCACTAAGCATGCAGACAGCATTGACCTGGAGTTGGAGGTGGACCCCCTGAATGTGGATCACTTCTCTTGCACACCCTTGGTGAGCTTTGTGAGAGAAAGCTTCAGGCACACATGCTAAATACTATATATTGTGATGTTTCAACTCTGGTGTCATTTTCCCCTTAGATGTGGGCCTGTGCTCTGGGTCACATGGAGGCAGCAGTGGTTTTATATAAGTGGGATCGACGTGCTCTGGCTATCCCTGACTCTCTGGGCCGCTTACCACTGGCTACAGCCCGATCCCGTGGCCACACCAAGCTGGCGGAGTGTCTGGAAAATCTTCAGAGGGAGGAGCAGCAGCAGCAGCAGCAGCCGGGTGCACTGACTACAACTACCAGCATGCCTTTCTCCCCATCTGCTGAAGGCTCAGCTGCAGAGGGCTGGATGGACGTCTGGAGCAGTGAAAGTGCTTCTGCTGGGCTCAGAGGGGGCGGTATCAGTAGCTCTGCTACAACCTCAAACACAGGTTAGCAGTGGCTCTTAATCTACAGTACCGTGCAAAAGTCTTAGTCTCCTGTACAAACACGTTAAATTATCTGACCAGTGAGGGCCAGCAAAAATACAAGCTGACCTTAGAGTAAATGCAAAAAGAAAGCATTAAATAATTTCAAGATTTGTTTGGTTTGTAAAAAGTACTGGTTAGAAGAACACATGTTCGGTTCCAGGTTTCACCTCAATGCTTGCAGCCTTTGCATGGATTTGTAAAATTCTATCAGCAGCTCTTGATATACTCTAATGAAGCATTGATTGAGATGAGCCAGGTATTTGAGGAATATGATAAGAATGTAATACTGGGCTTCCACAATGAGAGGTCTGTGAAAGATTAAGCAAACACGCAGACATACGTGTAAATGTCTATTTATTGTATCAATATTAATATTTTTGTATGATGTCCAAAATTATGTTTTAAAAGCATGTACAGCTCTGCTAAATGGGTTTTAAATATAATTCTCAGGTGTCCAAGACTTTTGCACGATACTGTGCTTGCACATGCACTAATGTGCGTGTACAATAACAGGTCTCAGTGTTCGAGGTCGACACGTGTGAACTCATAATTGTTTATTTTTTCATCACTACAGACTTAAGGAGACCCAGGTCTGAGCCTTCTAGTTTCTACAACAGCGAAAGCCAGGGGGATGCACCATTAACCAAGAAACACAAGCCCAACCCAGAGAGCCACCAAGCGAGGCCAAGCAAACCCAGCTCTGCTCCACTTAGGCTGGAAGAACAGACCCACAAAACTAAAGCGTGTGCCCCCAAAGTGTCCAGGGAAGGCACTATGGAGAAGGAGGCTGGGAAAGGCGAGCAGTCTCACACAAAGCTGGGCTCAGCCTGCGGGGGAGGTGGGCGGTGGAGTGCTAGACAGGCTGTGGGACGCAGAGGCCAGATTGGAGGGCTTGCTAAAGAAAGGCTGGCAAGCAGGCTGAGGTTAAGAGAAGCGTCTGGCGTGGGGACAGTCTCAGAACTGCTGTCAGGCCAAGATGATCTGGAGAACACAGGAGACTTACAGGTGAGGCTGAAAGAATAGCTACGAAAGGTCATCTCTGACTGCAGACCCACAGGCAGCACGTCCTTATCAAACTCAATTTGTTATATAACCGGTTCAGACCCATCACAAACGCTTAACTGCTTTGTAAATGAAAAGCTTATCGGTGCTGGCATAAATTGTTGAGATTTCATTCATTTATCGACTTCTATCTTAGCATCCAGCAGTGCCTAGCAACTAGGGCTGCATAATATAGCCATTATTAATTGTTATCACAAAGCTTTAGCCATGGTATGCAAATGTAGCCTCTAACTAATCAAAATGTTTTTGCTGTGTTCTGTGAGCATCAGTTGACCAACCTTAGCTCCACATGTTTGTGTGTGGTTGAAAAATTATACCAGTAGTCATTAACTATGACACAAAATTGAAGGGTATATATAAGGCATATTGCATGTATTTACATGAGTTGCAAATTAGACTATATATCTGAATGTCTTTTACATTAAGATAATTTAGTATATAACTGTTATCATGGTAACATGGCTGTATTCCATACTTTATAGTAGCTGAAAATTGCAACTCCATCTGAACAGCATATTTACTTTTGGTAAACTGTCAGCAGAACTATTTCACAAATGTCAACAAAAAGGGTGCCGACATGCTGCATGCTGCGATTGTAAATTATTTATTAGTCTGATTTGTGACGTTTTTGCATTGGTTTAGACCTAGCAATAAACAAGAGACTCACAAACAAAAAGACTGCTTAATGGCCTTCACAGAATAAAGAATGACATTTCTTCACCCTGCAGATGAACATGATGACTCTGGCTGAGCACATTATTGAGGCAACACCTGATCGCATCAAGAGTGAAAACTTCGTTGCCACGGAGTCAACACCTCTGGACAACCTCGCAGTCAACAGCACCATGAGCTGGTTGGCCACCTACCTTGGAGATGCAGAAAGGTAGGATTCAACTTGACTGCTGAGGAAGTGATCAGAGAAAATCAAACAGTTATTTTATTAGTCTTTCATTTATGTTTCACTAGTTTATGTTTTTAGTAACTAATAGTGGCTCAAGTGAGTCTGATATTGTACAGATGGTTGCCAGTTGATTAGGTCTACCTACCTTACACCTAACTGAATATCAGTCACACTTACTATATTATCAGTCACATGTACTATAAAGGTGCACTTTCGTGAGCAATTTTTGACTGCAGCCCATCAGCTGATACACAGTCTGTCAACCTCCCTCTACTGCTGCGTCTTGCACCTGACCAATACCCAGTAACCTGCCACTGATATGTTGGTATCATTGCAGTGCTGAGAAAGTTTCACCGCTCAAATAATATCAGATCAGCAGTGGTCCTGTTTTTTTCATTGGTGGATAGAGGGAGGCTTTTGAATCGTGCAGCTACAGGCGGGCTAGAGTCCATAATTATAAAGTTACAAAATGCACTTACATACAGCATTTCTCCTGGTAGCGTTTCTCCATGGTGGCCTACCACACTTACATATTTACCCCCACAGCAAAAAAAGGAGAAAAAAACAGAAAAAAACAAAAAAGAACCACCACCCCAATCTTTGCAAAAAAATCTAAGTTGCTCACCTTTTATTTTGCGAAGTGTGACATGAGAGTAAACTATGGTTTCCGAAAAACATCTAGCATCACCAAACTATATGTTACAAAACCGTATGACATCAGGACCAGCCAGACACACCTCTTTTTGGTTCACACCGGTAAAGATAGCGAGGCAGTAGTTTGTTGCGACTACGGACATTTTACACAGCATGTAATGTGGTTTTAATTTGAGCAGCATGTATTAACATGGTTGATTTGCCTAGGTTCCTGTACAACAAGCCCTTGGCTTCCTCTGCTGGCTTGAGTGGTGGCCATGCTGGCAGCCAGCCGGAACCTGAGAGCCCCCTTGGGAAACTGGGCCTTCCGTCTCCAGCAGACTGGAGTGCATTTCTCAACGCCTCCCACAGCAAAGAGGAGCGGGACCTCACCCAGCTCGCCCTTTCTGACCACGAGCAGAGAGAACTTTATGAGGCAGCACGCCAGGTCCAGAGCACCTTCCGCAAGTATAAGGTAGGACAGGGCTTCGTCCAGGCTCAGGAGCATCCTGGTCTCACTGCTCATGTAGGCTGTCGTGGTGTCCCTTTTGGTGTTTTGCCAGTGTTCATCGTGGCCTGGTTTCAAAGGTTGTGCTGTACTGTACTGTACTGTGTGGTGTTGTAAGGTAAACCAAAGACCTAAAACCAGACGTCTCAGATCCAGGGTTTTGAAGGTGACTAAATGGATGGTTGCTGTTGGGGTGTGTGCTTAAGAGGCAGATATAGCTTCAGTGTTGCAGTTAAGCATGGGGAGACTGCTTGAGCTAAGCATGGCCTGCCTATAGAGAATGAATGCATTGCTCTCTATTTGTTCTATGGGATGTGCCTCAGTTCCTAAGTCAATACCACATTGAATGTTTAAACAGATATTTCCAATGATTCAATGCTTGCCAGTTTGTAAGTAGTGACCCCTTCCCTGCTCCAGAGGATGTCACTATGGTCTGAATCTCTTCCCCTCAAAAAAAAAACAAACAAAAACAGGCCATTTCAGGAACTCGGCCAGTGTAAGAGGACATCATGGCCAGCCACAAAAAGGGATCAAAAACCATCTCCGTGGTCATGCACTTGCAGCTTTCTTGTGAATGCTAACCTCTTCTCTCCTCTCTTCTCTTCTCTTCTCTTCTCTTCTCATCCTCTTTCCTCCTCTTCTCCCTTCTTCCACAACATCCCCCTGCAGGGGCGTCCACTCAGAGAACAGCAGGAGCTGGCAGCTGCTGTTATTCAGCGCTGTTATAAAAAGTACAAACAGGTAAGCTCAAAGCCTAGGAACCTTTGCCAGTCCATATGCCCTTGTCAGCATCTAAATGATGTTTTACATGCCTGTCTCTTTCTCCCACAAGCTGACATGGATTGCCTTGAAGGTAATATGACCACTTTTGTCAGGAATGTTGTAATTTTATGTCTTAAAAATGCGTTGGGAAGTTCAACTGCTTAACTTAAATAAATATATAAAATAAGATGTATTATTAACTTTAGAACAGAGAAGAAAGCAGTACTGGCTGTTATTGATAAAAATGTTACGCCATCAAATGATGTTTAGCAAACACCATCCTATGTTTCACATTCCTATGTGCCAAACATCACATTCTTATGTACTTCAACCTCTCCTTCTAAAACAATTTACAATAATTTGGTTTCCCCTTGGCTGTTATAATAGCCTCCACTCTTGGCATGACTATGGGCTTTTCCATTTAGCAGCAAGTGCAACACCGAGGTCGATACTGATGCTGAATGATAAGGCCTGGCTCACAGTGTGCATTCTAATTCATTCTAAAGATGACGATGGATGGATCTGTGGTCAAAAGCACAAAAATTGGAAGAACTTATTTCAGTACTATTGCCTTTGTATTAAGATTTTGCTTCATTGGATCTAAGGGGTGAAACCCAAGCAATAGAAAACCAGTCCTAGACCATTATTCCTCCTCCACCAAACTTTATAGCTCAAACTGTACATTTGGGCAGATTCTCCTGGCATCAAGCAAGGCAAGGTTGATCCGTCAAACTGCCGGATAAGAATGACTTCACATTAACATAGCTTACATTTGAGCTCGAGCAGGGCTCTTCAGTACAACCTATTTCATTGTTGGTGTTACACATACACACTAAGTCTATGGAGATTGCATGGCTATATGCTTTACCTGATCAAATATATGATAGTTGAAACCACATGCCCACATACTTTTGTCAGTGTAACATTCAGTGCAGTGTTTGTCATTTTTCAATACTCGTAAAGTCAAATTAGTGTCAATGTGCCACCAGTACTCATATACAAGTATACATGATATATAGTACAGCACTACAGGTAAAGGCATTGTTGCCAAACTGTTATTTGGGAGTCATCTGTTTTCTTTTTCCTTTGGCAGTATGCACTTTATAAAAAGATGACGCTGGCCGCCATCCTCATCCAGAGTAAATTCCGCAGCTACCATGAGCAGAAGAAGTTCCAACAGAGTCGCCGGGCAGCCATGCTGATCCAGCAGTACTACCGCAGCTACAAGGAGCTCGGCAGGCCCAACACACACTCGCACTCTCACGCTGCTGCAGCTGCAGTGCTGGTGCAGCACAAACTCAGGTACAAGCACAATAGCATCATTCACACTTAATAAAACTAAATAATCAAATGAATTATCAAAATGATCAGAAGACTTCATTGCTCAAAGTATTAAACAAAGCATAAAAATAAGCCATGCAGATTCTAAGGATGCACTATGTGTGTGTGTGTGTGTGTGTGTGTGTGTGTGTGTGTGTGTGTGTGTGTGTGTGTGTGTATACATACACCAAACAATTAAGTTTATTAGGAGTAGACACTGGTCGCCAAGCAGCATTTAAAAAGAAATTGTTTTCTGAATAGCAGAAAAAGTTGCTACTTCAGTGCAAAATTCAATTCACATATGTGATCATGGGTATATCAAATGTTTTAAGAATCATACTTTTTAACAATTATGTTCATCACTCTCTTTCAGAAGTGGTCTACTGACCAAGAGGCAAGACCAGGCTGCCAGAAAAATAATGCGATTCCTGCTCCGATGTCGCCACAGGTGAGTTACAGCATGAGTTACTCTCATGGTGCAGTTACTCTCAACTCCCATAAACATAAACATAAACTCACAGCCACTTTCTCTTGCCTAACGTATTTTACTTGTACTCACTTTTCAAATTGAGACCTACATTAATTTTGACGTCTCCTGGAAAGGATTTTAAAGCATTTTCATTATTCTATGATTTCCCTTAATTCTAAAAGCACATATTTAAATACACACAGAATTGCGAGTAGCACAACAGGCATGTAGTGTACAGAAAAAAAGATGGTCACGGGATGAGTGTCATAGAAAGCTTGTTTTTAAATTACCCTCTTAAATTAAGTTCTTCACTTAATAAAAACAGATTTGAAAGCCTAGCAATCAGAAAAACACACTGGTATCAGTATTAAATGATGCCCAAGGCATCAGTATTGAAGAAAGAACTGGTAGTCTGCTATCTTTAACAAAAAACCCTTTTTACTGTCCAAAAAGCTCCAAAGGGAAAAAGCAAATCTCTCACTCATGGGTCTATTGGGCCTTCCCCAAAACACCTGAACCTCACTATGTGCTAATAGCTATCTGGTGTTGTTTTGCTGTTTACGCAAAGCCCCTTGATGGACCATAGACTGTTCAAACGGGTGAGTGCAGCCTGAGCAACTCAGTTTGTACCCCTCTGACTTACTGTTGTACCTTACCCTTTTTTTACCTCTCTTTCCTATATCCTTTCTCTTTTGATCATGCTCTCTCTACCTGAATCTCTTCTCTGTCTTCAGTCAGCGCCTCTCCCCATGTCCCACTCACTTTCAGTCTCTCTTTCTTCTGCTGTCTTTCTTCCCCCTCCATCTCTCTCTCTCTTATTGCTTTATGCCTGCTTGCATGACGGCCAACTGGAGCCTCCAGTGGATTGAGCCTCTGAATGAGAGAGAGGGGACAAACGGCCTAGCTAACTATAATGGCTCATTTACGGCAACACTAACCAAATCACCCTCTCTTGATTCCTCCTCAATCTTTCCTCCATCTCTCTTGTTATGAGGATGCTTTTGAGAGCACTAAGGACTGCTGGACTGCTGAATAGTGTGGATGGCATTGCATGATGGCCAAAGGAAGGCCTTGCTTCTTTCAGGGCATGCTCTAAAAATCTATCACTTCCTTTAAGGAAGGGTTTATCTCTTGAATGCCTGGCTGCCTGTTTCATATATCCTATTTGCCTTGGGTTAAGCGGCTTGATTGAGGGCTTGGGGGACTGCACATTCAAGCAATATTTGTGGTTTTAAAGACTCTTGGCCGCATTGGGTCCGACAGAATATATTTGCAGTAATACAGAAATGACATTAATGTACTTTTGCTGATTAACATTTCAGACTCTTTGATGTTCTGTATTATATAAGTAACTTATTGTATGTAACCCCACCGATGTATTGTGCATGTGTTGTATTTTCCCTTTAAACAAGTTACTAACAACACTAGCAGTGAAACTTTTATCTTTTATTTTAGCCGTCAAGTCACATGTCACCAAAGACATTTTGGACTCTTATTTTACTTTGCTTGTATTGTTTTGTTCATTGTAAACAAAACTCTAAAGTGTATTGGGGTTGGGGGGGGGTGTAGGGTGGTGTAAATGTAATTATGTTCAGAAAAAAAACTGAATGAGTAATGTTGTATTCTTGTATTCCCTTCATTGATATCAGTGTTTTTCAACAGTTCTGAGCTGTACTCTTAATGCATGAAATGTCAGGTTATTTTCTAAATACTGTAAACAGAGGAATAACAGCTCTGTGCAGTTTAGGAGGCTCTTAGGACTGAAGAAACGGTGTTTTGGGTAAAATGTCGCACAATGCAAGTTTTTGGGCCCTGTTGAAATGCAGTCTCTCTTAAAATGATATAAAATAGTAGTATCAACTACTCATGGAAAGGATTTTTGTCAGTGTTCATTAATTAATGCATAAACTAATGAGAAATTTAAAATGATACTTTTAAATGGTAAGGCTTCACTGACAGCCAGTATTCAGGAAGCTTAATGACTCCTATGTAACCCTTTCATGCCAGCTGACATAAACCTACACAAACATTTATAAAGGCTTATTCCAGCAAGCTTCAGTTGTCATAAACCTGCTTCAGTTAATATTAAGAAAGTGTTATGAGAACCACAGCGCTTTGGAAAAGGGCTTTGTGTAGGTTTATGTCAGTTGTCATTAAAAAAGGTTTATGTCATGTAGCCTTACTGGCTTTCAATGTTACAAAACAAACTTTTTAGCCTTGATAAGCCATTCGAGGGCCCCCCTCGCCCAGGGGTCCTGAGTGTTCAGCTGGAGCGATGGGGAAGAACTATTTCTTTGATGTTGAAATGACTTCTTCCATAGTCAGGATCAAAGCTGTCTGTATGAAAACCAAATATCTGTACGTGGTGTGATTGTGTTCAATATACACTCCATATAATATATTGTAATATATTTTCAATATATTACCTTTTATATGGGAGAAAGTGGAAATCTCCAAAGGCTGGTTCAGAACACGATCTAACCCTGTGTTCCTGTCTTTCATCTTTTGTTTCTTCTAGGGCGAAAGAATTGAAAAAGGCCAAGGAACATGAGAGCTCGCCAAAGAGCCCCGTCGCAATGTAACGTCCACATCCAGACTGTTTCCCTCCCCCTTTCTGTTTTTACAAGAGACAAACAATTTACAAAAAGGCAAAAACTATTCAACGGGAAAAAACAAAAACAATGGATCCCAGAAGATGGTAGAACATGACGGTCATATTACTGACAGTAGTTCAACTGATCCTATTGATTCTGGTACTGCCACAGCATTGTGTATTTTTCTTCTCCACCGGAGGATGTGGGGAGTTCTGCTTAAATGAAGACTATATCGGGGAAATGTGACATTATCTTCATGCCATTTTTGCACTCTTCATAGATTTTTTTTTTCTTTGGGAAAAAAACATATATAAATATATATATATATATATATATAAATATATAGAGGAGCGATTGCCGTGGAGCTGAAGGCTTTTTTCCCCTGGCGGCGCTTGTAAAGGAGTTGAGAGGATTAAGAAACACATGGCATTGCATTAACGTAATCATGCCGGAACCTGCTTATGATTTCCGTTTTTATATATCAAAAGGGAAAAGATGAAAAAAAAAAAATACAACAACCAGTTTGAACAAAAAAAAAAGAACAAAAATGTCAAAAGCAAACCAAAAAAAAAAAAAAGACCTCATCTCACTGACCATATGCATGCAGAGTTTTCAGCCAGCTTAATGTATCATCTCCACAAATCGTCATTTCTGACTAAGCCATCCTTTCATCCTGTGGAAAAAAAAAAAAAGGAATGGGCTTCATATGAATGTAGATGGGGTCTAGGCAAAGGTTCTGAAGTATCAGTGTCTTACTTTTTGTGTTTTTGGAGAAAGGGGACTAGTGACGATTTGGGACCGAGCCAAATCTCGATAGGGGTACCTGTTTTGTGTGCACTGTTTTTTGACTTTCTAAACGAGTCCTTTTCTTAATGTCACCTTTTGCTGGCCTGACTTTGTGAGTCCCGTGTTTGCTGAATTTAATCTGGAAACAGTGCATGTGTTTGAGCCAAATGCTCCTGCATGCTGATGGAACTGTTTTGTGTTTTTCATTTGATTCTCCTTTCCTTCATATTTAGAATATTGTGGCGTTGGCATCCATTCTTAGCATCCTTCTAACCCTGCCATCCTTCCTGTGTCCTGTCTGTACAGGTCATTATTACTTTTTTGCCTTACCTCATTTGCCTCTCCTTTTGCATATATTTTGATTTATATATATTTTTTATCGGATTCATTCTTCTTTTTTTTTTATATAGTTGTCTTTAACATTGTGCTACAGAAACAATATTTTTGCTAGGTTTACCTAACTTCTCGCTGTGTGTATGTGCGTGCGCGCCGTGGCCATGGTTTTAGTGGTTTTCATTGTTGCTGTTTGTTCATTTTGACATGCTCCAGAAAGAAGCTGCCAAAAGCTTTGCAGTGGAGGTTCACATAGCATTGCCTTGACTTCTTAGAGACTTTTTGAAGGGTCCCTATTACACAAACTCCAAGTGAAATCCATATTTTTGACTATTGCGTGGTCTCTGTACATAACGAAGACGCCAGAAGGTACACGGAGGGCCAGAACCTTTATCCGAAGAGGATTGTATTTAAGAATATATATTATTTTATTCATAAAAGGGATAATAACACGACAAGAGACAAAAAAAGAACAAAAAATATATTGTATAGTTTTGTTTGAACGCCCGAGATGTATGGTTGTATTGTTTGTACATAATGTAAATACCTGGTGCAAAGAAGGAGCCATGTGCATGAAACTTTAAGACAATGACACAGAACATAATATAAAGAAATTGTAGTGGCTATGGTCTGTAAAATGATCCAAACAATTTCACTATAAGAGTCTTTTATTTGAAATGTTCTTACAAAGAGCATTTACTAAAGCATGACATTGTTGCAAAATCATGATAAAACATATAGAGTTAGACGAGACCCCAATAACCTTATCAGAAACGACCGCTTTATATTTCCTTTTCTCTTTTTGGGGCTATAAACAATTAAGGATATTTTGTTTTGTCTTCTTTTTTTCCCCTCTTTTCATTTATTTCGCCAATGGTGCCAAGTTCTCTGAATAATTATATTGCTCAACAGGAGATTACTAAGATATCTTTCGAGGAACAGATCGCAGTGTAGAAGAGAATAGTAATGACTTCATTTCATCTCCTGCACGGTCCTACAGCAGAGGTCTCCACAATGCGCAGAGGAATCTAAAAACAGTTCTCTCCTGTCATAATCGAGCACTTATTACACATTTGCTGGTCCACAAAAGCCCAGAAGTGGAGCTGGTGAAGTGAAGCTGTCCTAAAGTCATGTGTCGTACTGGGAGTGAAGGGGATGATTAAAGGTTGGAAATGAAGACAGGGAATGGATAGGTAAGACTGTGTAAATGGCAGTCTGGAACGGGGAATCTCCCTCTGCGCTGGAGAAACGGACGCGGGGTCAACGTTTATGGGACGACTTTGGAAGAACGAATCTCTAAAGGCCGTCCGAACTGGTTTTGTTAGAGGTATGACAGTAGATGAAGACAGCATGAGTCGTAACAAAGACAGAGAACCATGCATATTATGTCTTGCGTAACGCAACGTAATGTTTTCAGAGACTAGAACATTATCTAAGCTGAGCTTCATCCGAGGTTTATGCCGGCTCTGAAATCGGCGCGTCAGGGACTGAGCTGCATGGAGAGAGAAACTTGGGGTGAAAATGCATGCGCTTCATTACAGAGGACACACCATGGTAGGTTTGAATCAGCAGTGAGCCTACATGATGAGAAACCACTAACACTAACCCATTTCTTCGAGCTCGATCAGACCGCCTTGCTGTACAGGGTGCTTACAGAGTGAATGCACACTCCATTGAGATTCAGCTGATCAAGACTGCCATCCGTTCATTACACTACTTTTCTTAAACCAAGCGAATTTGCATTATGTCCTACTAGGCCCAGTCATGAAATTGTAATTATTTATTCCTTTGTTTATTTGTTGTTTATTTGAAGTTGCACGTAAGGGCTTCAGTTCACCATTCTGGATTTTTGAGGGAGGTCAGACGAGGACTCGGAGTGAGCCGCAAAGCGTTCAGCCTAGAGGGAGAATTTTTTTACACACTCACACACACCAGCAGCTGCATTCAGTCTGTTTTAACCAGAAAGTATGGTGCTCATTGGCAGGTTTCTGTCTTACGACTTGTGTCTATATCCTCCCATGTCAACCTGATTTTCCTCCTGTTTGTTTTTTTTGTTTGTTTGTTTATTTGGTTGGGATTTTGTTTTTTGTTGGGTTTTTTTTTTTTTTTGTCTCTACGCAAAAAGCACTTATAATTTCTTCTGATTTTGCATTTTCATTCTTTTTATCACAGAGATTTAATATCAGTATTATTGTAGAAAGTGCCTAAAAGCGAAAGCTTCAGAGAAAAAAAAACACTTTCAGGAGTGTATTACTTGTAGTGAAGGTCAATGTTAACTGATTTCTCTCGTTTTCTTGATACGTGTGGATATGCAAGGCTAAAAACTGGTTTCGTCCAAACAAGAGTCCCTCCATAGCCCAGATCCATCCTTCTTCTTCAGCCGCAACCTTTTCCTAAACGTGGAAAATTATTTTCCCCAAAATATTCACCTTTTTTAATCGTTTTCTTTTATGGGGAT
Organism: Alestes dentex; assembly: GCA_037576975.1. Taxonomy (NCBI): domain Eukaryota; kingdom Metazoa; phylum Chordata; class Actinopteri; order Characiformes; family Alestidae; genus Alestes; species Alestes dentex. The sequence goes on along the minus strand of JBBIGA010000132.1, from coordinate 10,644,067 downwards.
CATTGGGTTTGAACACATTGATGACATTGAATTCATATAGTTAATATCAGTTGATTTAATTCATTTTTATATTGATAAAGGGTGCCAGATAACACAGCGTTAGAGAGATTTGTAAATGTACGGGGCATCTGCATGAGAACCGGATTTCGGACTGACCGAATAATACACTAAGCATGCCTGTTTTTTCCTGTCAGTATTCAGATAGGTCAGTAGAATAGGACAAGTTGTGTAATGTCAAAACACTCATTTCATATCACAGAGCAATTCATTATTATTTGCAGGCAGAAACAGAGCTTGAACAGGACTCTTGACCTTATTCTTGACCTTGTCATGTTTTTCATTTGTAGTTTTTACATCAGTATTAGCGTGATTAGAACTGTTTCTCCACTCTCCTTCTAGTCAAAGTAGGCTTTGTTCTTCCAACACTGAGCATGCAAGCGAAACTTCAGGAAGTCATCACCAAGTCTCATTAAAAACAAACACAAACACACACACACACACACACACACACCGATCCTTACACACCAACAGTGAAGTACACTCAGTAATGGAAGCAGCAATCTGCCTCAACATGTCTGCTGTGTGTCAAACGACCAACTTTTTGTGAATGGTTCTTTCAGCTTAGGGAACAGTCTGCCTCCCTTTTGTAATTTTACTCAGGGTGCCAAAATGGGGAGGGAGCGTCAAAAAAAAAACAAACCTCTGGAGACGAGCGTGAGGACTCAATTAGATTGGGTCAGGGCTTTGGGTCTAGCTCAGAATTAACAGGAGAAACTTATCGTGATGATATACTTCCGTTCATACGTCATGGAGACGTTCACGTCGTTAGCAGGCATTGCTTTTCGGAAACGCGAGTCGCACAAGTCGGGAAGCACACTCTTACAAATAAAGGTGCCAAAAAAGGTGCGTATGCTGTGGAAGGGCCGCTTTTGGTTCCCTAAAGCACGCAAGTAAGCCATGCAAAGCCCTGTAGGGGCCCAATTAGGGCTCCACTGACGGCCCACAGTGGACTGCCTGCACAGGGCCATTGAGATTTTGCTCAGTTGCAAATAGTTAGCCCTGCACAGGCATCCTTCAGTGAGGTGTTTGTGTGGGAAAGTCCAAGTCCGCAGTTCAGTAGATCACATTGCGGAGTCTGGTGTGGTCTAGCTCAGGGCCTGAGTGGGTTTTGTGTGTGTACCCTGGTCTGCAGTGGGCCATGTTCTGGAATACTGGTGCGGGTTAGCCCATTCAAGACCTGTATTTTGCACGTGTTTGCCCACAGTGCTCACAGTCAACCCACACCGAGCCACTGGGGGCAGTTTGCAAGGCAGAACCTTCACATAACGTAAAGGTTCCACACCAAAGAAAGGTTTTTCCAGGATCCATATACGTTCACGTCTGGAACCTTTTGAGGAACCTTTATTTTTAAGAGAACAGGACAGGTGTCATATGACTGCTGAGTTCAAATCTGACCACTGTCACCAAACTGACCAGGGAGCATAAGCTTAGGCATTAGTCATTTAGCATCTCCAAATCCCTGTGGGAATGGAAATGCCTGAAAAGAATACCTCAGCTGTAAATGCATTAAGCTAATTGGAATAATCCAGTCATATTCCAACACGGGCTAATTCAGCAGGCGTCAGTCTTTTATACTAGATCATTCATTCTATATTTCTGCGTGAGGCGAACATGACGTGTGTAGGTCCATCCAGCTTTAAACTCTCCCTCCGGACTGAATCCCTTTCCCAAAGCCTTGTCCATTGTACTCCTGGTGTGTGGCCGTTTCGACCAAAATCATTGCGTTAACTCGTAATCTAGTTTCTTTTTGGTGCTCACGCAGCTCAGACATGGACGAATGAAAGACAATAAGCATTCAACTGGTTCGCTTTTTTGGCTAAGACAACCTTTGTCGTACTGTAACAAGAATAAAACAGTGAGTTCATCATTATTTTGTTTTTCTTCCCACCCCACCGGAATATAAAAATACAGTTTAGGCTTGATATGAACCGATAACCACTCTTCACTTTCAAATCCAGAGCAATAAAAAGTTTCAGTTTCTTTTTAAGCAGAGAACTGTAGATCAAACGAACGTGGGACAGTTATGTCAAAAGAAGAAAAAAAAAAAAAACAGAACGAAAGACATGCTTAGTTCACTTCCTCTTATGCAATTAGTGGTACAGAATGTCAGGCATTCAGTGATCTAAGGACATCGATTTCATATTTCCCAACCCTAATGCACGTTTCATCATTTTCAAATGACGCTAAGAAAAAAAAAAATAGCTAAAAATAGAAGCCCAACTTTCTTACAGGGCAGTGGGCAATCAACACTCTGCATGTAAAACTAGTATTAGACCTCTCTTCCTCCCTCCCTCTCTCTTTCTCTCAATTGCCCCCCCCCCCTTCTTTCTCTCTTTCATTCCCTGCTTTGTATCCCTCCCCTTTTCCTCTGAGTTTTCCCTCACATTGTTTTTCCTCAGCTCTCTCTCTCTCTCTCTCTCTCTTTCTCTCTCTCCCTCCTTCCCTCGCTCTCGCTCTCCCTCTCACTTTCTGTCCTTCTTGTGAGATTTATTTTTCTGTAATTGTGCATGTAAGAGCATCACTGAATTGTTGGATATGTTTAAAAAAAATATTCAGCTGCTGAAGCCATGCAAAACATTTTGAATTGCCCTTAAAATATGGAAAATGTTTTCTGAATGCTTTATATAATTTCTGCTGTAAAATAAAATCTGAAAAGGAAACAGTGCACTCTTTTTTGCATGTTATTTCTCTACTGATCTTTTTTTTTGTTCATCTTTAAATTATAACATCTTTGTTGATTATCTCACATGAGAAAATAATCTGACTTTCAACTGAAGTAACTTTAGTGTAAGAAAATAAAGGCCTGTATCAGTTTGTTTGTAATAGAATGTTACATATGTTATGAGCATCCCAGCATTACAGCAGTGTAATTTCCTATAGTACATTAGTAATTTCCTATAGTACTTGATGAGAATGGAGGAACAATCTGAGACCACCCGTCAATACAGCATCTCTCCAGACCTTCCAGGGTCCAAGGCCTTCTCTTTTGGACTCTCCTCTTCGGCTTCATGGTTAGAAATGTTAGGGTTTTGGACACAACCACTCAATGTAGATTTGGTGTAGAAAGGATATACAGAAGGTTATACAGAAAATAATCTCATCACCACTCCTTAAGTGTGGAGGATCCCTGATGGAGTCTGTGAAAAGACCACTATCCAGGTAATTATTTCACACAATTATTACCCTGGAAGGCTAATCCCATCTCTGAAAAAATGGCTTATGCAGAGTTACAGCCTTATTTATACATTTCTAAATGAAGAATTCATGAAAGTGTTGAAATGTGTTTCCTGAATTCTGTTGAATGACAGTTGCTGCCCATTGGCTCCTCATATTGGGACGCCTGACCATTACACCAACAGGGACTTTAACAACATTGCATTCAAATCCATAGACTTTAATATGGAGTTGGTCCCCCCTTTGCACCTATAACAGCTTCCACTCTTCTTGGTAGGTTTTCCACAAGATTATGGAGTTTCTGTGGGAATTTGTGCCCATTCATTCTATAGAGCATTTATGAGGTCAGGCACTAATGTTGGATGAGAAGGCCTGACTCGCAATCTCCGTACCAGTTCATCTCAAAGGTGTTGGATGGGGTTGAGGTCAGGACTCTGTGTGGGCCGGTCAAGCTCTTCCACACCGAACTCTTCCAACCGTGTATTTATGGAGCTCGCTTTGTGTACTGGGACACAGTCATGCTGGAATAGAAAAGGTTCTTCTCCAAACTGTGTCCACAAAGTTGAAAGCATGGCTTTATCCAAAATGTCATGGTATGCAGAAGTATTAAAACTGACCTTCACTGGAGGTAAGGATCCCAGCACAAACCTTGAAAAATATGTGTGTCCCAATACTTTTGTCCTTATCGTGTATGTTTTAGGTCTTTGTCCTGCTGGAAAATCTGACTACAACCCAGTTTGAACTTTTGGCAGAGGTGCCAGATTTTCATTTCAAATCTGTGGTTCTTCATGAAGTCTAAGGTCTTTGGAGTAAAACCAGTCCCAAGCACTTGTCTTTTCTATATAACCTTCTGTATTTTTATTATTATTTTTTTTTACACCTAATCCACCTTGATCGACTGTTACCAAAAAGCTAAATCCTCTTGACCAGACATCCCAGTTCCAGGAGGTGAAAGTATTTGCCTGAGTAAAATAATTAACCATTCACAAACAACAGTTTTGCAAAAAGTCTCAATAGCTCCATTCTCATTATGGACTCTCGCTGGAGCGCCCTCTAGCTTTTGACCACCTGCGTGGCACCAAATCTCTGGTGGAGGCTGTGAGAGACCACTATGCAGATAATGTCCTTCCACAAATGACTGTCTTGGAAGACTAATCCCATTTCCGAAAGAATTACTTATACAGATTTACAGCTTAATTTATTAAACATTTACTAAACTGAGGAATTCATGAAAGTGTTCTACAAAAATATGTGTTTCTTGAATTCTGTTTAATGACAATTCAGCAGCTGCCCATTCGCTTATATTGTAAGTGTCTTTTCACTCAAATGAGTTTGAGTTTTTTAAGCATGGAGACACATGTAGTTAAAGTCTGTGGTAATTGGCAGAAGCAACAGACAGGGATCAAGTAGAAAAAAAATTCTGGAGGATTCCTGCTGGAGCGTTCTTTTAAGTTGAAATCAACATACTATTAATTTTCAGTTTGGGAAAGTTCTTTTCAGTGCAGATGTACGTAAGAGATTTTGAAATATCTTAAGTCCACCAGTAAACCAGTTAGCAGGGGTGCTTTACGTTTTTGTTTTTTTTTTAACTAAAATAGAATGATGACTATTAATGTTACTCAAGACTTTCCTCAGTAATGTTATTTCTTAGCAATAAGCTATTTTTTCTTTTGCGGCAAGGTAAGCACATCTTCTGCCACAGAAGTGGAACTAACTCACAAAAGCCTATTCGGTTAAATCACATTTGGTTCAGTAATTTTATTTTGCCTACCGGTTTGTGCCAGTACTGTGAATAAGCAGGTCAATTTTGTCTTTCCAAACCTACAAAATATATCATTTGAGCTGTATATGCAGTATTTTTTGGACTAATTGGCCTTTATAGGTCAAGGTCTGCCTGAATAAAATAAGCTTGTCATTTCTATAGACTTGTCCCTGTATAAAAACCCCATTAAAACATTCAGAAGCAACTTTTATTTAAAGGTGGTACAGCTACTATAGAAATAGCCAGTGTGCATTTCTGTGGGAATTATGTGGCTGTAATCAAGAGATCCTTCGATTCATAATAACCTACATAATGTTGTACACTGATCTGTTGAATAGGCCACTGAAAACATCCAGAACACTATAAAGTAGCACACAGTGTCAACTTCTTAATCTGCATTTAACCCATTTGCCCAAGAAGGACAGCCAGAAACACAGCACCCAGAGAGCAGCACCTTGCTCAAGGGTACCTCAGTGGTGCTGTTAGCAGTCCTGGGATTCAAACCCATGACCTTCCAATCACAGGGGCAATACCCTAACCATTAGGCCACCAGCTGCCTCTGCCTGAAGTGAACCTGAAGTCTTTTGAAGATGTGAAAACAGGATGTGAAAAGGTGGAGGTTTATGGGCCCTGGACTGGTTTTCCCCTTAACAACAGTGATTTCCGTTCGATTTCGCAATTTGATTGTTTTCTCTATAACCACAAACCCACAAAAAATGTCTAATGGGGAAAAAACTGCAGTCATATGTTGTAAGATCTAAGATGTTTTATGTCACATGTGTATTTAATTTCTTAAGAGAACTGAACCCTTCAGGGATCGCTTAATGGGACCCTCTGGCTAAACCGAAAATGTGAACAGCACTAAATCTATTGTGAACATGTCAACAGTGGGTCCACAGTCATCTCTAAAGTGATGTAGCAATCTCCTTTTCTGATTATGTTTCTTGAGGATAGAAGTACATTTTGAAAGACCATAAATATACATTATGGAAAAGATTATATAAAATGTAACGGAGATTGCGAGCCAAGCCTTTTGTCCAACATCAGTGCCTGACCTCATGAATGCTCTACTAGAATGAATGGACACTAATTCCCACAGGAACTCCAAAATCTTGTGGAAAACCTTCCAAGAAGAGTGGAAGCTGTTGTGGCTGCAAAGAGCGGGCAATGCCGTTGAAGTACCTGTTGGTGTGAGGGTCAGGTGTCCCAATACTTTTGTCCATGGGGGCTGTTTATTACTTTGACAGGCAAAAGTTTCGATTAGTGCCATATTACACATTTTATCTAACAGCTGCATTTACTAAACTCTAGATAGGAGGTTAATAGTCACAGTGCTCAATGATTGTACACTCTTGTCTAGAGCACACTGGGTATTGTAGTTTGAGACCACCACTGGTGGATAAAAAGTACAAAAAACTATAAACTCGTGAAGCCTGCATCCCTAATGGGATAGGGGTGCAGTGCTGAGGTGCAGAAGGCTATACAGCTACACAAACCAAACAAACAACATATTAAAAGCTTATTTTAGGCCAAAAAATTAATTGTTCTGGCTACTTTACTTTTAGGAGCTGCTCCTTTAAGTGATTGAGACTGGTACTCTAGAGAGATACTCCTCACCACTGACTTAACACAGCAGGACTTCCTCTAAACACCACACTACGAATCATGTAAGTGTACTTTTATATCTGTTATCATTCTCTTTTTGCAGCTTATTCGTGTTTTATATGAATTTCCCTTTCGAATGTGTCTTTCTAATGTAAACACTGCAGCTAAAAACAACGCCCAAACTTCCAGGGGCCTCCCTGAGCAACAGGTTAGCCTGTTAGCTTGCCATTTACTGCTGGCTGTTTACGTTACTTTAATAGTTAAACTTTGTTTACACCTATTTAAGAGTACTGTCTGATCCCATTTGTTAGATGTTGTTCACAATGGCTGGTTTCTTGTTTGGGAGCTTATTTTTAACGAGATAAATGTACGTTTTAGCCCCTGTTAGCAAGAGGCTAGCTTTGTTAGCTCCCTTGTTTTTCTTCTGAAACAAGTCACACATTTACTTCGTTGCTCTGAAAAAAACTCGTTTAAGACACTTGTCAGTTTAAGTGTCATTCCGTAATATTAACGCGTTGGCCTTTCTTTGTTTTGTTTTTACTTTTTTAGAAATAAGGTTATTTTAGACGTTTCCAGGCTGAAATTGTTTTGTAAAATAGGACTGTACAATGGGACAGAAATTTTGATCTAAGAGTCATTTTAAGCCCAAAAGTGCAGAAAAGAAAGTGATTCTAACGTGATGTCAAGTATTAAACAGGTTTTGTATAGTGTCGAGGGGTTTTGAAACCACTTCACTGTTATTTTGCGATATTTTAGTGACTGGCATGATTTATTCTGGCTAACATCTAGGTGTGTAAACTGCTGTGTGCTTAAAGTAAGTAAATTGGCCCCTTGTAGTCACATGTGAACACACCACAGCACACAGTGTAAACAGTGTGAAATTCTTTTTCTGCATTTAACCCATTCTTCAAGTGAAGCAGGGGAGCAGTGTGTGGGGACAGGATCTTCCTCAAGGGTACCTCAGTGGTGTCACTAGCAGTCCTAGTATTTGAACACACAACCTTCTGATTGTAGGAGCAACTCCCTAACCACTAGGCCACCAGCTGCCTGAACAAAGGAAGCAAATTCGTGTCCTTCGGTTCAAAAACTTTCCTTGGCATGACCGCAGACAGGATGTCAACAAGATGAACACACTCGTGCGGTCAGATTACTGAATGGATTTATCCAACAAAACAAAGAAGACTTTAGAAATCTATCGATAATATTCAGTACAAGCACTTTTTGAAGTTCAGAGGGTCTTTCTTCCTCTTGTTCAGTGTTAATTATGCATACAAGTGTCTACAGTAGGTGTATACTCTTAAACACCTAACATGTAGGCTTAGATACACTATAGGAACAAAATATCTGGGATGGCGGACCATTACACCAACAGAGACTTTAATGACACTGCATTCAAATACATAGACAATAATATGGAGTTGGTCCCCCTTTTGCAACTATAACAGCTCCCACTCTTCTTGGAAGGCTTTTCTGTGGGATTTTGTGCACAGATGATTTTGAGGTAAGGGCTCTGTGCGGGTCATTCAGGTTCTTTCACACTGAACTCATCCAGCCGTGTCTTTAAGGAGCTTACTTTGTGCACTGGGGCACAGTCATGCTGGAATAGAAAAGGTTCTTCCCTAAACTGTCCACAAAGTTGGAAGAATGCCGTTTTCCAAATTGTCTTGGTCTGCTGAAGTAAGGGGCCTTGCCAGATAGGTATGTCTGAATACTTTTGTCCTCATAGTGTACCTTGGGCATAAGTCTACATTTTTGATCAGTTTTTTACTGTTTTATTCACAGTCCAATTGGGATTCTGTGTTTTGTGAAAAGACAGTCAGCCAAAAGCTTTAAGATTATAAACAACACTTTTCCACATTTGTTTATCCATATAGGTTGATTTTGCGTTTGTGCTCAGGCAAGCTGAAAACATAGGGATCAGTTGTTACATTTCAATAATGGACATTAATGGGTTATTGGTAGAATATGTTCTTGTCACTACATCAGTGTTGAAGTTGAATGGTCACTTCAGACTCTTTTTGTTGCTTTAAATGCAGTGATGGTGTGAGTACATGTTGGGTTTAAGAGTATTTGAGATTACAGTGAGACCTTCCAGTGTCTTGTGGGTTTGGGTTTTTTTTTAGCAGATTTGAGTATTATTTAGTAAGTCATGCAGTTGCCCAGTTCAGAAACTGGACACAGTGAGCGTGTTGTGTTCAGAGGTATTTGTTCTGTGTGTGTGTGTGTGTGTGTGGCCCTTTAGCCGAAACGTAGAGCCTGTGATTAGTTGTCCTGCCGTTGTTTTACTAATCCCAAAAGCATAGTGCTTTTCCTTCACACAGTATCATTATCATCAGGGGTGTGTCAGCCTCGGGCCTGATGGACCTGAGTCACACACAATTTGATAATTTCTCAAACACGCCTGATTCGGTTAATGGAGGATGGTGGGGTAAAAGAGTGCTTTGAACAAACAAAATGCACCAGAACAGTTTTGCCACCAGCAATGAAAAACCAAGCACAAAATAAACTGCGGTGGTTTTGCTATTAACATTTCTCTGTGGTGCGCCTGCCAGACTATACTCATGATTCATTCAGAAGAGGATATTGTAACAATTCATTGTTACAAAGTTAATTGACAGAAAACGACATAGCAGTGTGTGTTTCTCTTTTTGTTGTATGCGTTTGTGTTTATTTTATGTAAGTGGCGTAAGGAGAGACTCACCACTCTTGTTTTTTCCATCTGTTCAGAAAATATTTTAACAGTTAATTAAAAAACTTAATCAACATGGAAAACCATTGGTGAGTTTGTCTCTTTTTTTTTTAATTAATTTTTTTTCCATTTATTCAGAAATGGATATAGTAACAGTTGATAAACAGAGGTAATCTGTTTATATAGAAAAATATAGAAAACCACTATATAGAAAATAGAAAACCACATGGTTAAAACAATGAATGTGTGGGTGTATATTTTATGTATGTGGCCTCAGGGTAAACCCTCTATACAGGGTCTCCTGTTCTCACTGATCAAATGGGCCCATATGACACTTTCAATTGTGCTGACAGTGGAGATGATAATAAGCAGAGCCTCTCTAGTGGGTGTGCTGTGAAAAGGCCAGCAATTTAACACCTCATGAACAAACCCATATACTGTATCCCTCACGTTATCAACATGTGGGCCGGCTTGACCTGCTTAGGAAGACTCGCACTCAAAACCTCAAGTCAGTAACTCTTGCATCCAGAAAACTCATCAGTTCGAAGAGCACCTCTTCTCCTAATGCATCTTCTTGCGTTTCTCTTACATAAAGATTTAGCACTTTGAACTCTCTTCTGGTTCTCACACTGTCCTGAAACTTGAGTGTTTCCTTGTATTGTAATTTGCTTTGGACAAAACCATCTGCTTTATGAGTGTAATCGAATGTAATGTGCTTGTAGTCTCAGTTATGCTGGGTATTCTCGGCACACGGACATTTAGTGGACGAATAGTGAAACCCTGTTTGAGCTAAAAGGAGATTCAGTGTCTGAGTTTAAAGATTTGCATATGATAAGGGACCGTATTTTATCTGTACTCCTTGTTCACCCATTTGAACACAGATGGGTAGAATGCAGAAGTTGTGGCTGGCTGGTCACTGCAGGCTCTCACCCCATCAGTTACGTACTAATCTTGCTGCGAAAATATGCAGCATCTCCTGGCAGTGAGAGCCTAACTGTCAGAGACTAGAACATCACATTACTCACATGACTTAACTATGTAAAGGGTGGCCTGTGCTGAGGAGTTCAAAACCCACACAGAAACCAGACCCTGAACCTTTCCTGTAGTACGAGGGGCATTCAAAAAGCTTCACTATTGTTTACAGAGTTGGTTATGCTATTGAAGAAGATAACAGCATAATTGATTGTCCCCACACAAATATGCATTGTTTTATTACCTCTTTGTTTCAATTTAGATCGTTCTTCAAGCCCCAATTAGGAATTGCTTGAACATGTGGGTTTTTATTACTTTATTACTTCGCACTGCAAACAAAGGCTTTCAGATTATGAGAAAGTTGCTATAAACGCATGAACTGTATACATGCACTGTATGCTGCTTGTTAACTCACGAGTTAATCCTGAAGTAGCTGTGTTGCTATTTTGGCAGTTGCTGGATGACTGTCAAGCCATTCACATGAACTTCCTCCACCTTTCCTCTTCTTCCTTCCTTTTGGAAAAAATTCCCGTCAGAGGTGAACACACATCTGAAAGTGACGGTTATACACTCCTGCATTGTGGACTTTCCTTAAAGCATGGAAAATAACCTCTCTTGTGTTTATGTACAATGCATCTTTCTTTATTGCATTTCTGTATTATTTTAGTCATTGAGGCTCTCATTAATCTGGATATTTGGTTTGAAGTGAATGAGAAAACTTGTTCTTAAGTTAGTGACCACATGGGGGCGGTGTAGCACCACTTATTTTAGTTTTTTATTTTCTAAACCAAATGATCAGCCTTAAAATCAGTAGCCCTAAAAATAATGATGAGGTTAAAGATAGGTCTGTGTTATTTTTGAAGAAATTAATTTTTGCCTGAAATGAAAACACACATTTATCCAAGCTCCCACTAAAATACCTACACTAACCAGCCATCATAGTAATACCACTGACAGGTGAAGTGAATAAAATTGATTATCCTGTTACACTGTCACTTCTCAAGGAATGTAATGTATTGGACAGTAAGTGAACAGTCACTGCTTGAAGTTAGTTAGTACTGGATGCTATGGGCAAAAAAATATTTAATGGTATAATTTTAATTCTTTTTGCTTTCTTTTTATAACACAGTAAAGCGATTTGACATTTTTCTCCAAAAAAGAAACTTATTAGAAAATGGCGAACTTACTTTTGTAGGTCAACAGTGACCTAATAACAATATCTAACAGCTGCAGTACATATCAGATGTTTTGTGCAAAATAAACAGAACTAAATATGTAAGCTGTCATGATTGCTCTCTTTGTAAAACATATAATAAAAAACTTTTCAAAGACCGATTGTAAAACCAAACTCAACTTATACTGAATGTTTTGTTTTGAGGGAATAAAACAAGTCAGTAGAGTTTCTACCTCTGACCACAACAGTGGCTTGACAGACCTTGTAACGTATGTTCTTTTGTTCCAAGGAGTCTTTTAAACTCCAACCACTTTAAAGGCCCATCTCTTTTGCACAAACTCTTCCTCACCATCACCTTCACCTTCTTTGCTCTCTAGATCTGTGCTTGTGTGGATTCAAGATTCTTTGTCACATACAGTTATATCAGTACAAGCCCCTCAAATGAGTGAGACTGTTTAATATAGTAACAATAAAGAGAAAATAAAAGTTTTGAACTAACTAATAACTGTAGAAAAACTATAATCAAATTAACATTACAGGGGTGAACAAACATTTACAACTGTAAAGAAGATCTGAAGTGTGCAAATGTGTATGTACTGTAAAGTGCAGTGTGTAGTTGTCGTTGATGTCCATAGACAAATAACAAACGTCAGGAAAGATACGTTGAGGTAGAGAGTTCAGTTAGTGCTCAGACAGCTTACTGTTACTAGCAACAAATTTAAACCAAGTAGTCGTGCCGTTTCTGATGCATCCAATGTTTTATGGTTATCTGTGGCATACCAGTATTAGAATCATTAGAATCATTATGAACCTTAGGACGAATTATTACGATATACTACATGAACTGGTATATTCTGCAGTACTACAGAGTGACATCTGGGTCTGCAGCTACCTTAAACCCATCGTGCAGCTTTAGGTTCCTCCTCACTCCCTCTGCTCCTCCAAGGAAAATCTTCTGGCTCTACCGTCCCTACACACAATGCAAACCCAGTACAGACTCTTCTCAATCTGGTTCCCCGCTGGTGGAACGAGGTCTCAAAGGCGATCAGAGCAGCAGAATCCCTCTCTAGCTAAAAAACCTCCTGAAGACTCATCAGTTTGAAGAGTACCTCCTCTCCTAATACATCTTCTTGCGTTACTCCTGCATAAAGATTTAGCACTTGGAACTCTCCTCTGGTTCTCACACTGTCCTGAAACTTGAGTGTTTCCACGTATTGTAAGTCGCTTTGGAAAAAAGCGTCTGCCAAACGAATGTACAGTAATGTAATATGCTGGAATCTGAAAAACCACCAAGCATATGAATCTGAGTGACTTTGACAAGGACCAAATTGGGATGGCCTGACAACCGGATCAGAGCATCTCCAAAAACAGGAGGTCGTGTGGGGTGTTTCTTGAATAACTGCTTTGATCCTTGAATATCAAAATCAGCTGGAGAGAATATATCTCTGGGATGCATGAAAATGTAATACATGATGTAGGGTTCACTACTGATATTCTTTAAATATTTCGACCAACATGTAAGTGAAGCAAGTGTTCATAATCATGTTCAATTTACTATTGACACTAGAGCTTGTGTGCAGGAGAAGCGTGGACCAGGTTGATGACTGGTATTGGATTGGCAAACTTCTTGTTCAAACAGTGCAGTTGCATTAGATAGCACATTTAATGGATTGTCCACTTTCCATGGAGCATTGTAACACCACAACTGAATAATGCCCTGATGGACGATACACTTTGCCTTGCAGGTCTGCCCCAGCTGAAGAGGGTCCGGGTGCCTCAGGAGTGGCGGGAAACAACCGCAGGCTGCAGCAGACCCAGGCTCAGGTTAATGAGGTAAGACCAGTGAAACTGCTAGTCATTATTATTATGGAATTTTACACAGTGCCTGCATGCTTTAGTGCATGTGCAAAAACTGCCCTAATGAAATATCCAGATGCATAAAAGCAGTTTCGGTAATACAATCTGTTATGGGGAAAACATAAAGCTTAATCCTAACTTTCCATCAGCTGCATGCAGTTGACAATTCTGCACACCATCCTGACTGGAGAGTTTATGAGACCCTCAATTCCAGGCCTCACTATCAGTTTTAACCTCAGAAGACATAAGTTTCCTGCTGTTTCAACTCAGATGCAATTATTAATGGGAGTAAATGAGCACTACCCCATTTACTGGTTTTGTAAGATGATTGTTTAAAAAAATCATCGTGTGTGTATAGATACACATGTTGGTCTGTGTTGAGTGTGTTGTGTTGTATGTTGCACATACGGTCCAGGAGGACGATATTTCGTCTCACTGTGTACTAGATGTATGAGGCTGGGAATGCAATTAAGCTCTGCTTGACTTGAGACAGAAGATAATACAACATGCTATTAGCAATGAGTAAACAGTCATGTTTTTTTTTTTTTCATGACCGTATCACACTTAATTTAATGGTTGTCAAAAGTAAAATACATATTGGATAGTTGAAGCCTTCAAAATTGCTTTGAGTATTGCTTTAGATGTACTACAAGTAAAATAAGACCTGGGTCACAGCCATGGTTCTGTATTACAAATGTGTTAGTGTGTGAAAAGTTTAATTAACTTTAATTAACATATAATTTGCAGCATCAGTGAAAATTTGGGGAAATAGTGTCCCAGAAAGCCTGGAACTGCCCTAAAGGTGCTTGGTTCTGAGTCTCGTGGTTTGTAGTTGAAGACTATCCTACTCAACACATGCTCTGTGGTGGTGTGGGTTTCTCACATGTGTGTTTTTTGCAGTAAATTGGGGTAAGAGTGAAGCCTCAGAAGGTTGTAAAGCTGTGGGATACCACAGCTGCTACTTCAGATCATAAAGGAGCACATCGCTGCACTCACTGTCTTTTCATCCAGTGCTTCTTGTGTTCCCTAGGAGTGGGTGACTTTACAAAACCTGGAAACTTTGTTACATAACTTAACAAGCCACAGATTTGAATTGACACAGATTTTGAAAAGGTTTCACAAAGTCTTAAAGGGCAATTCATGTGGGAAAACACATGCGTATATTTATTTATTTGAATAAAGTAATTGATTCAGTGCAGAATCACTGCTGTCCTAAAGCTGCTAGTGGCAGCTCTGAGGGACCCTTGAGTAAGGTACCGTCCCCACTCACTGCTCCCCGGGCACTGTGTTCCTGGCTGCCCGCTGCTTCACTCGGTGAATGGGTTACATTCAGAGGTAGAATTTTGTGCTGTACGCACTATGTGCTGTGGCATGTTCACATATGACCGAATGGTCACTTTACACTTTACACACTTTTAAAATTTCAAAATCAATCAGATATTGTCATTTAGAAACTTGTAATACCACATGCAGTTTCAACTAAATATAAGTAAATATGAATGGGGGAAAAAGTAAGAAAAAACATGAATAAATGCTATAAATTTGTGTCTGTTATGTTGTGGACATAGTATTCTGTTGTGGCGTTTAAAAGGTATTAGAAAGTTGATTTAAAATTTGTGCAGCAACCCTGTAAGTTTGTTTTGTGGCTCAACTTAGCCAAGAACTGCCAGCAAGGCTACATTTGACTGACATGACCAGTTGCAGACCTGGTCTCTTTCAGTCTAGTGACTACATCTTGCTCTAAAAGCTTGTTGTGGTGTGCAGAGCAAGTTAAAAATATATAAAAGGTTGGTCTTGGATCTAGGCAATATCTTTACGCGTAACCTGAAGTGAACTTAGCTCTGTTTCTGTTGGAATCCAGTTCTGTGAAGTTGTGTGTAAGTAATGCCAAGCTGCAATAGCTGTCAAAACAAATCCACATCACCTAGAAGACGGTATAAAAACGGTACACCTACCTGGTATCTACACTGTTTCTCCATTTTATTTACTTCCGCTTACCATATGGTAACACCTCTGTGTGTTATTCACTCACACATTGACACACTACTACCAGATCGCATCACATGGAAAAACAAATTCTCCTTGTTGGGTTTTTGTTTTCTTTTGTTTTATTTCAAATAAGGCACCATCCAGACTGTTAAAATGGTCCATTTTTTGCAACGAGAAAACATTAGAAATACTTCATAACAAATAAGCGACTGTTTCTCAATATTTTATAGTCTGTAGTAACTTTTACATACTTAAATATTACATATTGAGCCTCACAGACGCAACCTGATGGTTCTGAAGAAGGCATATCAAGGTCTGCCTGTAGTGCACTGACATTCACTTTGTGTTGGTTCACAAAGAAAAGCAGAACTCAGTTCTTCCACATCACATAATTCTTTCAGGTCAGCTCCTTCATAGTTCCCTCATCTTTAGACAAAATTTCATTCTTCAAAAGGAGGAGATCCCAAGCATTCTTCAAAATTGTGCTAAAATTATATTCAGTCCAAAGAAAAGTCCAGATCTTTCTCCGCATGGGACGAGCTGACTACTTCAAACTGGGTGTCCAGTAAATGAGACAGAACTGTTTGCTTGTTTGAAAAGGTTCTGGAAGGGTTTGGATGTAAATTATTTCCAAAAATTGTTGGGAAGAATGCTACAAAACAGTGCTGCTGTGATAAAGGCAAGGTATGGTCATTTTGATGCAACTCGCACGTAAGCTTTCACATCCATTAAACTGCACTCACAGTGTATGTTGTTACATTTAATTATGTTTCAAAACCAGTCTTTGAACAGGCAGCACATCATTTATTTATTAATTAATTTATTTAAATTTTAGTGTGGACCCGAACTTCTGGCTTATAGTATAGACCAGCAGTCCGCAACCTTTATTGCGCAACGGACCAGTTTCATGTACAACAATGTTTACAACTAGTTTCATGTACAACAATATTTAGATACAACTAAAAACAGAGTGCGTTTGTTTTTTACTCAGTTTTGCTAGCTTGTGGGCTAAATTTTTGATGTACCGTATCACTTGACTTAGACAAGCGTTTTTTGGGGGGGGTTTTTTGTTTGGGTTTTTTTTTTTGTTTGGGTTTTTTTGTTTGGTGACTCTGATCAATAAAATATTTTTATTCTGTCTTTCTGTGCAGCCCAGTACCATAAGACTCCTGGACCTATACCAGTCCGTGGCCTTGTGGTTTGGGAACAAATATACCTACATGAATTTCAGTTTGGAAAAGGCTTCCAAGAAAGCATGTAGGAGACCATTAAAATCATATAAAAACTCTTACAGTGCATATAAAAGGGTGTGTCCATCAGGATGTGCTTCCTACTGTAAGACAGGGCAGTGGGAGAATTGGAACTGTGCCTTGCCAGTTGCCAACTAGTGACTGCTAATTCATTGGAAGGATCAAGTAATTAAATTCTCTTTTGTCTGGAAAAGTGCAATATTCCAGACCCTTGTATCCAGTTCGCTTGTAGTACCACATCCACACAGTCCTTTGGTTTTTACATGGTGCGCTATGTGTCCCGATTATTGCTGGTGTGTGCAGTTCGGCTTGGGACATTTCAGGGACCTGCAGCTGCTTCAAAGGCCCTTGAACCTTCCTGTCAGCCACTGGTTCTTACACAGGCAGCAGCTCATAGGCTCCCTGGCGCTTATGTAACCCGCCGTCACCATGGTTATGTAAGTGAAGCATGGGCCCCGTGCGTGTTGCCTTGTCCCACTCGATCCGCCTTAAAGGGGTGGCACTCTGTTTTGCCGTCTCTTCCTTCAGTCAGTTTGTGGATCACTAGAGCATGTGGGTTAGGTGTGCGTCAGCCGTAGTGTTTTGTTTAGTTGCCATGTTGGAGAGTTATGTAATATCGAGGGGGAAGCTGCGCAGTCTTGTGAACCACCTCTGTGCTGAAGAAGAGGGGATTTCTCCAGTGCTCAGTGTAAAAGGAGGTTGAGAGAGATTGTTGTCTTCAGTTGGTTCAGTGAAATGTACATGAAAACCACAAGCAGTTTCTTTGACGCAAGAGTTGTTTATGCCTGTGTTTTTGTTCCAGAAGATAAAATGTGCCCAGTGAGGACATTTGTTTGATTAACGCTGTTGATCTAGGATTAGTGTTCCTTCCATGCTCCATTATCATATCATCATATGGACAGGAACAATAGGACCTAGACCAGCTGGCTCATAATTCAACTCTTGTTAGCATCCAGACTGCTTAGCCTTAATGTCTTAATGAGCCCAGGATTGTTCTAAAACTGCGTGTAGCCGTTTAGCCTTCTGGATTTCTTTCTGGCAACATCCCGGAGCAAGCAGTGCTCCTAAATCCTACCCCAGTACTTGGTGTCTGGTAGTCTGGCCAAGTTAAAACACCAAGTCGTCTTTGTCAAAGGTTAAAATGCCATGTCATGTCACTAACACTACTATCAGGGACATTCTGCAGGATCTGTAGTTTTTATTTATTTATTTATAATAAAACGGGAAAACTGAAAAATGAAAAAACACGCCTTTCAAAGATTTGCGAAGGGGCCTTCTTTTTTTTTTTTTTTTTTTTTTTCACTTTAAGTAAGCTGGGACATCAAGGTAAGCTAGTATGTATGTGATGTGTACACACATTCTAGCGTCTACAGTTCCCTTATTACCCAGTTCCTTCCTTGCTGTTTGTTTCTTCTGAATTCTGTTTTATACATTGTGTTTTGATCATGGTGTGTTATACAGATCATGAAACAGTGTCATACTGTTATCCACTGTAACACCAGCATGCCTGCCACCCCTAGGAGGGAGCAAATGCGGAATATCTAAAAGGGGTTTTGTTTGTCCAGTGTCAGAGACTAGCTGATTGCGAGGAATTATAGCTTATTAAAGCTGTAATGTTTTCAGTACAGTGTTGAAGTTTGAAACAGTGTTTGGAAATGTAAAAATTAATCGCTGATTAGCCCCTCGCTGTCTTCTGAGCATCTCTCATTGGGGCATCTGGTGGCCTAGTGGTTAGGGAGTTGCCCCTGTTGTCAGAAGGTTGTGGGTTTGAATCCCAGGGCTAGTAGTGGCTCCACTGAGATTCCCTTGAACAAGGTACAGTCCCCACACACACTGCTCCCCAGGCGGCCCTCTTTGGTGGCAGCCCACTGCTTCACTTGGTGGATGGATTAAATGCGGAGAAAGAATTTCACACCGTTCACACTGTGTGCTCACATGTGACTATAAAGGGCCTCTTGACTTTATTTACCATCTTTGTGGAGATAACTGTCAGTGACTAGGCATCCTGTCAGTATTAGTCAAGTAGGTGTTTATTGTCTCACACACAGAGTACACAATGAAAACAAACTATGTGCTTCCAACACGAGAGAGAAAAAAACAGGACACCACAAAACCACAAGTGCAGACAGGACAGAAGAGAGTGCAAGAAAAACACGAGAGCGAGACAACAACCAGACAAGACAACCGATAACAGCCGGAGAACAAGTCTGAATGAATACAGTACTGTGACAGATTCTGTATTCTGGCAGTAGAGAGTAACGTGCAAAAATGCAGAACAGAGGTAGACAGCAATAAATATAATTGTGCATATATAGCAGCAGCAGAACAGAGAATATGTAGTGTATTAAGTGGCTGGGGGAAAGGCTGGGGCTAATGCAGTTCCAATGAAAGTTCTATTGGAGAGCTTTTATTCACCTGGGCCCATGAATGTGTTATATATATTGTGTATTCATACTTATTTTTTGCTGTTAACTTATTTTTTTTACCTATTTTTTGCTATTAATTCTTGAATTGATATACCTTTTATTAATTGCAAAGGTGGAAAATGTTCAAAATTACTCATTATTTATCCTTTATGAATGCATGCCAAGATTTTGGAGAAATCAAGCCACTATTCTTTACTTGGTATACTATAAAATATGAGTGTCTAGAGACAAGGTTTCATAAATCACTCATATTTATGAAACCTTGTCTCTGCAGAAGTGGATACGGACCTAAAGAGCCCTTTGCGTCACTTATTCTGGTACTTCTGTTCTTTTGCTTCCAGGTGGTGGACATCATGCGGGTGAATGTGGACAAGGTGTTGGAGCGAGACCAGAAGCTTTCTGAGCTGGACGACAGGGCAGATGCTCTTCAGGCCGGAGCCTCCCAGTTTGAAACCAATGCCGCCAAGCTCAAGAGGAAGTTCTGGTGGAAAAACTGCAAGGTAAAAATGATAGTAAATCAGAAGCAGAAGTGTATATTTTCAGTGCTCAAAAGTATGGGTGTGTCCTGTTACTGATATGATCTCATTCAATTACATCACGGAATGCTTTCACACATCACAGGTATTGTGAGCGTTTTTGCAAACTAAATAGTGTATGGATTGCATCCCTAACCAATATATTTTTTGCTTTATTGTTAGGTCTAGGAAATGTGACGGTGTATATTTTCATGATAAATTACATCATAATACACAAGTGTATTCTGATATTGTAAATATCAGTAAGATTTTAACTATTTTAATGGCACGACTTGCCTTCATGTTCTTGTGTCTTAGAGATAGACCTACTTAAATGGCCCAGTTAAACAGATTTGAGGTCATTTTCATTTATTAACGTGGTCATTGGCTACAAGTCTGCTATTCGAAAAGTCTTAGACAGTTAGACAACCCTTGAATGTGAATAATAATATGCTGCCAATGTGATTTCTGTACTTTGGGTTTTTTTTATTTTTTTAAATAATGTACTTGCTTGCTTTCAACAGATGTGGGCCATTTTGATAGCTGTGATCATAATCATCATTGCCATCATTATCAGTGAGTATCCGACATCCCTTTTTTTCTGAACTGGAAATTAGGAAATCATAATTGGTAATTTGCCTGTTGATTTAGGACAATAGAATTAGGTCTCGGTAGAAATGGCTGTGTTAGGGCAAAGCGATGGCAGCTAAAAGAAAAATAATAGCAAACACTTGAGTTCTACTGCTGTTGTAGCCATTATTTTGTTTCGATTTCTACACAAACAGGTGCCATAAATGTTTATGCATGACTTTGTCTTCTCTTGTCATTTAGTTTGGAATCATTCATAAAACAGCAGGAAAGATGGAAGAATTGTATGACGGTTGTAACGGGAGGTTGGATAAGAAGATCGGCTGATACTATGAAGATGGAGAACATGTTCTTCCTGAATTCTGAAGCTGTTCTAGCCTGCTGACTTTCAGAAGCGTATTTTGTAAAGTATCCTCAACTTTTTTATGTTTTGGTTTTAATGATTCTGATTTGAATGTTGCCATACAGGTTAAGACAAATACTTCTACATCTTGGTTGTTTTCCCAGCCTTTTCCTTGAGTTGGAATTAGTTTTAAGGTACACTCCTTACTTAACACTGCTCATGCATACCACAGAGGCCTAAACCGTTCAGTGCCGAAGAAACAAAAAAAGGTCTTTTAATACTGCGTGATTAGACAACATGATTAATCTGTGCGTGTGGTCATGAATGGTTGCTTGTAGTTTAGCAGTTGAAACATACTGACCAAAAACTTGGGCGATCCCTCAGCTTACACTCAATCATGCAAGAGAGAGCGCCTTTGCCCTGAAAGCAAGTTAGGTAACACATTTGCTATAAAATGACAGTTGTATTTAGTTATATAGTGCCTTACAGTTTTATTGCCAGCCCAGTTGAAAACCATTCAGCCTCTCCAAGGCCTTACTGGAACAAAACACAATTGAGTGCCATTAAAACCTAACTGTGCCTTTTAAAATCAACAGTGCCAACATAAAACATCCAGCAATATAATGGAGGATTGCGTTCAAATTACTTTTCAGACCTGCATGTCCTTCAACGGTTGTTTCCAGAACTATTCCCTCAATAAATGTGTATACATTTTTTAAGCAACAAATATATGTGACAAAAACTGAATATATACAAATATAGTTAAATCTGTTGCTGCTTTTCTGTTTTGCAGTGTATTAATCCATGTATTTGCTTTAATTTAGCGTTTCTCATGTCAATAACATCACCCGCAAAACAAGGTAGTGCCATTTTCTCCATATCTAATTTCATACCCCTTTCCTCAAAGCGCCAAAACAAGTGTGTTTATTTGTGTGGTGTATATGTGCCTTCTCTGGAATGTATGTAAATTGTGAACAGAAAACTTGTTTGTAAGGTGGCCTTCTATACTGATATGCTTACTGGTTTTGCCTTACATTAATAAATATTGATTTAAAAACTTACTACATTTGTCATTGTTTTAGAATTTCTCTGTTGTATTTTAGCTGAGAAAGTCAGGTAGAATAAAATAACTGAAAAGGTTTGGGTACTTTAGACTATGGAAGATACTGCATATCAAATGTAAGGTGATCAGTTAACTTAAAGCAAGTCGCCTGAATTTTACCATTGAATTTGTCTAGAGGGTTTTCCTATGGCCGATGCCAATATTTAGAAAGATGGCTGATATGTGATGTCGATTTTATTTATTTATTTATTTGGATATTTGGTCATTAATAAGAATGACAGTGTTTCTTGACAGACAGTTTCATGCCAAATGGTCATAATCTAATGACTGCACACAGCCTGCTATTCAAGAACTACACAAGCCACTAGCAATTGGTTAAAACCTGACCCAGGCACGTTTAATGAGGAGAGCTAACGGCACTAAATTGTATGTATATTTTTCAAGATATGTTGACAAACTGTTCTATTTTCCACTTTCACATGCGAAAGACTTTCATTTATAAACGGCATTGGCAGCATCAAACGTTAAGTGTAACTATGCATTTAAGCATTTCGTTTTCTTCAACATCATCCTGAGTAACTTTGTCTTTAAGCACGATGCAGCTGCGGCGGGAGAGTGAGTGAGTTGTAGGCTGCTTCACTAACGGTGAGCTGACCGGAGTGTTGGTGCTCGATCCGTGCACAGCAAAGATTTAGAAACATTTAAAATTACAAAAGTTGTATCTTTAGGATAGAGTTAAATACAACTAAAGAAACAGTATGTGCATACTTATACAGCAGAGATGAGGGTTGCAACAGGAGTCCTTTAATAATATACAAGTGGAATATTGCACGGGACTATAGATATTATAAATACGGGTGTATATTGCACATGAGGTGTATGTATGTATGTGCAAGGTATAGACTGCACAGGAAATAATATGCCAAGTGAAATATTGCATCAAACTATATACATACATATATATGTGTATATATATATGTGTGTGTATATATATATATATATGTGTGTGTGTGTGTGTGCGTGTGTGTATATAATATTCTATATATGTGTATATATAGCATATTATATATATATAATATATATATTATTGCATAAGTACAATACTAGTAAGTTGCATAGCTTGCACAGGTCGTAATATTGTGAGTGAGATGAAATAAATATAAGATTGCAGACTATAAATATCAATTGCACAAGAAGTAAATATCTATTGCACGAGAACAGTACCTAAAAAGTGTCCCTGACTTTCTCAGAGTGTACAGCATCAGTGGCAGTGATAAGTAGCAATTAAATATCTTTGGACATGTGGAGTGTGGACTATGGTGCAGTGATGTGAGTGTTGATGAACACTTCAGCCTGGTTATTGGTGTGATGGTGAATCTGTGTCGAGACTTCAGCAGTGTGATGGCAGTGGGGTAGAAGCTGTTCCTGAGACAGGTTGTGCAGGCATGTGGTGTTATGGCGGAGGGAATGGTGTTAAAGACAGAGCTGAACAGCATCTTAACGTCGTTGTCTTGCTGTTCTAGGTGTGACAGGGTGGTGTGAAGGACCAGGGAAATGGCATCCTCAGTTGACCTGTTCGGCCTGTAGGTGAACTGGTGTCGGTTCAAAGTGGGAGGGATGATGTTTTTGATGTGT
>JBBIGA010000132.1:10607631-10620865 GCA_037576975.1 Alestes dentex | reverse complement strand
TATATATGTGTGTGTATGTATATATATATATATAAATATATATATAGATATGGATATATAATCTTTACTATATATACACAATTGCATTTATTGGCTATGTATGTGAGCAAGCACAAGCACAATAGAATATGATAATCTATATCTTATTTACGGAATATAAACCACTATAATTACTAAAATAACAGGATGAACTGAAATTACATTTATGATAAATATGTATTTTTTTTCCACACCATGATTTTGTTAAAGACAGCCTTATGCTGTATACATAATAAATTATTATATGCAAAAATATATATATTTTTTTTTTACTCTTTAAATACAGTGATGCTTTATACATGTACATACATCCATATATTGCACAGCCACAATTTATATAAATACATATTATGTATACAGTATACATACATGACACTTTAAACGCTCTCAAAATGAATATGTAATGCCGTAAAGTTTCGCTATCAGCAGTCTGTTGTGTTCGGGTCCAGAAATGCGCTGTCTGCCGTTAAAGGTTCCATGACATGAAAATTTCACTTATGAGATTTTTTAACATTAATATGAGTTCCCCTAGCCTGCCTATGCTAAATATATATTTTTTCCTACATTATATGTATTTTTTAAAGACAGCCTTATACTGTATATGTAAGAAATTATTATATGTACGGTATGTCTATGTATCTGTAAAAAATATCTGCAAACGTCTGCAAACCTGGGTGATCAAGGGTATCAAGGAAATGTCCTGAATCTCATGACAGACGAATACAACGGTCTTTTACCAGCTAGCTGGCCCCACCCTCCACCTTGCCCCTGCCCCACCCTCCACCTTGCCCCTGCCCCACCCTCCACCTTGCCTCTGCCCCACCCTCCACCTTGCCTCGCCTCTCTCTTTCAGTCTGGTTATCATTACTGTAGAGGCTCTTCATTCAAAGTGCCACTAATAACCCTCACAGCATTATAGAGCCACGCAGTAGATACCTGATAGCACATATTTAAAAAATGTTGACTGGTGGATATTGGACTTCGTTCATTGTTAGCAATGATGGTATTATTTACTAAGCATAATACCTGTAAAAGAAAATTCAAACTGAGAAAACCCTGCTTAATAAAATACCACCCAGGACTGGAGCTAGGAAACGATTGGTCTAGTCTGCTTGACTGGTGTTTAAGTGGCTATAGGGCAACTTTCAGAACCAAAAGAACCTGAATAAACTTATCCTGGAGAAACTATGGACCCCACCCCCACGGATATGACTCATAAGATAATCACTTTTTCTCCACGTCTCTATACCAGTGTCTGTGGTTTTTGAACCCTTTGAACTTTCAGATGTAATGAGGCATTTATGCACTGCAGCATTGCAACCGTATTACTGTGTTGTGGACTCGTAAATCACAACTAAATAACAAACTGTACCACACACAGAACTGAACTAAACTGCTTCCTCTCTTCCATTGCACACACACACAAATACACTAAACTGTTCTGCCATAAAGAAAACTTACCCCCAAACTGCCACTGTAAATACCCTGTATTTATTTATGTACTGTATTTTTTCCCTAATCCTGTTGCTGCACTTAATGACTCTGCTGCTAAAATACAGTCATAATACTGTTACTGCTCCAGTCAACAATGCTCACACTTGTCTAATCTTTGTTCTTTGTGGGTCTGTTTTTGTTCATTGCGGGTCTGTTTTTGGTCCTGGAGGAACATTATATCATTTCACTGTGTGCTGTGTATATGGTTGAAATAAACACCTGCTTGACTTGGACTGTTCTTCACTTCCCTCCAGGCACAGACTGGATCTGAGCCTCAGTCGACATCCATCCTGTATTCTGTGCTGTTCATACCATTCTAACAAACCCACTAACCTCAATCTTTTCATTTTTTTGCACACTTAACACCTCTTCTGCTAGGATACAGTCATAATACTGAGTTCACTCACATTAATGCTGTTACTGCTCCCGTCAGCTGCACTCTATGTTGTCTTCTCTTGTAAATTATTGCTCTATGTGCACTCTCTCTTTAGCCCTGTCCTCCTCTCACTTGTGTAGTCTTGTGGCGTTCCTGTTTTTGCACCTAGTGAAGCAGCCAGGAACCGCGGCATGTGTCGGCATGGTACCTTCCTCAAGGGTACCTCAGTGGTGCCACGGGCAGTCCTGGGCTTCGAACCTATGACCTTCCAATTGCAGGGGCAACTTGCAGGGGCAACTCCCTAACCACCAGTCCACCAACTGCCCCACTGTGTACAATGTATATGGGTGAGATGACAATAAAAAACCTCCTTGGCTTGACATGAGGTCTCCTATTGAGAATAGCGTATTCATCCTGTACATACCATTCTAATGAACCTACTACTAACAGAGGTGAGGTATTAAGGGTGGTAGTCTCTGGACTCTCTCACCCCATGACCCACTTTTTTTTTTGTTTTTGAATCCCCTCGCGGTGTGACGTCACCGCGGATTTGCTGGTGCGCGAGGCCAATAGGAATTGCAGTTCATGGGCCCCAATCCGGCGCGAGCTTTCCTCGCCTTGTTTTTCCTGCGTTGTGTAACATGGAGGTCCACGTGAGGCAGAAGCTTCTCTTCGCTCCGCTCCGCCCCTAGTCACGCCTCCTTACCTTATTTGGGCCAGTCCGCGCACACCCAGGCGGGATCGTTCAGCCAATAGGAATCGGAGAGGCGTGGCCCTACTCACGTTGCACCAATGCATCAGAGCACTGTGTGCAAGCGACGCATGGGATCTCCAGTGGGATTAGAGACAAAAATCAAGAAATTAGGACGTAAACAAAGACAGTTTGGAGGTGAAGTACACATGGATGACCTGGACTAATGAAATACTGGGTTAACTGTATTTCCACGGGAGTTTGACACGACAAAAACACGCGTGAAAGCTTGGGAGTCGACGCTTCACACACTTCCCCACCTTTTTACAGGTAAAGCATGGTTTTCGTGAAGCTACTTTCAGTTAAACGTGTCTTCGTACACGAATGTTCTCCCTCTGTGTTTTGGAAACTTCTTAAATCCTGTCAACAGAGCCATGCCACACTTCAGCTAGCTAGCATTAGCTTCTCAGCATGCTAGCCCCCTCTTAAGCCCTCTTTGTCTGTCTTTAAAAGTCTTAAAAATATACTTTTGTTTTTACTATAAACTCTCATCACTAGGCACAATGGTGATATGATGAGGTTGAGGTTCAGTTTTGTGTAGTTGTTGGTTATATGATGCGCAATATGGACAAAAGTATTGGGACACACCTGTTTTCACAGTTTGGGCCAGGCCCCCTTGTTTAAAATGAAGGGCAATCTTAATGCTTTAGCATACACCTCGTTATTAAAGTGCATGTATTTGAATGCAATGTCATGTCAAGTCACTGCTGGTGGAATGGTCAGGCGTTCCAATACTTTTGTCTATGTAGTGTATTTAGCCAACCTGCTGATTCTTTGGGCGGCTTAAGCTTTAGGTGTAAACCCTTGTTGTTCATTTGTCATTCACTTTTTGAAATAATGATACTCATATAATAGACATTGGGACCAGTGTGTTCTTGCATGGATCTGTAACTTCTCCAGGATCAGTTTATTCAGTTTCTTTTTGTTTTACTCTTGGTTCTGAATGTTGGCCTACAACCACCTGAACGCCAGTAAAGTAGACCAGGCCCAATGTTTCCCATCTCCAGTCCTGGGTGGTATTTACTGGTGGTTTATGTTACTTGGGACAGCTGGTGGCCAGTGGTTAGAGCGATGCTCCTGTCATCAGAAGGTTGTGGGTTCAAATCCCACCACCCAGGAGCTAGTGGTACCATTGAGGTACCCTTGAGCGAGGTACCATCCTCATACACTGCTGGCATTGATGGCAGCCCACTGCTTCACTTGTTGATTGTATTAAAAGCAGAGAAGGAATTTCACACTGTGTGTTCATGCGTGACTATAAGGGGCCTCTTTATTTTTCTATAATGTTAATGTTTCTCACAATTAATGAAAAACCAATTAACCCATGTCACCATTTAACATTATTCAAGCGACAGTGTGCTAACTGGTCACTACTAGTTTCCGTTCATTGTAAGCAACATCAGCATTTATGACTGGACTATTTCTTTTAACCAGGACTTGTGCCTGCCCAGACAGGTTCCTAGGGACAGTCTCCACGTTTGACTTAAGATAGCTACCTAGATAAGTCCTGCTCTGTAAAATAACTACCTGGGGACCTGTTATTAATAGCCTGATGAGCTGTATCAAGGGTACTGGGTTAGGGAAAATCTAAAACAGTAGATTTAATACAGAGTTAGGAAAAACTTGACCAGACCATTTTACAATTCTATGAACACAAAGTGAATTCCGTTGTCCTGATTTGTCTGTATTATGTTCTTTTTCAATATAGAAACACTAAGGGAATGGATCTGACATGGTTCTTATCTCACTGTGTATTTTTTTTGACCTGTTCTTTCGCCACATGTTGCATTATCAGTAAGTTTCATTGTATGGTAAGCATATGAGATCAAGTTATCTTGACTACCAGGAGGGCTCTTTGGCTTTTTGCTGAATGACTGATAACAAAGGAAGCCCTTGTAGCTTTTTCGAGTGGCTTGTTTGTCAAAAATTGAATTAGAGGTGTGAATGTCTTTGTTTAAAACTTGAGAATGAAATTAAAGGCTGTTCCTGTCTAGTGCATGGGTTTTTAAAGGGGACATACCTTTTTTTTAAAACATATAATAGGTCTGTGGGCTATACAAAACATGTTCATGAAGTTCTTTGTACAAAATCACTCTCATATAAAGAGATCTCACCAGCTCTATTCTTGACAGTGTCAGTCCCTTTCAGAATGAGCCGATTAAGGGTTCTGTCACTTTTACGCAAATAAACTGTTGCTGCCCACGCCCCACCCATCCCATGGTTAAGCTGCACGTTTACCACATTATTATTATTATTGTTATTATTATTATTATCACTATTATTGTTTATTCTCTTACAGTTAATAAATGTGTTTAAAAAGTGTTCAATAAACCATCGGTCGACTCTGATTTCTAAATATCGGCATCGGCCATAGGAAAACCCATATCGGTCAACCTCTAGTATCGATCACAAGCAAACTGACACTCCGGAACTGTAAAACACAAGAATTGTCCTTTTTTCAGAGTGTGTGATCTGACTGGCATCTCACCTGCAGGGTCAACTGTTGTTGTGCCATTGCTATCCTGACATGGGCACAACTATCCGAAAAGGAGTGAATGCTTTGTGGGGATACTTTCATTTTAATATTGACAGCGTAATAACAGATGATGTTCGTTTGTTATGCCACATTTCTTGAGCATTTTATATAGCTGTTATACACCAGCTTCAACAAATAATGACTTTTTAATTGTCTAGGGCTGTCAATCATATTCGTAATCAAGTAATGTACAGAAAAATCTCCATAGAAACAGTATTTCTAGAAATATATAAGAATACACTGGAAAACCTATGCATACAAATGGGTGTGCCCTTAGGTCCCTGTTTCTTACTATAAGACAGGCCAGTAGGTGAGTCTGAAATATGCATAACAGTCATGCAAATAACAAGCAGTCTTTGCCGATTCGTTCCAGGTTTAGTTTGAGTAAGTGTGACCGCCCTACAGATATCCAGCTAATTATCAGCACCTGAATGTGCTCAAAAAAGATCATTCAGCACTCATTAAAAAGCCCACATACTTCCTTCTTTGTCTGTATATGGTGTGAGTGTTACTTAATGTGCCAAAAGCAGTCCCAGGGAATATTTATATGATCACTGTCCAAAAAGACTGGTGTCTTTACGACTGATATATGTAAATAACCTCTGTTCTCATTGGCTGCCCGTTCAGAAAGCAGTCCAGACTGGACTTAAGTGTGAATTGACTGAGAATAGGGCGAGGCATGTACATAAATTGTTTCTTGTGACATCACAAACACAGTCGAGTCAAAACAAGCTGTTTTTGCAGGTCTATTGCATTGCTAAGTATTAAATAGCTACATGTAACTTTACATGACATATTATATGACCAAACTTGTACCTGTTTTTTACGTTGCTTAGGGGACCATATTGTTTTGAACTCTCATTAAGAGACCGTCCACATGCATGTTTGCAATATATAATAATCTCTACACTAGAACAAGCTCATCCACCCAGGTTGTTTTTCTCAGTCCTTACTGACCGGCGTCAGTTTTATGACAGTCTTTTTTTACAACGTATAAGCGAGCAGAAGAGCAAACTCAGTGTTATCTGTAAATCTCCTCCTGATCTCATATTGACAATAACAGATCAATGAGAGAGATAGCAGTTTGACCAAAGTTTATTGTTCATCTTGCCAAAACTAGATTTTAATTGTGGGCAGCTGGTGGCCTGGTGGTTATGGAGTTGCCCCGGCAATCAGAAATTTGTGGGTTTGAATCCCAGTAGCACCACTGAGGGACCAAGCTACCGTCCCACCACACTACTCCCTGGGTGCCACTGTTGGCAGCCCACTGCTTCACTCAGGCAAATTGGTTAAATGCAGAGGACTCAGTTTCCTCCAGGATCAGTATACTATGGGGAAAAAACAAATAAATAAATAGATAAAATAATCAGAGCACAATCAGAGAATTGTCGAAGTGTATAGTGAAGCTGTGTAGAAAGTTTAAATGTTTAAAATGAGCAAACTGTCCAAAGTAGACTAATATTGATATCAGACCATATTAAATTGTTATGAAATTTTAGCCACTTGGCTGTTTTGCTTGAGAGCAACGATGGATTACATCAAGAGCTCAGTTCATCACGGCACCCAGTGACTCAGCTGGAGCTGTGATTGGTCGCCCTGTCAGAAACATGGTGATTGGTTAGATGCTCATTTGCATTTCGCAGCCTTTTGTGATATTACAGCAGAGACCAATGTGATAACAACTAGGAGACAATATATTTTGCAGCCATAATCATAGAAAAATACTGAAACTGATTCAAGAGCTCGCTTTCACATTGCAGTTCTTTTCAATATCAGTATTGTGAAGTACAGTAGTGTACTAATATGACCAAAGATGCTTCAGGATATACAAGGATAACACTTGGTCATTTTGTATTTAAAAGGTTAATTATTTCTAGTGAACACTTTGAGACTGTGGCATATCTTAAAGCTGCACAAACTTTTCTAAAAGAAAAGAAACTGAGCTATTTGCACTTTGTAGAAAATGACCGCTGCTTGGATGATGCACATTTTTAACTGCTGAATCCATCCACCACTTCAGGTTTCAGATGCTCTTCACCTGATTTCAGACATTCAAAATTTAGAGCTGTGATAAATGAGATTGTAAATCACGAGTTGAATCATCTTTTATGGTAGTGTTCTTTCTCTAGAAACAACATTAGTCCCAAAAGAAATATATATATATATACGCGCATTCAGCAACATTGTGCAAGCTCCTGCCTATAAGAAGGTTAGCGCAAGCTTTGTGTTGGCTAAATTTTACTTTCTATTAATACTTAATTGCCAGGGGTGATTTAAGTAACTAGTTGCCATTTAAAGCAGCCTATCTTTGGGATGAGTTACTGCGTGATACCGTCTTTTAAAACCTGTCGTAAGTACACAGTAATGCGTCTGACATAAGCCTGCAGAGAACAGGACGTTGCCGATAGCATTTTGTTTGACTGAACTTCTGTTTACACTGGTCAAACTTCTGTGCAAAATGTAGGGTACACCATATTTTGTTTGATCGTATTAATTGTAATTACACTACTGTACTTTACAATACTGATGTTGCTGAGAAATGCAGTTTGAAAGTGAGCTCTCAAATCAGTTTCAGTATTTTTCTATGAGTTATGAGTATGGCTGCACAATATATTGTCTCCTAATCGCGACCACAATATTGGTTTCTGCTGTAAGATCACAAAAGGATGCAATATGCAAATGAGCATCTGACCAAGGCGGCCAGTCACAGCGGCAAGTGAGTCAGTGGGTGTCCTGATGAATCAGCGACTCGGTGCATGAATGGACAGGGCTAAACTGCTGTAGACATGATAAGGAGATATATTTAAGTCTGTTGGTTTTGTGACATCACAAAAACTGATTTGAGGACGGAATGTTTTTGTAGCCTATTTTCCATATGTGGACTGTATGGATGAGGGAAATGAATGTACCATTTGAAACAATGTTTACAGACTTTAAGCCTTTTTACGTCCAGGAAAGTGATGATAGGGGCCCTTTATTATTGTGAAAGGTCTTGCAATCTCAATATGTTGCAGAAAATGTGCATGACTGATATTTTGTCCGTATTCTGCAGCTCCAGTTATGAGCATCTTGACCAATCATAGTTCCAGATGAATCTTTCTATAAGTCTTTTGAAGAATCAAGGAAAAATGTACTCTCACAAAGTAAATAATTTACTTGAAATCCTGTTCTTTAGCAATTGCATTCTTGTTTCACTATTTTTTTTATTATTTTTTTATTATGATCAGCACAATATTTAGCAATAATGTGCCATATAATTTTGTCCATATCCTACAGCCGTATTAGAATATCTTTGTATACAAGCCTTCCTTACTCGCGCTCTCTCTCTCACCTCCCTGAACAGTGAAAGCCTGTTATATAACAAGGCTGCGATGACATGGACTGTTTCCCAACTCACGGATGACCCTGCCAGGCTGTGAAAATGATACGGCTGGGGCTGCTGTCAGCAACAGACCTGCCTGTTGTGCTGTTATACTGAATCATAACTTGATCTGTTCTGTTTTGAACAAAAGCTGACTAAGCTGCTGTTGTGTATTGTATTGTTCATGGGAAAAGCATGCTTCATGGAAAAAGTGAGTGTAAAAGGCTACACGTGGCACGGTTGTCAGAATCAGTAAACATTCTTGATCCATCTTCAAATGTACTAAAGTAAATACAATTCATCCTGGTCTTGATGAAGTTGAATGTAGAGAATTCGTAGATCATTTTCGGATTGCATATTGCATTATTAAGAGAGCATGCTGCATTATTTAGAGTTCCAAAGCAGAATTGTTCATCTCTATTTCTCCTTCTTATAGGCTGCTCACGATCTGGGCCTCAATGATAGATTATAAGGAGTCTACCAGCATCTGGAACTACGGATGGATTTCTTCATAGAGGGACACTGATGACTGGCGTAACAACAAGAGGACAGCCAAACATCGACTGAGTGACCATTTGGGGAATTCAGCAAGGCTTAGTGAGGGGGGGCATGCCGAGTGGTGAGAGCTGTCAGGGTGGAGAAGGGAATGTCTCTCCTTCTCTGAGGAGAGAAGCTCCGGTGGACCAAGCCAGCAGTGAACCCGAACCGGGAGCCAGCGGTAGCGGATCTGGCTCTAGACCGCCTTCGGGGTCTGGCTCAGGGGAGGATGAGGAGGCTGAAGAGCGGCCAGGCCAGCCGGGGACAGATGAGAGCTCTGCAGCGTGCGAGGAGAGTGGAGGAGAACCTTCTGGAGGAGAGCAGGGTCAGGAGGATGTGGAGATGAACAGCGGCCACGACTCTAGCAGTGGAAACGACAGCGTGGGTGGGTCACACCATCATTCCCCCTCAGCCAATCGGAGCCCTGGGAGCACTACAGGCTCAGGCAGTTCCAAGAGGTAAATATCACTGTTTTGCGATTGCCTGCTTTAATAATCTAGATAGGTTTCTGCAGTGTGTTTTTCCAAGTGGCAAAAGACACACCTATTCAAGCGTACAGTTCTGTTTTCATCATGTAATATTTATTCAGATAAATGAGAATTCAAACAAGATGCACAGTTTGGAATTTAGAAACTATAGAAAAAAACTTCATTTTGACATTTGAGTGTCCGTAAATGAGCAGACTGAAAGATAAATTGCCAGTAAACACATTTAAAAACATTTTGATCTTAAGAAGTAGCCGTGGATTTTTTTGGTAAAGGTTCTGGTACGAATGCAGTTAGGTTAAATATCTGAAAATTGTGAAAATACCTGATTGTAATGTCAGTTATATTAAAGGCCTTAAAGTTAAAGATGCTCAAAAACTCAATCAAACCAAGTATTTCTTGTATCATTTACTTCTTGTTAATGTGTATGTCAGCATTAGTGTATTAATGCTTTTTTTCTGTCCCCACTAAGCTTAAAGTCTGTGGCAGGCTCATCGTCCAGCAGCCTCCACAGTGCAGCCTCTGCTCAGAACAGACACCACACGGGATGCAGGTCAGCTCAGCAACACATGCAAACTTTATAATAATTATGTCATATTTATATCTGTAGAAATGTGCCTTGTTGGTGATTTCAACCTAGAACCATTGCAATATTGTTTAATAATTCATGACGCGTGTGTTGCAGCGAGCAAACGGATCAAGAGAGAGACCACGCCCACCGAGAGATGATGCAGACGGTGCAGGAGATGAAGAAGCGGCTGCCGTCTGAGAAGAGAAGCCGCAGCAAGGCCAGCACCGTGGAGGCCCTGAACTACGCTCTCAACTGTGTCAAACAAGTTCAAGGTACACTATGGATGCTCAGCTGTAGTAGGAGGGGGAGTCGGAAGAGTTCACGGTGTCTGACCTCGGTTGTGGTCGTGTTTTAATGGTGAAAGTGGAAAACCAAAAGTTTTATTGGGTTGTCAAAACCAGCTGTGGCTTTTTTACAAGCGACTGCACTTTGCTTGTCGAGTAACACATGGTTGCTTGTGGTCTTTAAGCAGTTTCATGTCGTCAGTGTAAGCAACAACTCGTAAGTCGCTTTGAATAAAATGAATGTAATGTACTGTAATGTACTTCCAGATTACAGTCGTTGCAGTACCAGAATTTGTACTTCGATGCGGAGACAGATATAGCATCACAATGCTCAATTCCACAGCAAAAAATGTAAAACATCTGGACACCCATTGGAGCAGAGAACCGTATTATAACTGACACAGAGTAGTTAACCTGTTGATTCTCAAATTTTCAAATCAGCCACTGTTCAAATGTTAAATCAAATAAATCACCACAGAATCTTAGATTAATTCACCATGTTCGTAAGGGAAGATCAGCAATGAGTCAAGCACATAAAGACCAGCCCAGCAGCATAAAACAAATAGAGAATGAGTATTACAGAGAATGACCAAATGTTGACTGTTCATACAAGCATAAGGTCACATGTTATTGCATAAAATTCTTCTGTATGGTTTTAAGTATTGCAGTGGAAATGTCTCTTCCCATCCAGTTAAATTTGTATGCACCATTTAATTCGTCATACAGTGTACAATGTAATTTTACCTATTTAAGTATTATAAATTGAAAGTATTGAATGAAAGTGTTTAAAGTGTGTAAAATGCTGTACTACTGGGAAAAAAATTCAGTGTTCACTGCACAATTTGATTAATCATACAATGTCAATGTCATTTTAGCTATTTAAAGATTATAAATTAATAATATTCAGAGAAAGAGTTTAAATTGTATAACACGCTGTAGCTACAGTGGGAAAAAAATTCAGTGATCACTTCGTGCAACAAGACCGTGGACAGTATTGAAAGATCACTACTTCACCCAGCTTCACCTCAACTGCAGCCAGACAGCAAACGATACACGCAGTGTGTTCATAGGGTCTGTCCAGCTGATAGCACAACTGGAGTCAGATCGATTTCAACGTGTGGACAGCAAAGCCAGAAAAGCTGAGCTATGCCATCACCTTAAAATAGAGATATTCCTAAGCACGCTAAACTAAAAAGCGAGCGCTTGCCAGCGTGTCAGTCTACATTTAATATGACGTCAGCGATGGCTCGTAGCTCTCTTTTGGAGACGTTGATTATGTAATAGTCTGAGTGCTGGGGCTGCAGAAAGGGAGGGTGCAGCCTGACACAAATGGAAACTGCTCTCTAAATGTCAGCTCGCAGAAGCCTGCTGTCCCTAAAACACATTAGTGTCACGACTGCCCTTGATGTGCGGTCATCTTGCTTCTGCGTGGTGCCGTTTCATGGAAAATGTGACAAGTCGTTTGTGGAATGTTGTTCTTGTGTATAGGTGAAGATAAAGGCCTTATAGCAGTGATTGCATAATTCGGGGTGAACCTGTTTAGAGCTTGGTGCATGTAACGATGACAAAAGCACAGAGATGTTTACTTGAATACATTTCCTTATGAGTTCAAGAATTAGTTTTATTTTGAAAGTTACACCTATTTTTAAGGTGTCCGATTTACCATCCAAATGTACGTAAAGCTTGATCTACCAGGTGTTATTTACACTATGGGCAGTTAACCAGCCACTGTTTGAATCCCTGTGGATGGGATTGAGAAAAATAGACCAGTTTTCCCTAAGAAGGCAATTTTATTTTACAGTGTTGGGTCTGTTGAGTCCAGGCAGCATTGTGTTGCAAACCTATGCAAAAGTAGAGCAGTATAGTAAAATTAAACCCTAACACGGCTGTAAGCATTCTTTAGTGAAGCCTATGCTGTGATAACGTTGTAAATCCTCATAAGTTATGTAATGTTGTTATGTCTTATGTTGTAATATCTGACATTTTAAGCCACCTGGTCTCGGCCATTGTGGTCCAACAGTCATTCACTGTAATCAGACTTTGCTTCTGTGTGACCATTGCCTGAAGCTTATTCTCTTCTTGTCTCTGTGGCACCACCTGTAGCAAACAGCGAGTACTACAAATTACTGATGTGCAACGGATTGGAGGAGAGGAAAGACGCCACTGTTTGCACTCTGGAGCAATTAGAGGGCATCACTTCTGAGCACACCCTCAAAAATACAGTAAGAATGTTTGATCACTGACGCTGTTATAATTCATGTCCATGTGACTGCATGAACTAAGGCTTTCTGTGAATTCCCTAACACAATGAACCTCCTGTCATCATTTGTTACTTATTATTTATGCATTTTGTAAAACCCAAAGCTCTTTAAATGTTAGTTAAATGTTCAGTAGAGGAAAAGTCAGCTCAGTAATGGAGGACAGCTGATGGCTGTGTGGTTCAAACATTTGGCCCTAACTGCAGTTTTTTTTTTTGTTCCTCCTACAGGACACATTTGTCATTGTGTTTTCTTTGGGAACTGGCCGGGTGGTGTACGCATCCGAGCAGGCGTCCAGTATTCTCAACTGCAAGCGCAAGTTCCTGGACTCTGCTAAGTTCGTGGAGCTGCTGTTCCACCAGGATGTCAACGTGTTCTACTCTCACACAGCCCAGCCACACCTCCCTCCCTGGAACGTCGGCACAGGCAGCGGTGAGTGCAGCAAGTAGATTCCAGACTTTCAATCAACCTCAGCATCCTTCTACCTATGTAATCATTGTCTCTCCTCTGGACATGTCCAAACCATCTCAGCCTGGCCTCTC
>JBBIGA010000132.1:10574905-10595763 GCA_037576975.1 Alestes dentex | reverse complement strand
TGACACTAGCAGTGGGATTTGAACCCCAATCCTCTGATTGCAGGGCCAACACCCTAACCACTAGGCCATCAGCTGCCAAATAGAACAATCCTATGAGTAATATTTCACTTCTGACCAGTTCATTATAAGTGAACTGTTATCTTAGTGTTGCCTTTGTACCTAGTTAATATTTCAGCTCAGGCAAAATGCAGTTTAACCTTTTTTAAACCTGATAAGTTTTGCATGGTTGCCTGCATTATGTGAGTTGTCATGGATAAGCTTTGAGCAGGAGCAAGCTTCATACTTGTGTAAGTTATACGACTCCATGCATGTGAATTTATTTCCAGTTTACTGCCTTCATAATAATATCTGATTGAAATAACAGTGTAGATACTGTTATAACTCTTATATACCATTATAACTTATATACTGCTATAACTGTTATACACTATTATAACGGTTATACAATGTTATATACCATTATAACTTTTAGATATTGTTATATACTGTCATTACTGTTACATACTATTATAGCTGTTATATACTGTTATAGCAGTGTGTGTAATATTATGACTGTATAACGGTTATCATTGTTATGCTATTCTAACTGTTATATACTGTTATAATAGTGTATATACTGTAGGATTTAAAATTTCATTTGTGTATATTTGTCAAATTAGTATTATTCTACTTTTTATTGTACATTCTATTTTTTATTTATTGGACTGACTCAGGGTTGCTCGTCACTGCATGGTGTATGTGTATAACTGTATGCGACAAACATTTTGAATCTTTAATCCATGTTTCTCTCCATTAAAGTTATGACTATGCAGAATGTGTCACTCTTGTTTTCTCTATCTCGAGGCTCATATAAAAAAAATAGAGCAGATTAAATCAGTCTGGCTGCTTACTCATAGTGGACGTGGTCATTTTAAATAAAGGGCCACGGATGTTCCAGTGATTCACTGTCTTTGGTCCTCATGACATGAGCAGACACCCAGTAAAGAATGATTTATTTGATTTATTGCTGCAGTTCTCCAGCTGGCCGGGCTATAACGAGAGGCGCTATAGAGCTCAGTCTCCTGTATATCATTAGAAACGAGCTCTGTGGTTGCTCTCACCTACACAATATGGACAAAATTATTGGGACAGAACAGTTTCAGGGTTTGGGCTTGGCCCCTTACTTCAAGTAAAGGGCAACACATTTTGGACAACGCCATGCTTCCAACTTTGTGGACACAGTTTGTTTAGGGACCTTCTCTATTCCAGCATGACTGCCCCAGTGCACAAAGCAAGCTCCATTAAGTAAGTCATGGTTGGATGAGTTCAGTTTGGAAGAACTTGACTGGCCCTGACCTCAACCCTATCCAACACCTTTGGGATGAACTGGAACGGAGATTGCGAGCCAGGCTTCTCGTCCAACATAAGTGTCTGACCTCATAAATGCTCTACAAAATGAATGGGCACAAATTCCAACAAAACACTCCAAAATCTTGTGGTAAGCCTTCCAAGAAGAGTAGGTAAAAAAAAAAAAAAAAGCGGTGGACCAACTCCGCATTTGAACGCAGTGTCTTTGAAGTCCCTGTTGGTGTAATGGCCAGGCGTCCCAATACTTTTGTCCATGTAGTGTAAATGATGGAAGACTCACTCAAACCTCAGTCTCGCTTTGGTCCACTGATATTTTATTAGAACTAAGTTCTTCAATAAATAACATTCTGTTATCAGCCTATTTATAATTCCTGCCTCTGCTCTGTTGTGTCATCGTGGACATTTCTTTACAATTTTACAGCTTCACTCTGATTATTTGAAACGTGAAGCTGCAGAGTACTCAAATCACATTACAACCATTAGAACAAGATGTTTGCCCCTTTTTTGGTCCAAAGTTAATCTTACGTGTGCGAAAGGGTAATTTGTGGAGCTGTTAATCAGTCAACTCATCTATTATACTCACATTATACGCACCATACCTGTGGGTATTTAAAAAAGTCAGTAGATCAAACTTGATATACTTTTCGAGAGGATTTTTCATTTCTGCATTATAATTATTTATTTATCAATATATCTATCTATCTATCTATCTACTTTTTAAAAAGTGTATCAATCTACTTTTTACTTATTTGTTTGTGTTAAAAAAAAAAACACCTCAAAATGCAGGACTGAACGCCACCGGAAATCCTTTCTCCCTGTGGCCGTAAGACTATTAATTCCTCCACGTTCTGTAGCGGAATTTTTTAAAATCATTATTCTGCTGTAAATCGCACTTGTGCAATCTACTCAACAGTTTAATCTGTGAATTCGACTGAATTTGACTAAATGTTAATCTCATTACGGTATCATCTGCTGCTTTTTTACTGCATTGATTTTATTGCATTAACACTACGCCACGTTCATTCTGCACTACAGATCTTCTGGTACAGCACACTAAATTATACACACAGCAATGACAGTGTTACACTGTTTTTTGTTACCTTAATGTTCTTGCCGTTGTGTTACACTAATGTTTATTGTCTATCTTTTTTCCTATTGTCTTTTTTCTCTTTTATTCACAGTAGTTGCGCTGAGCATGCTAACGACAAGAATTTCCTTCGGGATAAATCAGAATCAGAATCAGAATCAGAAAACTTTATTTATCCCGGAGGAAATAAAGGTCTTTCTTATGTTATTTGATCTTATTCTTATCTTATCTTATCAAAGACGTCCTTGAACTATAATAATATTTAAGCATTAGACATTTGTGTAAACGTTCTCTGTGAAATTTCAGAACTGCTCAGGTTGTTTCTTCTCACCAGCAGGGGGCGCTCGGAGTGCTGTTTACAGTCAGAAACCAAAGCAACAACTTGTGTTACTTTGCCTTTGTGGCTCCAGTGTGTTCTCCACAGGGTCTCCAGGACGTGCCTGGATGTTTTTCTCAGTCTTTAAGTCGGTTTAATGTCTGTAGGTAGTCTGCTGAGAGTGTTCTCGCTTTGACACTTGCCTGGTGAAAATCTGGGCTCAGTCTGGAGGAGCCGTAGGTGTTTGGAAGACCTGCAGATGCTCCTCAAGTCTTTGATGATGAACCACAAATAAAGAAGCAAAACAGACCTCAGTTAGAGAGACAACGAGTGTTTTTGAGGTGAGAACCATTCTTTTTTACTGTTTCAGTCTTTCATGGTAAATAATAGCTGAACCGTAGCTGTCTTCTTGTAAAAGAGCCTTCTATTCCCAAATTCAGTTCCACCTTAAGTGGTGCAGCAGCTCCATTCAGGTGCCCATTAAAGAATCACAATGGAACTGCTGCCAGATTTAAGGTGGAATGGAAAATTGGAAGAAGAAGAAAACAATTTCAGCCTCTGGTTGTGCTTTGTCATTGTCTAGAGTGTTACTGTTATTCAGCAAATCTTGTTTGTATAATAGATTGTTAGACAAATCAGCTGAAGTAGAAAATCTATTCCTGGCAGTCTGGACCTGTTTTCATGGACCTCACATTCACTATATGGACAAAAGTATTGGGACACCTGCTTTTCAAGGTTTGGGCTAGCCCCCTTACTTCCAGTGAAGGGCAATATTAATGTTTCAGCAGACCAAGACATTTTGGACAACGCCATGCTTCCAACTTTGTGGACACAGTTTGGGGAAGAACCTTTTCTATCCCAGCATGACTGTGTCCTAGAGCATAAAGCAAGCTTCATAAAGACATGGCTGGATGAGTTCGGTGTGGAAGAACTTGACTGGTCTACACAGTTGAGCTCTGACCTCAACCCCACCCAACACCTTTGGGATGAACTGGAACAGAGATTACGAGCCAGGCCTTTTCGTCCAACATTAGTGCTGGACATCATAAATGCTCTACAGAATGAATGAGCAGAAATTCCCACAGAAACTTGTGGAAAACCTTCCAAGAAGTGTGGAATCTGTCCAATTCCATATTAAAGTCTGTGTATTTGAATGCACCGTCATTAAAGTCCCTATAGGTGCAATGGTCAGGTGTCCAAATACTTTTGTCCATATAGTGTATTATACATTGTTAGGCAGTTATTACTGGCTGTCTGGACCTGTTTTCATGGACCTCACATAAATGTGCATAAGCTCAGTACAGAATGTATTGTTGAGGGATTTAAGAAGATTAGAGAACATGAACAGACTGAATGTCTTGGTGCAAGTAGCCTATATTGTCAGCTGGACCCATAAATAATAGATGTGTCAGTTTTATACCATGAAAAACGTCTACCACTGTTTGTGTTTTCTCCTCAGAGGACCATGAAGCCGTGACCACATCATGACCACAGCCATGACTGACATTAAGATCGAGATTGACAAATCCCACCTGCCACGTGTCTATGACGGTATGTATCT
This sequence comes from Alestes dentex, assembly GCA_037576975.1. NCBI lineage: Eukaryota > Metazoa > Chordata > Actinopteri > Characiformes > Alestidae > Alestes > Alestes dentex. The sequence goes on along the minus strand of JBBIGA010000132.1, from coordinate 10,591,452 downwards.
TGGTTTAACTCATAATTTCTTCACTCAGCTTGTACAGGAGGTGAAATGCTGGGCTTACCATATCCCAGAAAAATTAAATTTTGTGATGCATTTCTCAAACTGAGAAAAAGTATTATGATATCTGGCTGCATCATTCAGGTTTAGTTTGTAGGATCACTAATGTAGAGAAGAAACACTAAAGGTCATCCAAAAAATATGTAAAAATATATAATCGAAACTTCTCTCAGCCCACTCAAACCACATCCAGCTCTTCAGGGTGTAGACTTGATGATGTGGTTTAGGACACAGTATGACTTACTGTGAGCTATGAAAGTGATGGGATGCCGTTTGAGTGGGTTGAAGAGATGCTGGGGATGTTTTACGGCTATGATTTGAGTGACTGTTGAGTTTTTGCTCTTATTAGCAATATTAGCTTTGGTTCTAAACCGAAGAAGCAAAAGTAGGTCACCAAACATGTCTTGGCTGATTGACTACGTAGAGGGGAAATGGGAAAGTGATGTTTCCTCAAACTGTTCCTTCAATTTGTACACTTTTAGGTCTAGGCTCTCTAATGAAATGCAAGGCAGAGGATGTGGCCAGTGTGTTTGAACGCCAAGGTCAGATATGGTGATAAGCCACTGAAAGATTAGTATTGTTAGACCTGCCCGACATGAGCAGCAGTGTTGGCTGTGGCAGGCCGTCATTGCTGGCAGTGGAGATGGACATGAGGCTGCATGTTGCTGATAAGGCTTCAAGAATGTCTCACTGAAGAGATTGCCAGCACTTGTCCGAAGGGATTTAGGACCGGATTCCTTCTCCATTTTGGTAGCAGAGGTCAGCAGGGTCACCATGTGTGGTGCATGGCAGATCAAGTCTTCAAGGTCAGGGTAGACTTGTTTGAACCGTAATAAGAAAAACATGTTAAGGCAATTTAAAAACACCACAGCAACAAATAAGTGGATTCCAGGAAGCAAGTGACTAGACAGTGTATGTATGTGTATGGTTGTGTATGTTTGTGTATGAGTGTGTTGTGTGTGTATGTAGAACTTGATTTCATGAATGTGCTGACTTGTTTTTTGTGTGCATGTAGAACCACCCCTCAGCTCAACTGAGCCAAGACAGATATTTATAAAAGCTCGTACTGTACTGGCCTACAGTGCCAAATATAGACACCACCAAAGGAGAGACAAGAGAAGAAATGCAATATAGTGGGGGGGGAGGGGTGTACTTCTAAATGTAGGCCTCAGTCACTCACTCTCTCTTTTCTCCCTCCCTCTCTCACCCACTCTATTGGAGGTCATGCCTCTGGCTCCAGACGCCACAATTCGTAGGGCCTGAGGCTATAGGTCAGGTCAGTGGGTCAAACCGCTTAGTCATGTGACTGTTCTCTCTCCAAAACCCCAAAAACTATCCTAGTGACTGCACTCCCTTTCCCATGACTGCGTCTCTCTTTAGCTGGCAAACCCAACTTTTGACCAAATATGACAAACGCTTCACCATGAAGGATCAAGTAGAGAAGAAAACTCATGAGAAAAGAGATAATCGCTAAACTCCATGCCTTTATCATCACATACCTCAAATTACACTGGATAGCAAGTAGAAAACAGACTTGCTTATTGTTTTTTGACAAGAGCTGGGAATCTCATATCTTTTTATTTGAAATATGATATTTCTGTGATTCTATGAACACACTTAAGAATACGAAAAATACTGTGTTCAGTACCCAGTTTCAGTTGTCTTATCCGCAGACATCATCCAGTAGGTTTGCTTATAGGAAATCTAGAATGGTGATGGCCTGAATTGCATTTCAATGCATGGTATTAACATTAGTATTTCTTCACACTCATTTGTTTTCGCTACTCCCACCTTCAGCTTATCATCTCTAAACATCATATTACAAAAATATTGTTCAGAAGTTGGTGTTGATGTCAAGGAATTGATAATGGAATTGATATTTAAAAAATTTGCATGTAACTCAGTAAAAATTCACAATGTAGTCAAAATTTGTTGCTGGATGTTGAGGGGCGGGGCTTTGTCTCTCAGCAAGCTCCGCCCACAAACACAGTAGACTAGCAATATGTATTCATGTGTTTTTCATCAACAGTTGCTTATGAATTTAACGTTACAAATCTCACATGTTGCTTTCAGTACCTGTGGAAGTAGCTATTCGTGTTTCATTCATTTTGTTTTGTAGTTTTAAATGCATTGCTCTCAGAGCCCACAGGAAACCACTCCCGCTTACTTATTACAGCACAAAACTATTTTTCATGCCATGTTGGTGCCAGTCATCTATGAAATGTGCTACTGTCCTCAGAGCAAGCGTGTAAACTTTTCCATCTGAGCTCATACGGCACAGGCCTGAACGGAGCAGGGCGGAGAGCTGTGTGTTTTCTTCCGTCTCTCTTGCAGGAGCTATTTTAGGGGCCGTATGTGTCTGTTGTGCTCATAATCTGTGTTTTGACTCTACAGGGTGGATACTTTAACTAATGTTTTAGTTTGATTTGTTTTGAGACAGTGCTTTAAAGTAAAGTAAAGTCGCCCACGTGAACACACCACAGCACACAAGGGGAACAGTGTGAAATTCTTTCTCTGAATTTAACCCACTCACCAAGTGAAGCAGTGGGCTGCCACCAATAGGGGGGTGCCCAGAAAGCAGTGTGTGGGGACGGTACCTTGCTCAAGTTTATCTCAGCAATCCTGGAATTAGAACCCACAACCTTCTGATCACAGGGCCAAATTATTAACTATTAGGCCTTATTTAGGTATATAAACTTTTGTTTCAAGTAAAAGTTTCCATGGCTTCTTTTACAACTGTGTAAGTTATTTGTGTGCAGTTTAGGCATCTTGGTTCAATTTCACCACAAATATAGTCGTTTTGTTAATTAGAGGGCAGTGTGTGTAATGTTTGTTTATCTGATGTTTGTTAACTACACTTTTAGAGGGCAGCAGTGAGTAAAGTTTGTTTCTCTGATGGTTGTTAATTACATGCAGTGTGAGAACTACCCCAAACCACTATTTGTTTTAACTAATAAACCTCTTCAGCAGTAATTTATTTATTTATTGATAGTATTTGTACCCACCTGTCTTACTGACTGCAGCTTTTCATGTATGTAGTATAGTGTATTTAGTACGGAGTGCTTTCAGAGTGTTATTTTGATTTTATAGTATTCATGTGTTCTTGTCTTAATGTCTCAGTGTCTGTGCAGTTGTAGCAGAAGCAATTTCCTCAAATCAATAATCTGGGAAGAAAATAGCTAAGATTACCTTGATTTGGCAATTGCCAGGAGTCGCAAATCCACCTTGAAATCAACCTCGATTATCCTGCATCAGGCGTTTAAGTATGTAATTCGTCCTAAGGCATTCCTCAGCATTCGTCATTGTTTTGTTCCTCCATTTAATTGGACCCCTGTTAGGAATGGAATTTGACTGGGTCAAACACACACTCACACACAAATAGATGCATGTGACACATGAAGAGCCTGAAACAGAGAATGTCAGTGTTTGGGCCTTTCTGCCTTTCTTGAAGTTTGAACATATGGTCTCCATGTGTTCTAAGATGTATTTTATCTAAATGGAGCAGCGCCACAGGCCTCAGTCTTATCACATTTTAAGGAAGCCCTTTTTCTCACTGTTGAAAAAACACAGAAATGCACACACACACACACACACACACTCTCACACACACACACACACACACACACACACACACACACACACACACACACGCTCGGGGCAGTTTGCCACCCTCCACTGCTCTATTGTCCTGTCCTGCTGACCCACTTGGCTGGATAACAAGTGTAGGTCCTTAAGCAGAGCATTAGTGCAATTCTGCAGCACTGAGAGATTCCCAGCTAGCTGATTGTGTGTGCTTTTAACTGTGTCAAATTAAAGCTGAATCTTTATGTACTGCATGCAAACATGCAGTACTGTGCAAAAGTCTACGCAAATTGTTTAAAGCCATTTTTCTCTGCATATGATAACATGTCTCTGCTAGCAATGTTAATACTAGAATAAATGCAAACAACTAAGAAAGCAGTAAAAAATATCAAGGTTTGTTTTGTTTGTAAAAGTAGTTGTTATCTTGTGAGCTGGTGAAGAGAACACAGGTTCGGTTCCAGATTTCTTCCTCCAGCCGTTGTTTGGATTTTTGAAATTCCATCAGAAGCTCCTGATTTAATTCAATGAAGGACTGATTGAGTCAAACCAGGTTTCTGCTGGAAACTACGATTAATACTGGACTTCTGCAAGGAACACATTGATATGGTGATTAACTGTGTAATCTCATTGTATTTACTTATTTAAAATTTATTTAGTATATTTAGTGATATTAATGTGAAAAAAACACTCATTGCTCATCCAAACAGTTTTAAAATATTGACTTTTGCACATTGTACATATATGTACATGTCTTTTAGTCTGTGTGTTAGTGTGTATGCAAGTGTATAATGGCATCCGTCATTATATTCGCTGACATGATCCAGCCCCTTCTGGCCTTGGTATTCAGTGCTCTGTTGTGCGTTGTGTAGTTGTCGCAGCTGTATCTGTCTATATATTTGTACTACAGTGTGTTCTGTGTTTCGTCTCGTCTGTGTTTCTCTCTCACAGTGTGTCAGTGTTTCTCAGTGTTGGAGGATGGAGCTCTGGCTCATAGCCTTCAGGAGCAGGAGAGTGAGTAACTGTCATCTCCTTAGCCTTCCCTCCCCATAGCCATCCTTCCATTTTTCTGTCCACTCTCTGTCCATCCCTTCACCAGTCCCTCCATCCCATTACCTATCCCTGTATTCATCAAAACCTCCACCCCCCACTCGCCCCATCCTGACATTGGTCCATCCATCCAACATTTCTTAGTCCATTTTTCATTCGTTTCTCCATCCACCCTGTATCCACCCTCCAAACCTCTGCCCATCCCTCCACCAGTCTATACATCCCTCTATTCCTCCACCCACCCATCCACCCCGTGCTGACATTGATCCTACATTCCTCCATCCATCCATCCATCTCTGTTCAATTCCCAACATCTCTTAGTCCATTTTTCAGTCATTTCTTCATCCATCCTTTTATCCATCCCTATCTCCCTCCACCAGCCCCTCGATCCAGTTATCCATCCCTCTGTTCATTCATACCATCCACCCCATCCTGACATTGATCCTCCATTCTTCCATCTATCCATCTCTCTATACAGTCCCCAACATTCCTTAGTCTATTTTTCTTTTATCTCTCCACCCATCCTTTTATACACCCTATATCCACCCCAAACCTCTGTCAATCCTTTCACCAGTCCCTTTATCCATCCTACCACCCCTCCACCAGTCCCTCCATTCTATTATACGTCATTCATCCATACATCCACGCTCCCCATCCACCTCATCCTGACATTGATCATACATTCTTCCATCTATAGTTCCATCTCTCTTTCCAGTCCCCGACATTCCTTAGTCTATTTTTCATTTATCTCTCCATCCATTCTTTTATCCACCCTCCAAAGCTCTGTCCAGCCCTCTTTTTTTCCCTTTTTGCACCCCTTCATCAATTCCTCTGTTCTTCCATCCATCCTGCCATCCCACCAACCAAGACATATCTATTATTGCTTCAACTCAAATAGTCTGCAGATGAGAAAACTGGGTAGTGGCAATAAACGGCAGAACATTTCCGGGTGTGATTCTCACTGCACTTCTAATTGATTACGATTGTTTTGGTAACAATTCAGTGACTCATCATTTCACCACGGTTCAGTTCAGTTAGATCTGATTCAGTTCTGTTGTTTTGGTACCACTGAGTTTTTTGTTTTTTGAAAAACTGAATGTGTGCTTTATTAAATAGTACTATAATCTGTTTTAACTTTCCATTTTATGTCCCCAATCCTAGTTGAGCACTTCTACAGCTCCAACGTGCAGAAGAACCAGGCCGCTCAGAGTGATGTGCGTTTGGCCCGGAGGCTTCAAGAGGAGGAGGAACGGAGAGCTCATCTCAACCACCAGCTGCGGCAAATGTGAGACACAGTATTTTTGTATGTGTGTGTGTGCATGTGTGTGTGTGTGTGTGTGTGTGTGTGTGTGTGTAAGATGAAGTGCTTCTAATTACAAAAATAGCTCTGCATGGCCTGGTTCAGCTTCATTATTCTGTCTAATTGAATTTAGATGGACTCTACAGGTGGTCGATCATTTAGCATACTAGTTCCAAAACTGCAGAATATCTCCCCAAAGTCTAATATCTTCTAAAATGTCATTTCTACGTTCATCTTACTCTTTTGCTGTTAAAAATATGTTGCCTCCTATTTTTGTGAAATGTCCTTGAGCATGTTTTAATGGACCTTGCATGGATATTGATGTTTCACAGTTGTTTTGGTGCTGTCAGTTTTAACAGCTATAATGGTAAACCTTATTATTCAGTTATAAATAATGAGAAAATGAGAAAATGCAAAGCGTGATGGGGAGGTGAATTACATGCATGGAGACTGAGAGAAACAGCTAAAAAAAACCCTGCTGGCTAACTTAAAGCACTTGTCAGAGTTGGAGCTGTTGGAGTGATGCTAATTTTTCAAACAGCCTTGGAGAAGAAATTCACCTATAAAATTCACCCCTAAGATTCACTTAATAAAAATAATAATAAAACATAAGAAGAACAACAGCGTTGTTTTCTGTAATAATATTTGATATGAAGCCTGTTTCCTCAGATTCTGAGGAAGACTGACAGGAGGCCTCTGCCTAATTCTGTTTCTCCTGGGCATTTCAGACAGAAGCTGTGATGCCTCAACAAACTACCTGGAGTTAGCTAAATATGTGCAATCCAGTAAACAGGATGGACTATGAGAAGCTTTAAAGATACACTCTTTTAATAATCTGAGCAATTCTGTAAAGGCTGGGCTTGAATTTATGTTGTGAGTTTCAAAGTTTCACATACTACTTTTTTTGGTGAAAGAAAATGCCATAATATTATGAAATTGATATAATGTTGTGGCTTCTATGCTTTACCTTTTTTATTTTTAACAGAATTGTAGTATGAAGGCAAATAACACCACAGATACAATGATCTATACTGACTTTCCACTCATGCCTGTGTCTGAATCACCATGATGTCATTCATGATTATACACTCCTGCTTTAATTCGAGTGAGGAATGGGAGTGTGGACCCACATGAATGCACTTGCAGTTTAAAGTGCTGCACTGCATTAAAGAACGAGTTTTAAAAAAGTACTTCAACAGAATGACTCAGAACATTGTGTAGAGTCTCTATAGACTTTTCTCATAAAACTGCTTCCACATTTGGCTCGTCCAAGGCGCTGCTAAAATTAGGTGACTGCCCGAATGTTGATAAGCATCTGAGGGCGTTTCGATGGTTTTCACTGAACCATGCGTGACCCGAGCAAGAACTTCCTTCCATCTTGTGGCTCATTTGCAGGGAGGAGCAGGACTGTGAATACGCAAAGATGATTCAGGAGGAACTCCAGAAACGCGATGAAGAAACTCAGAGGAGGGTGGAAGAGGATGAGGTATGTTACAGTAGTAAAATGTCTTGGTTAATTTTTTTATGTTTCCGTCTGTAATAGCTTAGGGAAATGAACCTTTATTTTTCTTCCATTTTTCGTGTTACCCCAAACTGTAGCCAGTCAACCAAGGCTATAGACCTACAGGCAAAATCTGGTGAACCAGTCACAGAAGCATATGTACACCCACTAGAATTATGTAAACTGCATGCTGACATCGTTACACACTCACCTCAAACCATCTCAAATAGTTAAGTAATCTCTGATAGACTTACTTGTGCAGTTTCTGACACTATATGGCACATAACAATGGGCTAATAGGCCAAAGTATTTTATGGTGAGTTTTATTTTAAATTTATACTATATTATTGTTTGATCTTGTCTTTGTGTCGTTGTGTGTCTGTGCAGTCGTAGCGTAAGCAGTTTCCTCCGGGATCAATAGAGTTTTCTGATTCTGATGCTATAAATACACAGTATATGGACAAAAGAATTGGGACACACCTCTTAATTATTGAATTCCGGTGCCTCCCGACTTCCCGCCTTACAACGCCATGCCTCCAACTTTGTGGACACAATTTGGGCAGGAACCTTTTCTATCCCAGCATGACTGTGTCCCAGTGCACAAAGCAAGCTCCATAATGACATGGTTGGATGAGTTCAGTGTGGAAGAGCCCTGACCTCAACCCCATCCAACACCTTTGGGATGAACTGGAACGGAGATTGTGAGCCGGACCTTCTCGTCCAACATCAGTGTCTGACCTCATAAATGCTCTACAGAATGAATTTGTACAAATTCCCACAGAAACTCCAGAATCTTTTGGAAAGCCTTCTAAGAAGAGTGGAAGCTGTTTTAGCCGCAAAATGGGGGCCATCTCCATATTAAAGTCTGTATTTGAATGCAATGTCATTAGTCACTGAATGCAAAGTCCCTGTTGGTGTAATAGCCAGGCGTCCCAATACTTTTGTTTCATTCACGGCCAGACAAGCTCTCTCTTTGAGTGCTGCCGGTGTGAATCTGTGTGTGTTTTTTGTCTTTGCTTTGAGTGTGTGGTCTTGCACGAGACTACACGTTGTTGGCTGCTGTATTGAAGCCTGGCTGCCTGACAGTCTGTTCTCACTTTTAAGCTGATTACAGAGCACTAACCAAGCACCGGGACAGAGTGGGTGCTTGTTCCCCACAGAAAAGCGGCCGGATGGAGAGATCGAGGGGAACAAAAGAGAAAGAAGGAGAGAGAGAATGAGGCCCCTGTCGCTTTCGAAGTGTCTCTCGGCCAGCTATCCACTTCACCCCAGCCTCAAGACTCTCTTTATTTCCCTCTCATTTCTCAGTTCTTTCTCTCCTATCTTGTATGACATGAGCTCCAAAATACCAGCTTTGTTGTCAAGGAGCTCAGATTGGCACCGCTGCCTTCGAAACTGTTACCATAGCAACGCCTGAGGTGTTTCCACGGTAGCAGCCGGTTGCCATGGAGGCGTAGGTCTTAGATGAAAATAGTGCGGCCGTGTAGTGTGGTGTTCTGGCTGCTGTCAGACCGTGGAGCGCCAAAGAAGAGAACATTTATGTGCGATTTGTTTGTGGCTTGCACACATTAAAGGAGAATTCCACTCATTTTTTAGTCATTCAGATGGTTGTTTTTTTATATATATAATGGTGAGTCACAATGTCTTATGTAGCCTTAAAAATATACAGACATTTCATTTACTATTCAAAATGACCAGTGAACATTCTTCTATAACCGGTTTTATATTTACTCCAGGTAATGGTGAAACTAAGTTTCCTTTCAATATATTTTTTTTTTTTGCCTTAGAGTGTCCAGCATGTATATCTCATGTACCTCAAATCAGTGCATCAAGCAACAGGCTTTAACTTTCTGTGAGGTGGCTTTAGAGGCATTAAATACTTGGAGGTCTGGTTCCCATCACTACTTCTGTGGAAAAAGTTCTAGAGAAAACTCTTACGTTTCTCTAGAAGAGCACCCTTCAGATCAAACCACACTAAATGACTTTGTTTGCATCTATTGAGCCATGCAGAAATTTAGACAAAATAGTACCTCTTTAAAGGACTAGTTTGATTAAAAAAATAAAATTAGACAATTCCTTAACCCAAATGCAGTCACTCATCCAAGACATGTTTGGTACCTGAAGTTTGCTTCTTTAGCTTCTCACTGTACTAGCTAACAACTAACATGGAAGCTTACATACAACACTTAGCATTGTGATGACTGCATGCCTAAAAAGATTGCATGTTTTCTTCAGAATTGTCAGTGCTTATGTAATTTTGAGAGTTTCTTTCAACATAATTGTAGAGAAGAGACTGCACTACCTGACTGAAGTAAGAGCAGGAATTCTGAAAGATGTTTGCTTCAGGTTAGGCTAGACCCCCTTTTGGAGAACGGACTGAGAGATAGAACTGAAGAACAGGGAGGAGATGGAGTGGCGGTGGGGTCAAATCTTCATTACAGATGGAAATTTATGCTTAAGGCCCCCCTCCTTCCAAAATTCAGCTATTTCAGATAGTTTGGACCACACCTTCAACTTACAGTTGTGGAATCAGTGAGAGAGAAGAACCTCATCTGGATGATACTTCTCATCTACTTTAGCTTCTTGGTTTCAGCGCAAAACTAAAGAAGCAACCTGCATGCTAAGTATATCCTGACTGCTCGACTATATTTGGAGTAAGGAGTACTTAATTTATGGAGCAAATGTGGGTTTTTGGGTTGTTTTTTTTTTTTTTAGAGCAAGTAGCACGGATCCATGCCAGAAGAGTAACAAATGGTAAATTGTTGTGATATGGCCAAACCAGTGTTGGGCCAGTACACACTGAAAAAAAACTGTGTTCAAAATACAGTTAATTCAAATAATAGTGCACTAGTTCACTTTCATAGTTCATTTTTTTATTTTGAACGAAGTTCACAGCTCAAAAATGAACTAGTTCACGTTAGTTTTTTATCTGGCATACGACTGAACAATCACAGACACAAGTTACATTTAAAACCAATTTTGAGGTTGGGAATAGATCTTACCACTTAAGCAACGCATCATGTTATAGTGAAAGTGGAAAAAATGAGGTGCAGGTATACTGTATATGGAATTTTTATTCAGAAAACATTAACACAAAGACATATCTTTTAAAGTGCTAAGAAAAGAGCATAACTAAAAATAAACATCCGTTGTCTTTTTTTAAAACCTTATCAAATCAGTGCCGATGCTTTGTAGTGAATCAGAAGAGCCGTCTCCCATCGAGTGTGAGCCGCTCCCCACTTTTTTATCAACACACAGAGCATTCATATTTGCCAAGTTAAGCTAAAATATGAGGCTACAGATGATAATAAACTAAGCCGTTTGGGAGCCGAAAGAACCGGCTCAAGAAATTCCCATCACTATAGCCTGTGAACGTAGACTGTGAACTGCGTTCAGTCTCGCGAGAGTGAATGTCACTCGCGGTTACGTTCATAATTTGTAAACCAACTCATTCAGTTCAGCATTCACGAAAAATAGGAACGTGTTCAATGAACGGCATTCATGCACAACACTGGGCCAAACACCACATGTAATAATAATAACTGCCACTGGGCTTTTAAAAATGACATCTCATGCAAATGCTCATTAAGAACAAAAATGAACAAATTAATTTAAATTTAGATCTTTGAAGAAAATGGGAAAGCAAATCAGGATAGTCTCCGCCCACAAAAGGGTGGGGAAAACCCACAGAGGGAGGGGGTCCGGAGAGTGGCCGAGGAGCAGCACGTCCAGAAAAAGCGCAGCATGTAGGAGAGTAAACACCGGTTTTAGACTGTTTTACATTGTTTTTATTTGTTGAAATCAGATTTTACTAATACAGGGGTTAAACAAGAGCCATTAGAGCAGCAGCTTCTCTGGAGGTTGCAGCGTCATGGCGAGACTGTGGATTTGCGAGTTGCAAATGTGCTTCAGTGCTTGTTTTTAGATTTTAAATGCCGTTTCTCTCATTGCTAAAATGGTTTGTGGCTCTGGAGCTTCTCTCCAGCTCCTTTTTTCCTGCAAACTCAAAGTGCTTTTTGTTCCGTGGTGAGCAGGGATTGTTGACAGTGCGTGAGGAACCTGGTGTTGACTTATTCAGCCCCACCAGATGGCCATGAGCACTACCTTCACAATGAATGTACACAGTGGAGCCTTTTCAGCTGCAGACAGAAATAGACACTCCGAGCAGAAGGCCATTGCAGACCTGTTAGCTACGCTAGTTAAAAGTTATTGTATCTCTTTTATTTCTACAGTGGCTTCAACAGGACATGTCAAGCATGGCAAACCCCTTAATGGGGCAGAAACAGAAATACACACTTGTTAGTGAAATCTCTATTCAGATGTTTGGATAAAAATAGATTTTAATACATTAGACACATTAACATTCATGAAAGTATCATGAAGCTAGTTTTAAATTCATTTCAGAAGCTCTTATATGTTTTTGGTTGGATATAAAATAGATAAATACCAAGTATTTTATTTGTCACATGCAGTCCTATTTAGTACAACATACAGTTAAATGCTTATCTGGCAAAACCCCTCGGCTGTGCTACATAGAACTGTCGAGATAATATGAATCTGTCTAAATAGAAATATAATTTAAACAGTAATACATGTTCAAATTTAACTTTAACAAACAAGAAAAATTAACAAACGTGTGCAAAAGAAAGAATGGAAGTGTGTGTGTGTATGTGGTGTCTATTATGTGCTGTGGTTTAGACGTCTAATTGCTTGCGGATAGAAACTTCTAAAGTGTTCAGTTTTTGTTTTTAATAGGTAAGTAAGTTTTGTATTTAATTATTTCTAATTGAATGAAGGTAAAAGCCTGTTACCATGTAATCTGTTTATATACTATAGCAAATAACAAATAATTATTAACATAATAGGTGCTTCTAAACTTCATAGTGTCCCTCTTTTCCCTGTTGGGCCTTTAAGAGCTGAAGGCTGGGGCACCTTCAACAGAATGAAGGCTTTATCTGCACTGGCTTGGCAGAACCTGCAGCGCTATGTCAACTATTTTAACAGCATGTCACTGTGTAAGTCACACAGGCTCTGTAGCTGTTAATTGTTGGCACACAAAGACCCTGTGTGTGTGTTTGAAGAGGTGTGTGTGTTGGAGCAGGTGGACACTGTTTCTATCAAGTGTTTCTATCTGAAAGAGAAAGGGCTTTCAGCAGGCACGTTTATACCAAAGAAAACGACAGCGCATACCAAAGAAAATGCACGTGCGTGAATTACAGTACAGTCTATAAAGGGGTAATGTCTGTAGTTTACGTTCTAGCTCTGTAGGAGTTCAGTGCAAACTGTACGGTACGAATACGGGTTTATATTTACATTGTCTTTAAGGGTAATGAGATCAAGCACCTGCACCTTTGGCCAAAGTAGCTTTCTTTGTTTAGTTTGGTTTCTATTCCTTTCGTGTCTATAAATGGGCTGAAACATATATATATATTTTTTATGCATTGTAGTGCTAAATTATCATTTACTAATTTTGTAACATAAAAAGTAACGTAAATTAATCTATATTTCCATTAAAAACAATACTGTATCATTTTTCTAGTACTGTTGAGGGAACACAAATCTCAGGCAGAGGCAGTCCAGCATTCCTGCTTCAGAACAGTTTCTCGCATGAAGCGTCTCAAGTCTTTTGCTGAGTGTTCTCGTGTTTTTCGTTTTGTTCTTCTTATAGCCTTGTATTTTTATTACTGTAACTTAAATTAATTTATCACTGTATTTACCCTGCTTATACCAAAAACAATGCGCGTGCATGAATTACAGTCTATACAGGGGTAACGTCAGTATTTTACTTTCTAGCACTGCGCGAGACAGCAGTGCAGTGTACACAGTACGGATACGGGTTTACCTTTACATTTTCTTTAAGGGTAATGTATTAAGCTGAGTTTAAAATATTTCAGCATATTTAGGGTTTACACTATAAAAATAGATGGTTTTTAGGCATTTTTTTTAACCACATCACAAATGCACGGTTTTTCACAATTCACGGGTGTTCTTGGAGCATAACCCCACAAATTTCGGGGGACTACTGTTTGTGTGTGTGTGTGTATGTGTGTGTGTGTGTGTGTGTGTGTGTGTTTGTATATATATAAATATGATATACTTGATATACTTAATTCCTAACCTCACAATGTCACTGCCATTCATTCTAATATTACAATAACATTAACAAGCGGCATATTATGCAGCCAAGCTGTTTTGTGTGTGTGTGTGTGTGTGTGTGTTTGTGTGTCTGTGTCTGTGTGTGTGTGAGAGAGAGTCTCTCCCACAGTTGGACTGAGTGTGGTCCAGTTAACCTCCTGTGAGGAAGCTATTTTACCACAACGGAGTGGTACATTGTGAAATATCTCGCCGTGGTGCTGATTAAGAATAGAGCTTTCGAAGCCTCTGTCTCTGGACAACAGTTCCCTTTGTACTGGTGTTATACTAGATGAGCTAAAAACAACCCCAAGGATCATTTAGTTTTGTGATGAGCATGTCGAATTTGCCTAAATCTTTCATTCTTTTTTTTTTTTTAAGTATCATTCAGTCTGTGTGTACTCTAAAGAACTAAACTCTCCAAAATCACTAAACCACTCATATTACAAACAGCTTGATGTCAGTGTAATAGAGAACCCACTGCATATATAGGGATGGTATGAATATGTCATCATCATTTTGTTTCCAATTTCTTGACCCTGTTGTTGTTTTAACTTGTTTAGTAGAGCGCCAGCATTTCTTTTGAATGTATGTGGCCACTCCGAGGATGGATAGCCATCTGACAAAGTTGGTGTGGTGCTGTAGCTGACCACAAATGAAACTTTTTATTGAATCTCTCTGAATATCTCTCTATTACAGTAAAATATTTAATACAGCTTCAACAAAATAGAATTTTCACCGTTTGTACAGACGTAAACTGTATACATGTACTTTCCTTCCACAGAGTCATGATAATTGGAATGAATACAATCTGAAAGGGTCACTGAGTTTATTAGTTTATCATTAAAATCTGTAAGCATTCCATCCCTCGCTTTGAAACAGATGGGTCTTTAAATATCTCTCACAGTTTCTGGAGGATATTATATGCAGTATTTATGCAGTCACAGTCTTGTACTAATTACAGTGAGCTGTAACTCCCAGTTTACTAACAGGCCATGTGGTGAATCCTTGACAATAAAGAAAACAGCCCCTAATCCTTTGGTGAGTTATGGTTCTGTAAGAGCAGTGAAGAGTCTTTCCTTATGCCAAACCACTATATTTAATTTTGCTCGGCGCCTGGAGACCTGCTTCAGTGATAATGAGACTACAAAACAGGAACACTGTAATCAAGAACAAGATTTCGAAAGAGATGCTGTGACTCCCTCTAGTGGAACACGGAATTGAACTTTCTTTTCTGGTTTCTTTCTCTTGCCTTAACGGTCGTATATCTTCCTTTTTCACATGTATTATTTAAATTAAATTTCATTCTCCCTTTCTATTTATTTGTTCTATTTTTTAATCTAATTTTAAATCTCCTATGAAAAGTCAAAGCATCTCAGTGTTACGTTTTCATTGAAATGCAAATACTTTGACCCCAAACACAGAATGATAAGATTATCCTGAAGATCTTCAGAACATCCTCATCCTCATATCCAATGTAAGACATCAAATGTAAATAATGGATGGAAATTCAGTAACACTACTGATGTGTTTCAGTACAGTCATGCTGAATTTAGGTAGTATTGCAACGCTTGGCTGCATAGTTTCAGTGCAATACTATCAAGATCCCATGATGTAATTGAAGACGTAATTGAAACTGAAGAACAAATAAGGCCATTACTCAACACATTATAGAGCAAAGAGTTCACAGGCCTGTGTATATATAGAGTGAGTGTGTGTGTGTCTGTGAATGTGTGTGTGTGTGGGCGGTTGTGTGGGTGCCTACTGAGCTGTACTTTCCTTTACTTGGTTGTCTCTGCTCGCGTGTGTTTGTGTGTGCGTGCGTGTGTGTGTTTTAGCACTTTTGAGCAAGGTGTGTGGAAATGTATTTCACCCACTCTTTTAATGCTCTGTAGTCCACACTGAGCTCAAAACTACACTGAAGTGCCTGGTGGTCCATATTGTGTTAAATGATTAATAATGTGACTTTATCTGCATTTAGAAGCTTTTCTATTAAGAGATGATACGGCTGTTGTCATCTTAAATTTTAAAGTCTTTAGCTCAGAAATCACTTTTTCTGATCGGATTCAAGTCACATTCGAAGGCTGTTTTGACCTGATTCTGTTTTGACCACTTGGTTCGGTACGGTGGATTTGAAGCATTAGGATCTCCAGTGATGATGATTCCCTATTTTATGTAGCCGTCATCACATTTCAGACTGTATGTTGCTTTTACTTCTTGGTTTTGGTTTCATTCTTGTCTTGCATCGGTTTTTCTGGGGTTTTCTAGACTAACAGGCCCAGTAAACGTTTAATGTTCACGGTTTCTTCACTTTCTTCGTGGTTTCTACCCATCAGCTAAAAGCAGCCTATACAAACCCACACAAAGCAGTATGTTTTAACGAACATAAAATAGGTTTATGGACATTTTAATGACAAAAACTTTAGGGAGTAATTTAACCTACAGATGATTTTTCTTCAAAAACTGAAATATATTGCTTTGTGATGGCTGACAACTGTCACCTGCCCTGAGCTGACCAGTGTTTAATGTGGCAGGAGATGGCCAGGCGACTGCAGGAGGAGGAGGAGACGGAGATGAGGCAGCAAAGGGCCCAGGCAGGTTACCATGGAGACAACAGAGACTCTCCACTCAGTGAAGGTAACAGATTTTCACTGTAGTGGTGCACTAACCACTTTTTACTCACTCATTACAAATTCATTTTCTGCTAATTCTGATCTTGACCTTCCCATTTCCTCATTTTCTCTGTTGTTCCTTCCATTCTCTCTCTCTCTCCCTCTCCCTCTCTCACACACACTCTCACTCTCTCTCTGTCTGTCTGTCTGTCTGTCTGTCTCTCTCTCTGTCTGTCTGCCTGTCTCTCTCTCCCTGTCTCTCTCTCTCTCTCTCTCTCTCTCTCTCTCTCTCTCTCTCTCTCTCTCTCTCTCTCTCTCT
>JBBIGA010000132.1:10556000-10568816 GCA_037576975.1 Alestes dentex | reverse complement strand
TATATATAATTATTATTTTTTTTTTTGGTTTGTTTGTTTGTTTGTTTGTTTGTTGTTTTTTTTGCATATTTTGTTGTTGTTTTTTTCAGTGTATTTGCGCTCCATCCAAACTGTTAAGGCTGACACAATAAGCCTGCACTTTTTTAAACCCCAGTTTGGAACAGAGTCTGCCAGAAACATATGAGAGAGCTGCATCATTTAAAAACATTAAAATCACTCTTGCAGATAGTTGCTGAGCTACAGAAAGTCCAGGATAGAGTGATGCAACTTGAAGACAAAAAAGCATTCCAGGCCACAGAGCTCCAGACCTTGCAGCTGAAGCTCCAGATGCAGCAGGCCGAGTGGGAACAAGACAAGTACCACTTACAGCAACAGCAAGAGGAGCTCAGTTCTATCAGGGTTCAGTTCACCTCCGCGGAGAGGGAGGTAAAGCCCAGTTGTCTCATGCATCTTAATATTCACAGCATAAAATGTAGATCATTAGACACTGGACTATGACTGCGTCCTGCAGTGACAGTCAGCTATTAGACTGTGCTGTCCCATATGGGAATATGTGTGGCTATGTGAAATACATATTAATACATTGTTTTATTCCATGTCCATTCTAATTAATGGTGAAATGTAAGTTCCTCTGGATTAGAGCTGGGAAATGTATGAATGTAAAAGTAAATGGATGTATTTTTTCAAATACATATTTTTCCATATGTTGTAGATTAAAGACCTCCAGCAGCAGCTCCATCTGGAGGAGGCTCGTAATGCACAGAACTCCAGCCTGGAGCAGAATTTAAAATATATGGTGGAAGAGTTGGATACACTGAAGACCCAAGCGGAGAACACTCACAAGCAGAGGTGTAGCTGAAATTCATCTGGTCGACATTAGCTAGTCACAGATGATTAAGACAGTAGAATGATAAATTATATTTAACCAATTACCACCAGGACCAGGAACCACCAATAGCCAAGCTTCCTATCCTCGCTACCATAACTTAGCGATAACTCAGCCAGTTTGCATTGCGTTGGCTGGATTACTGAATAATAAGAGTGTAATGTGTTTGTATTTGTCCATTTTTCAGATAACAGCATGTCATACAGTGCCAGAAAACACATAAGCAAGTCTATTTGAGATTAATCAGAAATTCTGCTTAGGTCGAGACTGTCTGCAGTTACTGTGATGCTCTTTGGTAAGGAGTAAGCAGGAGTGGCAAAACTTTTGCCCAGAGACAAGGGTACAGTAGGATGCATGAGATGCCAATATCTCAAAAACCTTTTTAGGGGAAGTGGCAAAAAATTTCAGCTATAAAAAATTAAGATAAAACTCACACTAATAAGGAGAATATATCAATGTGCTGTTTTTTCTACAAAATTATTCCTTTAATCTGAGCACGGTATGGATAAAAACAAATTTAAAGTGTTGAAACTTTGATGAATCCGTTTAGATGACTTCTTCCATGCCTTTCCTTCAATGTAAAATAGGGAGCACTTGGTAGAAAGAGAAAAGCAGCTGCAGCAGCAAGTGGAGTCTCTGATGACCACCAACAGGAAGCTGACCCTCACAAAGACAGAAATGACTCGAGTCCAGGAGCTACAGAGCAAAGAGCAAAACGAGGCAAGGCATTTATAACAGGTCCGCACAACCACTGACCTGTACTCTGTGGGTCAGGCGGGTTCAGGTCAGCCTGGTTGAAAATGTTGCAGATTTGGGCGGGGCAGCATTCCAAATAAGTTACAAATAACTGCAGATCGCGTCATTGATTAACAAATATTTTTGCAATATTTTTGCTTTCGTAATGGGTCGGACAGCTGTGGGTCATGAAAACCCTGACCCGTGCATCACTAATGCTTTGTGTCTGGTTTTTAAAATGCTTTAATGTTTCATATTAATATGCAGTAATTAAGATCTGGAACACTTCTAAGAAAAATAATGGAGAAGAACCTTTACTTTTTATTAATATATTAAAAACTAAATAAGTTAATTAAAAATCCCTCAGTTTTACAACTACATTTGGAAAGAAAACAGTGATGCTGGACTGCTGTCTTTTTGCCAGAGGCAAGATGTTTTTTGAGTGAAAGAACAGCATGAAGACCATTCTAAAGAGTCTATTGTGTGTTTTCTTTGCACAAAGCTCAAGAAGGTCATCGCAAAGCTGGAGGACAGGCTGGCATCCAGTCAACAGGAGTGCCAGAACCTCCAGATCCAGCTTCAGCAAGCCCACTATAACCTGCAGTCTCAGATCAGGTACCAAAAGATCAAAGGACATCAGTCATTATATGTGTGTATCTTCATATTGTCACTCAAAGAACCTTGTATCTCTGTTTTTGTTGTTTTTCACCTTTTGTATATACAGTAACCCCCCGCTTTAACGCAGATCAGTAGTCGCGGTTTCAGTCCAACGCAGATTTTTTCTGAGAACCGAACCAATAATTGTTCGCTGAAACCCCTGCACTAACGCGGACACTGCAGATATCCTCCGCATTTTTTTACTTTTGTTGCGTCCGGGCCTCGTCCACCACGGCCCCTCGTCCTCATTCTGGGTTGCTAAGCACCGCGCCCAAACATAAACAACCCAGCACAAGGACGAGGCCTGGACGTCACAGCTTTTTTGTGGCAATATATAATTTCTCATGCATTTCAGTGCTAAATTATTAAGAAAAATACATAACATAAATATTAATGTAAATTCTGCTACATTTCCATATAAAAATAACTATAAATGTTTTGGTACTGTGGAGAGAAAGTGCATCTTGGGATGCTGAAATACCGTTGCACTCAGAGGCGGGAGGTTTGAAAGTAGCCAATCCGAGAACGTTATTTATTTCTCCTTGCTGCTGATTGGCTGCTGCCCTTTGACGCAGCTGCAGTCCAGAATTTCCCCCGTGGAGCGTCTCGAGTGTTCTCGTGTTATTCGTTTTGTTCTTAAAGCCCTGCTTTTTTATTTCAGTAAATTAAATTAATTTCTTACTGTAGTTACTCTGCTTATACCAAAGAAAATGACAGCACGTACCAAAGAAAACACCTGTGCATGAATATAGTCCATATACATATATATATGTATAGTACAGTCTATACAGGGGTAGCATTGGTATTTACATTCTAGCGGTGCGGGAGTTCAGTGTAAACTGTACAGTTCAGATACGGGTTTACTTTTACATTTTCTTTAAGTATTAAGCTGAGTGTAAATGAAATTAAAGTGTTTTAGGAGCATATTTGGGGGCATGTTTAGGGTTTATACTATAACAATTAGGCATTTTTTACAACATCACAACATTGCGGTTTTTCACTATACACGGATGCTCTTGGAATGTAATTTGAAATCACCATCTGTCCTTTACACTGTGTGAAAATTTCACAATGAGTTGGCCAGTAGAAATGGTCCAAAACACCTTACGCTATGTGAACAAAAGTATTGGGACGCCTGACCATTACACCAACAGGGACTTTAATGACATTGTATTCAAATACATAAACTTTAACATAGAGCTGGTACCCCCTTTCCAGCTGTAACAGCTTCCACTCTTCTCTTCTTGGAGATTTTGGAGTTTCTGCCAATTCACTCTGGAGAGCATTTATGAGGTCAGGCACTGATGTTGGACAAGAAGTGCTTTGTGCACAGTTATGCTGCAATAGAAAAGGTTTTTCCCCAAACTGTGTCCATAAAGTTGGAAGCATGGCGTTGTCCAAAATATCTTGCTATGCTGAAGCACTGAGATTGCCCTTCACTGCCCAAACCTTGAAAAACAGGTGTGTCCTAAGAATTTTGACCATATAGTGTACTTGCATTGTAAGACTTTGTATGTAGATTCTGACACTATATGATTTACTGCTAAATTAAAGATACAAACATCAGACCCTAAGCATGTCTTGGCTGGTCAACCACATAAGGGGGGAAGACTGTTGCTTTAAAGCAGGTGCCCCTTCCATCTTTATGAATGTATGACCTGGTGTCCCACTTTTTTTTTCAGCAAATACCAAGAGAAGAGGGATCGCCACAAAGAGAAACTGGGTGAAGCCAAAGAGGTGTACCTTAGAGAAACAGCATGGCGGGACGAAAAGATCAAGGAGCAGGAGAGAGAGCTGAGAATCCTCGCAAAGAGGGCTGAGAAGGTACACCTAACATCAGGAGAATTCGTCAGTTCCTCACCACTGACGTCTCTTGTCCAGTCACTTACCTTCTCTAGGCTGAACTAAAGTAACTCATTCCTCGCTGGCCTTCATCTGAAGACCACTAGACCTCCAGAATGCAGCAGAAAGTCTGGTCCTTAAAGCTCTAAAATTCTCACACAGCACTGCACCACTGCAAACCCTTCTCTGGCTTGCTGTGGCTGCTCGCATTAGATTTAAAACTCAAATGCTTGCCTTCCAAGCCAAACATGGTCTAGCTCAGTTTTACCTGTCAGCTTTTATCAGACAATGGGTCACAGCCTTCTCAAAGGTTAAAAAACTACTTCTCTCAACTTTAGAAACAAGCATTGAAAAATGACAAGTAACTGTAAAAAAAAAAAAAATGTAAGATTTGCTTTCCAATGGGTAAAACAAGTAAAACATGATTTTCCGATAAAATAATGGAGTAACACTGGGCCCAGTATGGTCATTAGTGATTATCGCTGTTTCTCCCCAGGAGAGTGAGATGGTGAAGAAGATCACAGTTGAGAATGAAGCGCTGCTTGTCAACAAGAAACAACTGCTTTGTCAGCTCAACGAGGAGGAAGAAAGCAGGAAACATGCAGTAGCCACAGTCATGGCTATTCAGCAAAGGTGCCTAATCTCCATGACAGGGATCCCCAGCTCCCTGGAGGGCTGGAGTCCAGCAGTTTGGTATCTCCCATCCTCAGACACACACACTAAACCTGGCATTTGACAGGTGAGCTGAGCCAGGAGTGCTTGAGCAGGGAAACCACTGTGCTGGAAACTGGCCCTCCTGAACCAGTAGGGTGTACAGCTCCGGAAAAAAAATAAGTTCAGTGTTCAGTTTCTCAGCTTTTATCTTTTATAGGTGCAAGTATTGAACTGAACAGCTTTGCCTTAGTTCTTAAGAACTGCTGACTATATTTCCAAATAAAAAAATATTGTGCAATAAAGCATGATTTTAAAGAAAATATAATGCAATGTTCACAGAACTTAAGTAATTCAAAGACAGCTAATATCTTGTTCACTTTTAAACAAAATGGCAATAATTACCTTTGACGCCAACTGGTCACACTGCAGGAGGAAATTGTTGCTCACAGTGTTTTTATACTTTTCCTCATTAAATAAGATGTGATTCAGGTGATCACTAATCAGTCCCTCATAACGCAGAATGAGGTGCTTGTGTAGGAATTTAACAGACACTGGCATGGAACGGTTGTCATACTCATTGAGTATAACTATTTGATTTGATTTCCTTAAGCAAATGTCTAATGACATAATCTAATTTGCTGAGAAATTTCAATTCCTTTACAAGCATGCAATCTGATGATGGAAAAACTGGGTGCTTTGCAATGTCTAGCTTTGCAATAAACACATTGAAGACAAGTAATATCAATTTTGTTTGAAGAACTTTAAGTCGTTTACTGTAAAATACTGTAAAATACTGTAAAATGACTTTTGTTGTTCCAAATTGTACATAATGCTTTACAGTTTTATTGTGGAATTAAGTCATAAGAAGTCACTCAGCGCTCGTGCTGTTTCTACACATGCACAGATCTAGAAAAACAAAAAGTTAATGATATGCATGCACTTAATAACCAGCTTTTTGATTCAAAACGGTGTCTTTTTTCTACTTGCTAGCTAAGACTTGTGCTTTATTGGACCCAATGTCAAGGTGGCTTTATTGAATTTCTTGAAATGTAATTGTGTAACTGGTAAAATCAGATAGTGATTGTTATTAGTATGCACATAAGTCCATCCCATTCACCACCATTCAGTTAAATTCTATTATTTTGGTAATATTACAGTGATTTATTATTATAGGTACTGAGCACAAATCTGAGTTTCAAACTGGTGACACTAAGCTTTTTTTAATTTGATGAGCTTGCTTTATTGTAATTGCTTGTGAGATGCATTACGATGGATTGAATGAATTTGACACTCCTACTTTGCATTCACTCTGAAATCAATGTTATTTCTGCTTGTGTGGTTGTCCAGGGTGGAGTTTCTTGAGAAAGACAGTGTTCAACAGTGGGATCTTAACATGATAAAGTCCAAGCAGATCGCGAATCTTAAAGGCCTGTTACACAACAAGCAGTGTCTGATCAGCACGGAGGTAGATCTCTGGAAGCAAGCAATTTAAAGGGGGCTGTGTAATCGAATACTCCTTGGTAGGAGATTAAAGTAGTGTGAACATTTCTTCTTCTTTTGTGCAGGAACTGAAGAAGCTGTCTTCATTTGAGAACCGCATAATTGAGGGCTCAGAGCAAGCGAGTGCCGGGTAAAGCTTCAGTCCTGCTGATTTTGAATGTTTCTCTAATAACATTTTACCTATGAATAATTTTTTTTTAAAGTATTATGTCAATGGATGTATCAGCTGACCCCTTGCAGGACTTTAGGCTTGAGAGTGGACGTGTTTGTATTAGTGGAAGCATATCGGTGGATGTTCATGAGTTATCATTGGTAATATTGACTATATAGAAGAGAACCAACGGAAAATGAGGCAAATGAGAGTGAAATGGGCTTTGCTCTGAACTGAGATCTCTCTTGGTGATCAGTGGACAAAGCACAACTGAACTGAAAATACAGTTTAAGTGAAGTGCAGTAATATTTATATTCTGGGAGGAGCTCTTTGGAAAAAGCTGTTGAAAATAGATAATTTGTTAATGTAATATATTTGCCAAATTGGAAACGACAGCTAAAAAGAACATTAAAATCAGCTCTAATTTTTGCATTTTTAATTCTTAAGTGATAATAGTTGAGCCAGTCATTATATTAGTGTTATGGCTAAGGGTTAACAGTTTTCAGTTTTGAACACTTTGAAGAAAAGTTTGTGGAAGTGCCTACATGAAAAAGATGCACTATGTTTTCCTAAAAAGTATGAATAATAGTGAATATTGCAGTGAAAAACTATATTTGAGAGGAAAGAAATGAAGATGAAGGACAGGAAATGTGAAGGCTGTCGTATTTGTTCACAGTGAGCAGGGATTTGAACTTGACCTTCTGACGATCGTCCAGAAGACAAAATCTAAATCTACAGAGGAGCCTGCAGCTCTGACCCAGAGCCGCGCCTCAGAGATGGGCTATCTGAACTGACCACAGGAATCTGTGCACACCCCTCGAGACCCGACCACCACAGTAAACCGCTTCAGCTCACAGCATGAGCCACACTTTATTCTAACAGTGAAGATGAATTGTAATACATGTTCTTAGGAAATTAGGCTCTAAGCATGATGGACGACGTGTGACTGATCTGCACAGCACGAAGCACTTTATCTTTTTTGATGGGACGATACAGTATTAGACCATTGTTTGGAATTTATAAGCTCCTGAAATGTATTTTTTTTTTAAATGAGGCTATTTATTACATTTGCATGTGATGTGTCATTTTAAATATCTTTTTGTCTATTTATGACATTTTATGTTGTGGTTTTTGTACCATTTTATAGGGCACAGAAAGCAATTTTCATGATTATTAAAGTTGCTCGTCCCCACTGCGTCCACACCAGACTGAACTTTTTAACACAAAACACAAGATGAGCTAAAAGCTCCGGGTTTTTCTGATTTATTTCTTTTCTTATTCATACAAAGTCCATTCTAAGTCTTGACTTTGCATATAGCAGCCAAGGCAAACTTTATAGAGTACCACAATGCAAGACAAATTAAAAAGAACATATTTGTAATAATAACTAGACATTTTATATAAATGGGTTAACACATAAGTATTTTATAGTTTATTTACAGGATATTCATGCTAGAAAAAACAAAACAAAACAAACAAAAAAAAAAAGCCATACAGTACTGAGTACAGTGAGAACACCAGTATGGTAAACTTGTATAAAATGTGACGATAAACAATTAGTGATAAAATAGTTAAGGCTTGACTGTATAGAAAATAATATAATGGCAATTATTAATACTTAGTCATGATAATATATGGATGAGGAGACCGGAGACATCTTAAACATAAACGTATATACACAATGGGAATGTGACATCAGAACTGACCTGTAGGTGAAATGCTGAAGGACCTACAGCGTAGCTTAGCTCCAAAATAAAAAGTCAAGTGAATATCAGTATCTTTAGACGTCAGTGGCAGTGTGAGCGTGTGTTTATGTACACCAGAGTTGAGGAATACCAGCATCTTATGCCATTCTGTAGTCCGTGTTTTTGGCACTAAAAAGCACATTGTTTGAAAGGACTAAGAACAGTTTTGCTTTGATGAATAAAGACTGAAAGAATCGAACGTTCACACAGGCCTACTAAAATAAGTATGCGTTTTGACGTATTTAAAAAAAAAAAAAAAGAACAACCGAGAAACTCTTCCTCAACCAAAAGACAAACTCCTGATTAAAACGCAATTCCATCGATTTTTCTAAAAATGTCTTTTACAAAGTCATTCGGAGTGGTTTGGAGTGAAACGCTCCATTCCAGGGAGTCAAATTTGTTTATAATGCTTCAATACCAGACATCTGGTTCCCAAATCATAATTTTAAAATCCAGAGAGGTATGTGATAAGGCAAATTAGCGCCTCAAGATTTTTTTTCCCCTCCAGATTTACTGTTCATTACATATAAAACTCATACAAAGAGAGACATTCACAGGTTCACTGGTAGCTCAGGACAGTGAAAACACTGTTATATCTGTGTTTCGAGCATCACAACCTGGTTCCTATTAACACCACTTTTTTTTTTTTTTTTTAAAGTTGCACTACAAAACATCATTTCACCTCAAACCACCCTGAATGACTGTGTACTTCTCAGTATTGTATATAGACATTTGGAAAAATTGGTGGAATTATTCCTTAAAAGGTTCCTAAGACAGAAAAAAGAATACAAGAAAGACAAAGTGTTGGACTTGGTCCATGCTCTAAATAAATGTCTCAGCATGAGTTCATGAGCACTAGATATTACCAGGACTAAACAGATTGTAAACAGGACAGTCTTTTTTTCCTGCATAACATCTAATGTCCAAAAATGTAGCTGCCAAGAGCAATGCCTTTACTGTCGAAACAGACTGAACATTTTTAAGCCAATACTACATGGCCTGAAAGTGCTGCAAAACCATCTTTGGATGTCCCTACTTGTCCCTCGTCTCTCGAAGTAACGCCGAGTTCAAGAGAGAGCTCGCACAAATAAAATACTACAACAATGCTGCCTTCATCTTTAAGAGGCATCGAGAACTCTATAAGTCTAATACGTTTCGGAATGTATCCCAGAAAAAAAGGAATGATTAAGCGAAAGAGCACACCACTGAGCAGAGGTGATTTGGTTTGTTTTAGGCGAAGCTGGGGACTGACCATGGTGCCCTGGTCCAGAGGGGCTGTTTATATGAGGGAGATGCGGATGGGGATGCTGGGGGAGTCCGTCCTCGGTGGTGAATGCTGGCTCACCAGGTGCTCCACTACTGTGTGTTTAGACATGTGCTTCATCAAATAGGTCTCCTACAGAGGCAGAACGTGGGATACATTATCTTCAGGTCATCATCATGTCAAGGGTACTTCGAATGTACAAAAATGTAGAATCAGAAAACTTGATCCCTGATCCCGGAGGAAATTGCTTAAGGCACACGGAGACACAGAGACAAGAACAATATATAATATAACATCTAATAAGTCTAAATAAAAATCTGTAGAAAAAAACTCACTATGAAATATACTACGCAATATATACACAATATACACAAATGCTGGGTTTAAAAACTATAGATAAGTAACAAAATGAAGTGAACTTTAAATACTCAGATGGTGGTTAGGAGTACATTTTTGCACAATATTGCACATGTATGTAAGTAATATTGATATTGCATGTGTATTTAAGTAATATTGATCTGGCACATTAGTTGATTAACCAAGACATGTTTGGTGTCTGGAGTTGCGAGGCTAATATTACAACAAAAAGGAATAATAGTAATACAGTAATAGAGATGTACATGTATTTCTATATGTTTGCTTAATCATTCCCAGATGTCTCTTCATGTGAAGCCCAGGATTACATTTTATTTCTCATCAAATGCCTCAAATACCTGGTTTCACTCAGTCGATACTTCATTAGATTAAATCAGGAGCTGCTGATGGAATTTCACAAATCCAAACAATGGCTGGAGGAACCGAGGAGAAATCTGGAACCGAACTTGTGTTTTTCTAAACAGCTCACAAAACTTTACTTTTTTTTTTACAAACAACAAATCTTGATATTATGTCATTCTTTATTGTTTGCATTTATTCTACCGTTAACTTGTGTACTAGCGGGCAGAAAGTCCCTTACAAAGCTAATATTAGAATATATACAAATAATACCATAAATACAGATTTTATATATATTTGTGTTTGCTTAATCATTCCCAAACCTTGTTTGTTTGCATTTACTCCAATGTTAACCTGTGCTGGCAGAAAGTCCCTCACTGCTCAGATAAATGCCTTTAAGCCGTTGGCACAAGGGACTAAGACTTTTGCACAGTACTGTATCTGCACTTTCGTCCATTGTTATAGATACCAGTGTCATGACGTGTGGCTGTTACCACATAAGCAAGTCTGGCTGAGATCACTGAACATCCCAGCATGGTTTGAGGCAAGTGTGTATTTGGGTATGCTGTTTGCTCAACTGTGCACTAAAAAATTGCACCGACTATTGAGATGTATGCCTACATTACTTGTTAGCAATATGAGACTTTGTGCTCTGGCACGAAACCTAAGAAGCTCAAAAGCTGGTGGCCTAGTGGTCAGAGAGTCGCCCTTGTGATCAGAAGATTGTGGATTTGAATCCCAGCACAGCTAGTGGCGCCACTGAGGTACCCTTGAGCAAGGTAATGTTGGTGGTTGGTGATTGCCCACAGCTTCCCTTGCTGAATGGGTTAAAAGCAGGAAAAGAATTCGCACTCTTCACACTGTGTGGTGTGGTGCGTTCACGTGTGACTACAAGGGCCCACTTTACTTTACAAACGCAAAACACACATCTTAGCTATGTTAGTGAGAAGGAGCAAAAATGTTAACCATTTGAGCTGCATTATTCCTTTATGTATAACTAAACAACACCTCTAGAATTTTTTTAGTGGTTATCATTATGTAGATAACATGACTAGAGTGCCATAAGGCCCCAGCCGAAAGCAGTATTATGTTAAAGTGAAAAAGCATGGAGGGACTTACTGAAGTGTACGCCCTGCCACACATGCTGCAGCAGTAGGCCTTTGCATTTTTGATGGCATGAGCAGCTAAGTGGATCTGTAAAGAGGCTGAGTCCGAGTACGCACGGTAGCAGTGGGAACACTTGTATGGCTTGTCTTTATTGTGTGATCTCTGGTGAGACTGCAAGGCAAGAACCACATAGGCTTGTTAATACACGATCAATCAATTAATCAATCAATCAATTAAACCTTTCAACTGTATGATTATTATTTGAGTAAGGCCTAACATTATCCATTAATTACTGTAACTACTACGCAACTATATGTGCCTACTAAGAAACTAATATGCATGTTATGTACTAAAGTGAGGAACTAAAGTGTGGACCACTTAAAATAAGCTACATAATATTCACAAATCACTCTAAGATTTAAATGCAGAAACACTGGCATATCTAATTGTTGGGCTCAACAATACACAGATCAATGACAACGAGTTTGCTAGGCCTTACCTGCAGATTGGAGAGTTGCGTGAAGGCTTTATCACAGCCTGGCTGGATACACTTATAAGGCCGATCACCTGTATGAATTCTGCACATGGAGAAAAAAAGACCGGGTTTAGTAGATTTCAAATACTCGCTGTTACTTCTGAATTATAATTAAGATAAGATAACCCTTTTTGGTCCCACAGGTGGGAAATTTGCACACAACAGCGAAGTGGAGAAAAGAAGAAAGCAGAAGCAGCATAACCAATAGAATAAATAACAAAATTGTGCACTATACAAAATATTAATTCTATATACAGTCAAAAGTTTGGACACACCTTCTCATTCAATGCTTTTTCTTTGTTTTTATTATTTTCTACATTGTAGATTAATACTGAAAACAAACAAAATGATGAAGGAACACATGGAATTATGCAGTAAACAAAGAAAAGTTAAACAAACCAGAATGTGGTTTGTAATAAGGTAATGATAGACTGTTGTTTCTTTTTACTTAGTTAAGTGGTTCTTGCCATAATGTGGAGTAGAACCGTAGTGGAAGAGGATCACTAACTGCGTACCAACCCGACCAAAGTACTGGGACGCCTGACCTCCGTGAAAACCAGCTGAGACCTAGAGCGCTGCATGGACAAAAGTATTGGGACGCCTGACCATTACACCAACAGACTTTAATGAGACTGCTTTCATAGACATAAACTTTTTGGTCCCCCTTTACAACTGCTATAATGGTTCCAATCCCCATGCTCTGGACTCTGAAGGGAACTTGTTTTTCTATAACAAACTAGATAAAACGTGAATGCCCTGCAGGGGCAAAGAGCTTTGGTTTTATATTTGATTTGATTACATTAATGTTTTCATTTGAACTGCAGCTGTGCAACTGTGTTAAAGAGAACCCTGCTGTTAAAAGGCTCCTTATTTGTTTAAAGTGTTTGCAAACCAAATGTTATTGCACTTTTTTTCATATGTAATCAGCATTAAAAAAAAAAAATTAAAAACTGCAGAGAGTCGTCCAGTCCAGAGGACGCTGAGTGGCGCCGCGGCTTAAACTGTTCCCACTTTCTGTTGTACACT